>OU343216.1:88970594-89001269 GCA_910596185.1 Chrysanthemum makinoi
TAGAAGTTTTCATCACTCTCCAATGATGGAAAGGAGCTTAAACTATCGGTCTACTATAGGAATGAGGAGGATAAGGAGAAGGGAGTAGATTATGTTATGGCCAAGATTTTCGGTTTCTATAAGGATTGCTTGAACTTAGGACCGGAGTATAGAACCAATGAGAAGTGGGGAGAGGGCACCTCTTAGAAAGGTGCATCATAGGGCACTTCTACATCATGGAATCCCCCAATAGAGACCGTCATGATGAAGAAGGTGACGGTAATGAAGTTACGTAGGGGCACGACTTCGAGTCTAGCTACAAGACTCATAAATAAAGAAAAGCGCTTCATGGGAGGCAACCCATGCTTAATTGTTTGCTTGTTTGTGTGTCATGTATCTTTTATTGATTGTTTATTCTCATGTTTAAATTTGTAAAATGCTTTATTTTGTCTTTAACCTCGTCTTAATTACATATAAAGGTATTTTACATAAGGAATAAGTGTAGGGAGGATTACACACGTTTTAAAAAGAAACGTGAACATGAGAATTACAATTATTTAAAAGATATACATGTGTGTTGTTCGAGTCAAATGCTTGTATCGAGTCATAATGGATGTTTTTTGAGAAATTTTCCAGAATTCTAAAGATAAAAATTTTCCGAATTTTTTCCAAAAATCATGAGACCAGTTTGTCAGGATAACTGACGGCGTTAGGATCATAACTGATGGCGCCAGGAGGAGCGAAACAGCTTACTGACTTTTTCTCGTTTTCTGAGCTACTTATAAATTTTTGGAATTTCCAGGTCTTAATTTTCCAAAAAATCTATAAACATCCATTCAACAAGCATTATATCCTAGTTTAGTAGAGTCATATATATATATTGTTTTCGATTTTACGCCCGAAGGTTTCGTTTGTTTTCTTCGGTGTGAGGTTTAATTTATCAAGAAGAAGATACATAAGATGAGAAGGAGCGGAAGGAGCTTTTCACGCAAACATTCTTCTTGAAGAAAGATGTAACCACCACTTCACATGGATCCTACCGAGCTAATCAGGGAATACTAGTTTCATTCGTTTTTAGTTACCTTCCATTATCATAACTTTGATACTACTGAACGTTGGGGACAATGTTAGGTTTAATGTAGGAAGGAAAATAAAACGAGAACTTTGAAACTATGCTTATCCTTGAATATTTGCTTTGTCCAATTTCATTTGTGTAATAAACCATGAGAAATATCGGTTAGAGTAATTTTGGCACCAAATTTAAAATTTTTCATGACATGTAGGAGTGGGCCATTAGTCTTAATAAAGCGTCTCATGGATAGGAAATTATATGACTAGCACAAAAACCCTTTACCACTTAAATTCCACCCAAAATGTGAGGATCGCCCTTAGATTTGTAGGAATTAAAGCATTCCACTTTAATGCTTTGAGTGTGAACCGGTAGTATAATAGATTCTAGAACTTGTTTTGTGATGCATTCCGAGATCGCTAGTAAGACTACACTTGTGTAGTTAGGAATAACTAAATGATAAGAGGCATTAGGATAACCCTTGTTTGATGCTCGTAATATAATTACTTCTTCCACATCGGTTGCGTAATTCCCCCATACCCTTGCGTTGTACTCATCTTTAGTGCACGATACCCCTAGTTAACCCCTCTGAGCCTATCCTTTTCAAGCGGTTCTTGATGTTTGGTTTTCCGGAATATCAATGAAGAGCATTATTTACAATCCACCCCCAAATGTACACCCAAATCGCGTTAGCCTACCTTGTATGCACTCACTTTTAGTGCATTATTGTTATCACACTAAACCCTTAGTTTAATTATCTAGTTGCTTGCATAAGTTGCTAAGTCGAGTCATATCCTTTGTGTCACACGCTTTGGGACGATTGGGACTCATGGGAAAAGTTAAATTTTATGAAATGACGGAAGGGAACGTTAAATTCAAATTCCCTTTATTTGCATAATAATGTACTCAAGTGTTTTGATCTTTTCAATTCAGGTCAAATTAGTGTTAAAGTAATAAAACCCAAGTGTAATGGATGTGCCTATAAATCCCTATCATGTTGATATTATCGTAAAGGATGGTAGAGTAAAAGTGTATGAAAAAAAAAATGAAAAAATAGAAAAAGAAAAAAGAAAAAATAGAGTGATATATATATATATATATATATATATATATATATATATATATATATATATATATATATATATATATATATATATATATATATATATATAAAAAAGGGCTACCATCCTACATCTATCTTTAAATTTATGTTTGTTTATTTCAGTTATCTAGAGTTTAGAGTGTCGAATCTTGGCTTAGCAACGCCATTCTTCGCATGCTTGTAACATAAAGATTTTTGACTTGCCACCACTAAATCGCCTATCCCACCAAAACCTTTGTTTCCCTACCGTAAGCCTAACATTACAACCTTTTAAAAGACCTCTTGGATAGTCTTTCCTAGGTGCTTATGCCAAAGCGATGGAGGTTTGATTTAGTATCAAGCCTATGGTAATCTATGTACTAGGACCGGTTAATGAGTGTTTATCTTCTATTTCCAACTTGTTATATTTCATATACACTGTTGGGAATTCTAGTAAGTAAATTCTTTGAACAAGAATGTGAGTGCAATGATTTTGAAGAAGAGAGGGTGAAGTAGAGAAATTGCGGGTTGTTTATGGATATAGATATTCCAGTATTTTATAATTAGTTAGGATATGCATGAGCTTTATTAGGAAGTGATAATGTATATCTTATTTAGTTTTATGTTTATACGTTTCTTGGGAAACGGTTTAGGGTTCCTTGTGTATAAAAGGAACACATTAGTATGAATGATGTACGAGTTGAAAAACAAGTTTTAGTATTATTAAAAGATCTGTTGAAAACTAACAGATCTTGATAGATCTTGAGCTTCGTAGATCGTTAGTATTGCTTGTGTAATCACAACCAAACTAAAAGAAAATCTCTACAACTTGTATTCTTTAGCGGAATATAAACAGAAGTATAAAACACAGATAACTAAGAACTCTTTGATCCTCTATGGATCGTTATATTAATAATATGTAAACGTCTAATACATAATTCATTCTATTATGTTCCTTTTATAGACAAGGAACCTAAATTAAACCTAAACCGTTTCCCAAGAAGCGTTATAAACATAAAATAAATAAGATATACACTATCACTTCCTAATAAAGCTCATGTATATCCAAACTAAATATACTAAACACGGAATAACAACTTGCGAAACAAACTATTCTTGAGGAACTATGTCTTGGAGAATCCATACACTTCGGCAGAATCCAGTCCAAATGAAACATGATAATTAGTGCATAGTAATTCATACTTCACATAATTCCAACAATCCTCCCTAAACTGAATTTGACTTGGTTAAGTTCCAGTTTCTTGATAGATCTCCAGAAACTTTGTACCGAGATTGTACTCGAACATCATCGTAAAAGAATCAAAACAAAAACATCTCTTGGATGAAAAACACTTAAACTCGGATCTTTGCGGCAACAAATGACAACATGTACATCAAAACATATTAGTTTCATACTATTCTCATCACATCCAGGTGTGTTAACTCATGTGAGAGGTGAATCATTTAAAATAATGGATTTGATGTCTCTTTACCAATAGCCATCACTACTGGAGTAGCCAAATGTTTAAGTTCAAAACCATAGTACACTGATAACCATCTGATTTATTAGCAAACCAGCAACCATGAACGGATTTGAAATGTCTTTACGGTAGCCGTTTGCTCGGGACTAGTCAATTCTTAAAATTGGTGAACCGATTACCAAATATTGTATTCCCTTTGCTTTACCACAAGCCATCTACATGTGGGCTAGTCAATTCTTGGATTCCAAAAAGGAATAAACCATGGTGAATTGAGGACCATACAACACTCAATGATTAAGCATAGGTGGTTGCAAACCCATGATTTGAGCAAACCATTACAACTATCAATAGATTTGATGTGTCTTTACCAAAGCTGTACCCTTTGGACTAGCTAACTCTTTGACATACATAAGGTATATCACGGTGAGTTAATAACCAACAATAATATACAACAAACCTGCAATAAAAGTTAGTTAAACAAAGAATATACATAGTTTTTTTTTTTTTTTTTTTAACTAAGAAATAAAGAAAACAAATATTACAAAAGATACAAAATACCACAATCAAGATAAACCTTTATGTTGCAGAAGCTGAGTTTTAATCAATCCAACACATTGTTCTGCATGAAGGTCATCATTGCCAACTTTCTTGGATCTATTTGCTTTAGGAACATCAGACATATTAACAATCCTTTCCAATGTAGAAGAAGTAGAACCAGATGAAGAAAACTTCATAATCATATTATACTTTTTTATCAAAGCATCATCAGATAAAGCTAAGATTTGCTTCATTGACATGCCGATGGTGTATCACAGTAGTACTATGATTCTTCACAATCCTCCTCATATGAGCCTCTTAGAGCTACAGTCATTGGTTTTTCCCTTTTTGATTTATTCCTTTGAGCAACAATAGCATTCCTCTTTCAACGCTTCAGCTTCTTTTGTTTTCCAAGAGCCACCATTTGAGCCACAAAATTCTCACTATCATAAGGCTACACCTAAAATGCGTTTTGCAAGATTAGGATCAGATGCACCTTGATTAGTATAGGCATCCCATTGAGCATCGTGATCTTAGAAATAATTCATCAAGCTCTAGTTGTCTCTCTAGGGTACAAATTAGAATGAGATTGAGCATGAAGAAATTCAACAATTCTGCACGACTCTTCGCATATTTTCATAATCAGCAAACATCCTAGCTTGAGCATACCTTTCTTCTTGACACGGATCTGAACCAAATCACTTCATCAATCACGTTCCCTTTCCTTTGTCGAAGGTTCCATAGTGAATCAAATTTGAGGAATATGCACAAAAAGAACTTGGGAAGAAACACCCATATCAACATCGATTGAAACATGTTGAGAAAACGCTTCAATAGGTGTAGAAAAGACTTCAACATTATAATCCAAGTTAAAACTTCTGCCAGCAAGAAACACTGTAGAATCATCTGCTAATGGTAGAGAACTTGGTGGTTCTTGTACAAATGAATCTTGACCGTGTTCAGCAGCAACATCCTTGATTCGTTCCAAACTGTCAAGTTTATTACACAAGTCAACCACTTGTGAATGGTCAACCATAATAAAATTCAAACAGTCTAAAACCAATGCAATTTCCCTTGGAATATAGTGGTTTCCCGGGTCGTTAAGTCCCACGGAGGTTGAATGGTGCTTAAAAACGTTCAGATGTCGAATGATCACTAAGGATAATGATGCTAGAAGGATTTTGATTGATAACACTAACATTGATTGATTGGAATTGTATATTGGATATAGAATTATAAAGCACAACAATCGATTAAACAACAATGATAAATACGATGCGTTCATTAAATTTTACGTAAGCGTACATTTAAATAAAACGTAAATTTAAAAGATTAGAACACCTATGGATATGAAAATGATATTTTACAATCCTAATAATAAAAGAAAATTATTGGAAAATTAAAATTATTTTTATGACTATTTATTTAATTATTATTAATTAAAAACTATTTTTAACTATTTAATAATACTTTAAAATATAAGAAAATATGAAATAAAGCTAGAAAAGTGAAATTTTAACTTAGAAAAATCTAAAATATTATAAAACTTATTTTAAAACTGAAAATATATTTTTACACTTTTTATCTATTTATTATTAATTAATTCCTATTTATTAATTATTTAAAATACACTTAAATACAAGAAAATACAAAATTAACCTAGAAAAATGAAATTTTAACTTAGAAAAATCTAAAATATTAGAAAACTAATTTTAAAACTGAAAAGATATTTTATGTTTTTTATTTGTTTATTATTAATTATTTAATACTTTTTAACTATTTTAAATTCTAATAAATACTAAACAAACTAAGAAAATTATGAAATTTTCTCTATAATTATCCTATGGTAACAGAAAACTAAGAAAATTATAAAAAAAGAAAGTGCTTAATAATAAATTGAAAAAGAAAATTAAAAAGCTAATTTATATTAAATAAACGCTATCACTATTTTTAAAATGATGTTTTTGTGATTTTTCTTTTTCAAAACTACTATACTACTGATTATAAGCAACTTTAATGAAAACAAAAATTTTGGAACTTGAAAATAAGCAGTTTAGAAGCTATTGATCTTAACAGTTTATGTTTTTAAGCTTAATTTGATTTTTAAGCTCAAATAAGTTGCCAAATAAGCTAACAAGCTAGAAACAAAGGTAAATTAAGATGCAAACAACCTTAAGCTACTTAAATTAAGCTAAAAGGCACAAATAAACACACTGATAAGCTTTAATAAGCTAATGAGCACTTACAAAATACCACTGTGGTACCAAACAGGCCTCGCTGCAGTCAAACTTATAAGCAATTTTAGCTTATTAAATAAGCTGAAGAGCTCAAAATAAAGACTGAAGTAGCAAGATGGGTTGGTGAGCTTTCTAAAAAGTCCAAGCTCACACACTGGGGTCCACTAATAAGCTTATGACAAGCTTTTGAAAAAGCTTGTATCACCAGTATGCAGTTTATCTGGTTTACAATGGGACAATGTAAAAGCTACTTGCAGGTCCTAACAAATAAGCTGCAAAGTTAAAAATAAACTGGAATAAAGAGATGGGTGGGAAAGCTACACAAAAAACTAAAATACACAAGCTAGACCTCTCTAATGAACAAGAAACAAGCTTATGAAGTAGGCTTGCTCAAGCGTGAGGGGAGGTTTTTGAAAAAGTACTTAAAACAAGCTAAGAATTAAGCAGTTTATAAGCTGAACTAAAAATTATAAAAAATACTATAATGAAGATGAGAAACTAAATAATATTAACCTAAAATCTTAAGTTCTAAATCCTAATAGTAAGATCACAAGAAAATTAACAAGTTTATTCAAAAACTGAAATTAAGAAAATTTGACTTTTTAATAAAATGATCTAAGTTGACTTATATGAACTTTGGATCAATCCTAATCTGCGATTATGTTTTATCAAGGTGAATTAAGACTAGATTGATCAATACTAACAACTTATAAACATGATAGCATGATTATGATCATAGAAAATCAATAGTTAATGAACAAGATGTAATCACAAGTTATTTTGACTTTCTTAAAATTGAGCACTTGGTTTTATTGTATCTTTGAGTTATTAAGTGTTAATATGACAGATAACAACAACAAGAAACGACACAAACAACCTTTAACACAGATAACAAAGTAAATCCAAACAACCCTTTAATAAACTGAACTTGTTGATTTCAAAAAGGTTTCATGATTAAGACCATGCCATTGATTCAAGACTTTATATTATCACTTAATGAGACTATAGAAGCATTAACCAACAATAATAACAACATAGAACTCAAGAATAACAATTATGCTATTATGACTGTTAAATTAAAATTTTTAACAACTACCAATTCTAGAGAACAAATAATCTTTGTTTTAATGTTTAATTTTACTTAACTATAACTTAGAAACATAAAAACACAAAGCTTTAAGCTAATAAATGACTTAACAGTGAAATACTAAAATGGAGTAACAAGCTTACAAGATGGAATCCAAGTGAAAAATGAGAACCAAGGATTGAAAACACAACCTATATAAGCTTCCCAAGAACATCTAAAACCAAGGGCAATCCAAAATTTACCACCTCCAGCTTGTAGCTCTTTCATTTCCATTGATTTTTGATTTATCAACTATTTTTTAGTATTTTTTTGTATTTTTTTAGTTTTAACTATAAACTGGATTTTAAAGGTATCTAATAGCTTTCATAAGCTATATAAGGAGCTTATATGAGCTTATAAGTCCATAACATCAACTACAAACAACTTTTAAGCTAATATGAGAATTTGAACTTGAAATTTGCATAAACTTGAAATAAGACTAAACTTGAAATGATGACTGAAAAGTTGTACAATATACTGAAAATACTTAAACAAGGACTTGAAAGTTTAAAATTACCACGGAAATTGAAATTTTACTAAAACGACATATAAGCTAAGTTAATTTTCATAGATTCCTCTCTACATTGCTCCCGAAACTTTTCCTTTATATTGATCTTTTTGAGTCTTTGTCGACCTCTGAGACTTTCCCACTTCTTTCCAACCATTGGATCCTTCAAAATCATCAAAATCGTACACTTGGCATTTTGGCGCCAAAAGGTGTTTGAGCAGGAGTAGTGGTTTGGAAGCAATTAAAGAATTTTGTTGGATGTAGAGGTGTTAGGGAGTGGGTAAACAGCTGGTAAGGTGAAGTGGAAAGGTAGAAACTACTCTGGTTTTGGTTTGCAGACTTAGGTGAGGAGATGAACAGTGAACTTGCCAGTTTTTGGCCGCGTTTGACTGGTTTGACTGGTGGATATTAATAGGAGGGGGTCAAAATGGTATATTGGCAGGGTCAAAATGATTTTGGACTAGCTCAAGGTTCAAGGGTCAAGGTTCAAGTGGAGTTGGGATGGGCTTTGTGTGTTGGGCAAGCTGGGTTTTGTGGGTTGGTTAATAACAAGGGTCCGTTTGGTTTTAGCTAATACACAAGGACCAATCTTGTAATTTGGCAAATCTTGAGGGACCAAACTGTAACTTTCCCAAACTTATCAAAAGGACCAATTATGTCATATATGCATAGTACAAGGGTAATATTTGATAATTTTCCATTTTAAATATCAGGGACTATTTTTGACATTTTTCAAAGTTAAGGGACCAGAGTTGCAAATTGTGATTTTTAAACTTCAAAGGACAATTTCTTACAACTTGTGAATCCCAAGGAGCTTTTATGACTTTTTATAAGTTTTGGAATGACCAGGGGACTTTAGATTTGACAAGTTTTAAAACTTGGGGACTAAAGCGCCAATTATACAAACTTGATATCGCTTTTCAATGATTTTGGTATTTTTTCAGAAAAACACACATAAAACACTTATTTGTGATATTTTTATCATTTTGATGCGTTTCGGAGTGTTTTCAGATGTTTTTGCAGTCTAAAAGGTACAAAAATGATGAGTATTTGCATACTCATCAATCCTCCATTTGAACATCAGCAGACACATTTGCAACAATTTGTCCCTTTGAAGCTTCAGTAGATTCCTTATTCAAATATAGTCTTTTCCTTTTGCTAGTGTATCGAATAGGTTCCTTTTTCTTTGAAGATTCAAAGAGCAATATGAGAAGAAACATGAGTTGTTAGAGTTGCATCAGCCAAGATTCCTAGTGATGCAAGCTGAGTCTCTTCTTGCTCCTCATCAGAAGAAACCAAAATTCTCCTTTTGCCCCTTTTTCAAGTTGTTCCTCCAAGTTCTTAACTTTATTCTGCAACTCCACAATCTTACCACCAAGAGTAGATTTAGTCTCTGCAAGATCCTTCTTGAGATCGAACCTCACCATACACTGCTTCACTAGAGCATACAAAGATGTAAGTGTAATAGGGTCCTCGGCTCCACCAGAAATTGCTCTGTGGAATGGGAGCATCATCGGGCCTTTCAGAATAAATATCAACATGCTCAAAGAATGGAACATGATCATCAACTGAATCTCTAACAGGACTAGGAGTAGGCAACCTATTAAACTCAGTCTCAAACTCAGCATGAGGAACCTGTGTAGTTGGTGGACTAGATCTAGGTGAAGGAGTGGATAAAGGTTGTTCAGGAGTAACAAGATGTGCTTCAAAGATTAGAAGGGCCTTCATCTATTGTCACTGATGGATTCCCATCGGCCCGCAAAGTAGTAGAAGGTGGAGAACCAACAACATTCCCCTCATCAGCAGATTCATTGCCTTGAGGCAACATAGCCACTAGTAAAGGATGATGTGCCCCCTCATACTTAGTTCTCATTGAAGCAAATAATTTAGCAGATAAAGCTCCTATGGGATAAAAAGCTTGGATTTGGGTAGTAACATCTAAGATCATCTATAAAAACCTAGGGTACATTAAAAACTTGTTCTTATTCCTAGTTATATTTTCAACCATATTATCAAAAATAAACTTAGAAAAATTATAAGTTAAACCCTGAGATAGACATATAATACCACATCCCAATTGAGTAGAAAATTGGTCCCATCCTCCTGATTTATTGCTTAAACACTGAAGCAAGGTATGAACCAAAAACCTCCACATAGGACAAAGCTGATTCTTTAACCACATGTCTGTGCTAGTACCTTGATAGCCAATCTCATCATCCAAATGAAGTTTTCTTCTTATCAGCTCCTCTGTCACCACATGCTGTGTTCCATCAATCATTGCAACAATCTCTGTATCACTCCGTTTTGTAGCAGATGCCCAAAATTGAGTAACCAACGATTCATATATTGCATTCGGAGAATGTGTTAAAGCATAATGAATCTTGGACCTCTGTAAGAATTCTACCATCGGTCTATACAACTCATCACCCTTAGCCGTTCCTTAAAGCGACTTTATTATGATCATGCTTCAATTGAAACGCCATGAGAAAAATCTTAAGTTAGGGTTAAGATTCACACAAGTGGAAGTGTTTTGAACGTGAGTAAAGAGGGAATCGTTTAATTTGAGACGAAGATATGCAAGTAGAGAATAAGTAGTAGTTTCCCAATTTTGGTCAAATTGTTGACCAGTGATGACGTGTACTTCTCTGCTTTTACCCAATTAAACTTTCAACTTCGATAGAAACACTAGTCATTCCATGAAGAATACCAATCAGCATAAATAGATCACGTATTCAAGAAGCTTCAGTAAATATCTTTTTACTGTTTCACCCACACGCATTAAATCTCATTAAGTCTTGAAACTGTCTATAAAACAATCCCAATGCACACATAACTCTTCATCAAAAACCCCCAAATATCATCACAAACCCTAATTTCATCAATGCTTCAAAATTAACCACAATCAATCATGAGTACTAAACCTGAGATCATAGATCTCACAACATCATCCTCATCATCATCATCATCATCAAGTGATGATTCAAACCCATGGCTTCATTACTTTCCTCAACCATATCCACGATCAAGTAAATCACCCTTTCTCCCTTCTTTAGAAGATGATAGTGTAGTGAATCCAAGTGAATCTTCTGATGATTCTGATGACTCCTATAAGGAGAGAACATCTTACTCCCAACCTCCAGACCTCACCTCAACGAAGGCCACGAGCCGAGAAATCGCCACCCCTAAGAACAGAGGTGGTTCTTGGTCTTTCTGCACCAGGTTTTGGTGCATCATCACATATCGTATAGAGTAAATGCTTAGGGATGGTGGATGGATTGCATTTTGGTTGAAATCAGTAGATGAATCACAAAGGACATATTATTGTTCTTCATCATTATGCGTGGTCATCGTCATTATCATCGTTTTCATCAATCCATCCTTCCCATTTTGATCCTTAGCTTCCTCGTCATAGTAGTCATGTATCTCCAGCCATCAAGATAGAATGAATGGGTGGTTATGCAAGACTTCACGAACGCATATCCAGCATCTAGTGTGAAAGATGTGAGCGATCATGCATATCCAACAGCCTGTTAGATGTTGGAATAGATGATATGAACTAGATTTGGATTAGTGGATCATGTAAAGCTCTTTTCTTGTAGTTGCATTTGATGTTGATTATACTCTGTAAGCTGTAAACTGTTTCTCGAATGAATGAATGAACAATTTGCTTCAGTACTTCTCTTGAATGAACATTGTAACTTCAGTACTTTGTCTTCAGTGGAAACAAATAAATCACTTCAACACTTTGAATTCAGTAGAAACAAGCTTTAGAGCTTTCTTGACCATATTCCAAAATAACAACCATGGTAAATTCCAACTTGAATAACCAATCTGCAAAACAGAACAAACACAGAGAAACACACAAACCAACAAAGAAAAACAAACTAAGATTACATTAGCTGGTTAGTGTTAGAAAACGAGATCAAAAAGTATACACAAAACAAAATTTACATAAGAAAATGCAAAGTATACACAAATCCTCCCCTAAGGCATATGCCTCCCCTGAGGCCTATGCCTCCCCAAACTTTGATTAAGGGTTAAGCATAACAATATGGACCACAAGGTGTTGAAACCTTGGTCCATCAAAAGCTTTTGTTAACAAATCACGCCACATTATCATCAATTTTAACCACTTTTTATCAAATGTTTGTCATATGCATCTCTTATAAAGTGGTGCCTGATTTCAATATGTTTTGTTCGACTGTGAAAAATTGGATTTTTGACAATGCATATGGTACTTTGATTATCAATAAAAATTGTTGTGTTCATGAAGTTATACCCATAATCCAACAATTGATTTTGTATCCAAAGAACCTGTCCACAGCAATTTGCAGCAGCAACGTACTCTGCTTCAGAGATGAGGTAGCCACAATAGTCTTTCTTTGCATTGCCAAGAAATCAATCTCTTCCCAAGGAATTGGCAACCTCCAATGGTGGACCTCCTATCCAGATTTGCACAAGCATAGTCACTATCACTATATGCTTCCAGCTTAAATGGAGATTCTTTTGGATACCAAAGGCCTAAATGAGGTTGGCCTTTGAGGTACTTAAAGATCTTCTTAACAGCATTGAGATGGGAAGTAAGTGGAGTAACTTGATGTCGAGAACAAACACTCACAGCAAAAGTAATATCAGCCTTGAAGCTGTTAAATACATCAAAGAACCAATCATAGATCTGTAAAGATGTACATTCACTGGTGGATCTATTTCATTGTTGGTCTTTGACTTTGGAGCTTCATAAGGTGTAGTGGCAGTCCTTACACTCTCCATACCAAACTTCTTCAAGATGTCCCTCACATATTTGTCCTGACTTATAAAGATACCATCAGGTTTCTGCTGAACTTGAAGACCCAAAAAGAAAGTCATTTCTCCCATGGCACTCATCTGAAACTCTCCCTTCATAAGCTCCTCAAACTCCCTCCACCAAGCTTCCTTTGTGGATCCAAAAATAATGTCATCCACATACACTTGCACAAGAATAATATCTGTGGAATTCTTCTTCAAGAAAAGTGTTTTATCAATAGCACCTCTTCGATATCCATGCTTCAGCAGAAATGATGAAAGCCTAGCATACCAAGCTCGTGGTGCCTGATGTAGTCCATAGAGAGCTTTGACAACCTTGTAAACATGAGTAGGATGATCAGGATCTTCAAATCCTTTAGGTTGAGTGACATAAACCTCCTCTTCTATTTCACCATACAGGAAGGCTCCTTTAACATCCATCTGATATACCATAAAACCCATATAGGATGCATAAGCCAAGAAAATCCGTATGGCCTCAACTCTTGCCACAGGTGCAAACACTTCATCATAATCAATCCCTCCTCTTGTCTATAACCCTGAGCAACCAATCTTGCTTTGTTTTTAATTACAACACCCTTTGCATCTCTCTTATTCTTCAGAATCCATTTAGTCCCAATTGCATACTTGCCATCAGGTAGTGGTACCAATATCCAAACTTGCTGATTTTGAAATTGTTGCATCTCTTCCGGCATTGCCTCAAGCCAACTTGAATCTTCAAGAGCCTGAGTAACACTGGTTGGTTCCACTTGAGAAAGAAAACAAGCAAACAGACAATGTTCATAGTCCGTGTGATTGTCTCTTTGCTGATTTGAGACATAAGAGATAAAAGCCACTTGACCATATTTAGAACTTGCCACAGTACCTTGTTCTAACAGGTACATTAGGATCACCAATAATATTGGACTGTGGATGAGTATTGTGAATCCTTTTTGTAGCAGTGGTGTTGACTTCAATGGAAGAATCAAGATTAGTCACAGGGTTCAAAATCGGTGTCATAAGAAGGTGAGATGAAGATTCCAGCTTTAGGTTGATGATGACCAAGATCTGAAGGTTTTGGAAAACGTGTATAAGGTTCTCCAAAGTCTGTTGACACTCTAGTGGAAATAGGAGTAGAAACAGCATGTCTTTCAGCAGAATTGGGGATGGTAGGAGAAACAGAATCACATTCAAAGACATTGATGTTTCCACGATTGCTTCACTGGCACTTTCCTCCATTCCTCTCAGTATCTAGATGAGCTGCATACTCTTGTTTCTTCAGCCTAGCAAGGTCCTCTGCATAATTGGACTCGTCTTCACTCTCATCGGAAGTAACTTTGGAAGTGTCACCTGTAAAATTGTTAAGGGATAAAGAAGGCACTACAATGGGTTGTTCATCATCTTCAAACTCACTGTCAGAATCAACATCCAGGGTATCTGCACTGTTAGTTGGAGACTCTTGAGTACTTGCATTTTGATTAGCCATATGTCTAGAATAACCCAAATAATCAGTTAAGTAATCAAGGTCAAAATACCAAACATGACCCTGTCCTTGAACATTAGGCTTTTCTTCTAGAAACCTTAGGTTCAATGTCTCCTCAATCTTCTTGGCAGATAAATTGTAAACTCTGTACGCCTTACTATGAGCTGAATATCCCATAATGTAACCATCATCAGCTTTTTCATCAAATTTACCCAATGGATCACTCGTATTCAGAATGGTCACTTGACATCCAAAAGGTTTAAAGTAATGAATAGCAGGAACTTTCCCATAGAGAAGTTCATATGGTGTTTTGAAGTGTGGTCTAGTAATGGATACCCTATTCAGTACATAACAAGCTGTGCCAACAGCTTCAGTCCAAAACATGGTGGGTAGCTTAGAGTCTGCCAAAATTGATCTTGCGCCTCTATTAAGGTCCTATTTTTTCTTTCTGCCACCCAATTTTGTTGTGGGGTTCTTGGAGTGCTATAGTCCATTTTGATTCCTTTAGACCTACAGAGTTCTATAAGTATAGCATTCTTGAACTCTGTCCCATTATCACACCGAATTCCTTTAACCTTTTTGTTCAACTGATTCTCAATAAGGGTAATGAACTCTTTTAGCACTGGAGATGTTTCATCTTTGGTCCTTAGAAAGAATACCCAACAAAATCTGCTATAACCATCAGTGATAACCAAACAAAAATACTTTTGATCAATGCTTCTAACTTGAGTTGGACCAAACAGATCCATATGAAGCAACTGAAGAGGTTCAGAAATAATACTCACAGCAGTAACAATTTTGTATGAGGCTCTATGTTGCTTTCCCTTGTTGCAGGCAACACAGTTATGATCATTTGTAAAGACTTTGGAAGGAAGACCTTCAACAAGACCCAATTTAGAGAGCTTGTTTATGGTCTTGAAGTTGACATGGGCCATTCTCCTATGCCATTTGGTAGACTCATCCAAGGATGCTTTAGCCACCAAACAAGTTAAATCACCTTCTGGTTTAACATCGGTTAAGTTGAATGTATAAAGATTGTGATTCCGAGGAACTTTCAAAGAATTGAAGTGTCTTCGGGAGTTTGAAGTCTTTAGACAAAGCACAAGACATTCATCCTCTGTGAAGAGTACTTTGTTCTTGGTGTCACAAATTTATGAGACTGAGAACAAGTTGAAGTGTTGGAGTTCCTTGACATAGTATACATTCTCAAAGTCCAGTTGAGGTGTTTTGATGGTCCCTTTCCCAGTAATCCTTCCATCACTTCCTCCAAAGGTTACATTGCCTCCTCCTTCAATTGATACAAAGTTATGCATCATATCCCTGTTTCCTGACATACTTCTTGAACAACCACTATCAACAATGCCAACATCTTTATGCTTAAGAGGATGATTCTACAACAACAAAACATTATACAAAAAATTAGTACACTATGGAGGCTCAAGTCATTGCTGACTTGAACACTGCTTGTGGATCATATGAGTTATGCCATGCAAATGTATAAGATCCACTATTGTTCTTGGGTTTCCATTGAAATTTAGGTCCCTTTTATTCCAAGAACAACCTCACGAGGACTTGATGCAGTATCCCAGATTCTTCCATAAGTCATTGAGTCAACATATCCAGGCCAATAACCATTCTTAAAATATGAACTTGTTGGTTATACATATGGTCTTGCAACTGGTCTTCTCCAAGGAAAAGGAGAATTAGTATAAGTTGCTTGTGGAACATAAGGTGGTATAGTATTAACATTGGTCCACATTAGTCTAGATGTCCTAGAATCACCACACCTACCCATCCTTTGCTCATGAAAATCACAATCCTTAATTAAATGAAATTTACTTCTACACACAAAGCATGTCTTATGTTTAGAAGATTTATTCAAACCCAAAGATGTTCTATTACAAGCAGAAGTATTCAAACCAAAACCATGAAAAGAATTGTTTTTAACAAGATTATTATGCAAAGAATTAAAAGGCAAGTCTTCAAAGGCAACTGTCTTGGAAGAGGATTCCTTGGCAGCAACTCTGACATGCTTATTGGTAGTCTTGGGTGCACGCAGGGGTGTAGACTTGGGAAGGTCAGACTTGTCATTTGAATCACACTCTGTAGACCCTTGCTGGAGGACTTATCACTCGTTAACACAAGAGACAAAGTCATTAGAAGAAGTATCGAGGTCCAAGTCATTTGACTTTGTGCCATAGAGATGATGTGATCCATCAAAGTCAACAGTAATGGAAAGGTCAATGGGCATGTGCTCACCTCTAATAGGTCCACGCATACAGCATGTAGGAAACCTTCTTTCACATAATTAGCTAGGCCTCTGGGTGTAGATTTCGTGTGTCATCCCTAGATTCTAACCCTACATACTTCTTAAAGCCTAATCCTATAGAAGTATTTGGAGTTTGACTAGCATAGATGTGACTAGCTAACTTATTTCCATTTAACAACCATTCTTTATGCCTAGCAATTTCCTCATCTAGTTTCACTTTTAGCTCTAGATTTTCTCGACACTACATCCGCTCTTAACTTCTCGAATATTTTAACTCATTCTTGGCACATTCAAGATCCCTTTCTAACACACTTATTTTCTCATCATAAGCTATTTGATTCTTCTGAAACCAAACCTTTTGTCTTTCTAGTGTTTTTAAAGCCTGTTATAAGCTTCAACTTCTACAAAGCATTCATTATATTTAGGTTTCAAAATATCATAAGCTTTTTTGAGTTCATTATAACGCTCACTACAACCAAACAAACAGTTTTGTACATGAGAGATGCCCATCAAGGCAATCTGATCATGCCTATCCTCTGAAGTACAGCTTGCAATCAAACCAACATTATCGGGACCATCATTATCCTGCTCATGTTGCTTCCAGTCCACATTGCTGTCAAGAGTGACCAAAGCTGCTGATCCCTTTGAAGTTCCGGACTCTCCGATTCTGCGATAAGTAGAGTATCTATTCTCATCACCAGCTTTCCTATCTTTGCACTCTCTGGAGAAGTGACCCATCTGTTGACATGTGAAGCACTTGACCTTTCTTTTGTCAAACCTCGCTGGATCTCTTCCTTGGAAGCCAAACCTTCGCCTTTGCACTCAAAATTCTTGATATCCATGGACAGCATAGCCACCTGCCACTTCAGCTTCATCTCTTCCATCTCCAGTGGATCCACCTGATCTAAATCCTCATAGGCTAGTTCCTGCTAAGGATCATAATCAGCAAAGAAGGATCCAAGCACATCTTCCATTATACCTCCAGATTGAGAACTTGATGGAGTGGTAGTGTGAGATGATGATGAGTAAGTTGGACTTGTACCATGACTCATCTTAGGGGTAGAGGCTCCAACGAATGTTGTGTGACTTGCAGTAGATGATGATCTAAAAGGACTTATTACATCATGTTCAAGAGCTTTAAGTTTGTTGTACAGCTCATCAAAAGTAAGCATATCTAGGCCACCTTTAGCTTTTAAAGCAATGCTTACTTGTAGCCAGGATGGAGGTAATGATCTCAAGAACTTAGAATTACAATCATCATTATCTGGCTTTGCCTGCAGCTGATTTAACTGACTTAAAATCTTGTGAAACTTGTCATATCCCTTATGAATTCCTTCCTCTTCAGAGATTTGAAAGTCTTGAAACTGTTGTCACAGCATGGACTTTCTCATTCTCCTAGACTCCTCATTCCCACCGAACTTCGCCTTTATTGCTAACCATATGTCCTTAGCATCTTGCATGAAGTGAAAATCACTCAAGTGATCCTCAGGAATAGCTTGAAGAAGAATGGTTTTAACCTTGGTTTCTCTCTGAACTGCCAGTAACTCTTCAGCAGTTTTGGGAGGAACATAAGTCATCTTACCAGAAGTATCTATGGTAGTTTTCTTCAAACTGTTTCCCTTCAGTACTATCTCCCATAGATTCCAATCAATGTTGGAGATCCAGTTTTGCATCTTCATCGCCCAAAGATCATACTCCTCCCTTTTTAGCTAAGGAAACTTAGCATTGCTGTTAGAGAGACTTAGGTGTTGCAGATGGGTGGTGTTTTGGTTGTTGGTGATTTCAGCATCAACGCGTCCTGATCCGGCATGGTGAAGTTTTGTTTTGGTTGTATTGGTGTTTAGAAAAACCTGTCCTTAGTATCGTAGAGACTCTCATGAGGCTCACATACCACTTGTTGAAAACCAACAGACCTTGATAGATCTTGAGCTTCGTAGATCGTTAGTATTGCTTGTGTAATCACAACCAAACTAAAAGAAAATCTCTACAACTTGTATTCTTTAGCGGAATATAAACACAAGTATAAAACACAGATAACTAAGAACTCTTTGATCCTCTATGGATTGTTATATTAATAATATGTAAACGTCTAATACATAATTCATTTTATTATGTTCCTTTTATAGAAAAGGAACCCTAAATTAAACCCTAAACCGTTTCCCAAGAAACGTATAAACATAAAACTAAATAAGATATACACAATCACTTCCTAATAAAGCTCATGTATATCCAAACTAAATATACTAAACACGGAATAACAACTTCCACAGAAACAAACTATTCTTCAGCAGAACTATGTCTTCGGCAGAATCCATACACTTCGGCAGAATCCATTCAGCAGAAACAACAGCATAATTCGTGCATAATTCGTACTTCACATAATTCCCAACAAGATCCATAGAGGATCAACGAGTTCTTAGTTGTTTGTGTTTATACTTTGTTTGATTTCCGCTTTAGAATACAAGTATTAGAGACTTTCTATTAGTGTGTTTTTATTACATAAGCATTACTAACGATTCACGAGCGCTCAAAGATCTATCAAGGTCTTAGTTTCAACAAGTGGTATCAGAGCCTCGGGAGAGTCTTTGTGATACTAAGAACAATCTTTTCGTTACACCCTCACAACCAAAACAACCTTCACCATGCCTGGATCAGACGATGAGGTTGAAGTCACCAACAATCACAATAACACATCTCTGCAACAACTTAATCTCTCAAACAGCAATGCAAAGTTCCCATACCTAAAGAAGGAGGAGTATAATTTGTGGGCTATGAAGATGCAGAATTGGATCTCCAACATTGATTGGAATCTTTGTGAAGTTGTGAAGAAGGGGAACAGTTTGAAGAGGCATGTCATAGATCATGATGGTAAAGCTACCATCGTTAGTCCCAAAACTGCTGAAGAGATACTAGTTGTTCAGAGAGAGAACAAAGTTAGAACTATTATCCTTCAGGCTATACCTGATGATCACATGGGTGACTTTCACTACATGCAGGATGCTAAGGACATCTGGATGGCTATCAAGGCTAGGTTTGGTGGGAAAGAGGAGTCAAGGAGAATGAGGAAATCAATCTTTGAAACAGCAATTTCAATAGTTCCAAATCTCTGAAGAAGAAGGTATTCACAAGGGGTATGACAGGTTCCATAAGATTTTGAGTCAAATGAATCAGCTGAAGGCAAGGCCAGACAATGATGATTGCAATTCAAAGTTCTTACGATCTTTACCTCCATCTTGGTTGCAAGTAAGCATTGCACTCAAAGCTAAAGGTGGGCTAGATATGCTCACTTTTGGTGAACTATTCAACAGACTTAAATCTCTTGAGCCTGATGTCAGAATTCCCTTTCGTTCATCCACTCCTAGTCACACAAAATTTGTTGGGGCCTCCTCAAATAATATGACTTATGCTCCAAGTCCAGTTTCCTCAGCATCATCATCCTACATTACCACTCCATCAAATTCTCAACCTAAATCCAGTGGTGTATTGGAAGATGTACTTCACTCTTTTGTTGCTGATTATGACACTCAGCAGCAACTAGCCTTTGAGGTTTTTGAACAGGTGGATCTACTTGATATGGAAGAGATGAACTTAAAGTGGCAACTGGCCATGCTTTCAGTAGACATCAAGAGGTTTGAGCGTAAGTCTGGGAGAAATTTTGGTTTCCAGGAAAGAGATCCAGCAAGATTTGATAGAAGGAAAGTAAAGTGCTATACTTGTGGTCAGATGGGTCACTTCTCAAGAGAATGCAAGGATAGGAAGAC
Organism: Chrysanthemum makinoi; assembly: GCA_910596185.1. NCBI lineage: Eukaryota > Viridiplantae > Streptophyta > Magnoliopsida > Asterales > Asteraceae > Chrysanthemum > Chrysanthemum makinoi. The sequence continues at coordinate 88,990,905 of OU343216.1, forward strand.
TGGTGATGAGGTTAGGTATTCTTCCTATCAGCAAGAAGCTGGAAATTCCAAAGCTGGATCCTCAACTGCTATGGTCACTCTGGATGACCATGTCAACTGGAAGGTGCATGAGCCTGAGAATGATGAAGCTCCTGGTTCTGAGAATATTTGATTGCTCGCAAGATGTACTTCAGAGGATAAGCATGATCAAATTGCCTAAATGGGCATCTCTCAGGTACATAATTGTGTTTTTGGTTATAGTGAAAGATATAATGAACTTAAGGAAGCCTATGATGAATTGAAACCTAAATATAATGTTAGGAATTATGTAAACAGTTGGTTCCTGCTGATAGGGTTCCTACTGATAGTTATTTTATTTCCGCTGATAGTAAGGTTTCTGCTGATAGTGCAGTTTCCTATGATAGAGAATATGTTTCTGCCGATATGTAGTTTCCGTTATCTTAGTTTTTTAGTTGTTATATGCTTGAGTTAAAATAGGAATAGATAGAGCATATCTTTTGAGTGCTTAGCAAGCTGCATTAGGGTTTCTTATGCTATAAAAGAAACATGTGGCTAAGGTTTTATGTACGTCTTTAACAACATTAATAGTGAATTAATATAGATCCATAGAGGATCAAGTTATTGTGTTTATCGTCTTCTTAAGTCTTGTATTTATTTTCCGCATGAGTGATAACGCTACACGCGTCGTTCGGGGTCAAAGGAACTTCCTTTTCGTCGAGCAAGTTTTTCAACACCCTAGGCAGTGAACCTAATCGTTGTAGTGTAGTATTAGGGTAAGCCATGGGAATTGATATCGTTCTCTAGGGGAATAGGAATGCTAGTGAGGAGTTACTACGCTAAGGTTGGGGTTGAGGAAGATTATTTTTTATCTTTTTATGTTTTTTAGGAAATGAAAAGGTACGAATATCGGGGTTTGGATTTGGGGGGTTTGGTATTTCTACCGATTACTCTATTATCTAATTATCTAATTAACTAAGGTGAGGGTAGTCTATGTCTAATTAATGTGTGCTCGTATGATAGTTTAAGAATGTGTTTACTTAGGTTGTATTACTCCTTAATTATCTCCTATTGTTAGGTCACTATTTTTACAACACAAGCTTACAAGAAAGATAGAGACACGATTGAACAAGTAAACCAAACACACACACACGATATAATAAGGACGGTTACGCGTAGGGCATGAGTGAAAGAAAAACTTGAACAACCAACCCTCAAGTGAGGGTTATTACATAGTATTTATAGGCAAGGAGCTAGGGCAACACTCCTACTCCTTCCCTTTTCCTTATTGGACATGGGCCTAAGCTTATGGGCCTTCTACATAAGCTTGACCTTAAACAAACATAAAGGCCATAATAAGCTACCTATTACATATGAGAAGCTAACACTTGCATTAAGGTTTAGGAGTGATTCCAACAATCTCCCCCTCAAGTGTTGGTGATGAAAAACGATGAAGGCGTTGATGTAATATTAGCTTTGACGCCTTCTGTCATTCTTCTTTCTTGTGAGAAGGAATGCCTTGATTCGAACAATCTCCCCAGTGTAGAGAGATAGTTTACTTTGAACAGTTATGCTTTGACGTCATCTTTAACTTTGTTCTTTGATCTTTGTTCTTTGTGATGAAAGTGATAGTATGTTGTTGTTCCGCATCAAGTCCGCCTCAGTCTGCTTCGCTTGCTCCAGTGTTCCACGTCATTCTTCAACATGCTCACACGATCTTTTGACGTTTGAATTCAGTACTGATGAAGTTCTTTAAGTCTTTAACTTTGTAGATTCTTTGATTTGACGAAGAATCATTCCGACTGTTGTGTTGCTTTTGGATAGAACTTCCATTAGTGATGATGTTGGCGTGAGCATGAGAAGAATCTCCACGATCATTCCGCTCCAGAGCTTCCATAAGAAGAAAACATTAAAACGGTTAGTAATAAGCGGATTCCGACACTTACAAGTTTGAACTTCGAGAGTGTTAACAAAGATAGTGTGAAGACACAACTCTAATTCTTACAAAGGCCGTTCCTGAATCGGAGTCCCACAAGTGAGATAACACGATGTACCGAAGTACACCTACGATTCGATGAGTCGCTGAGGTACACCGAAGCATCACCTCACGACTGTAGACCGCTTTGAGACCACTGCGCAATCCACGGGAGTTGCCGGCGACCGCTATCGTGGTCGTTTGATGTTGACCCTGGCAGGAGTTTCCATTCAATCACTGAGGATCATAAATGTTCTCGACAGATTGCTAAGATCTGTGAAGGACTCGATAATGTACCACTGAAATTCTTATTGTTGAATATCAAGTGATGAAATGTCAAGTGTACCTAAGAGATCTTTTGATGAATCTCGTGGCTCTAGACTCAATAGTGCGTTTTGGTTTTCCTGAGCGGAGACTAGGGAGAGGGTCTCCTTCTTCAACACCAGCAATCTCTAAGAGAAAGCCGATAGTTTACGTAGGGTTCCCTGTGAGAATGAAACAAGCTTCTGTTGAGAGAAACTTGAGTGGTTAAGAAGGTTTAGTGCATGCGTCACTGGGTCCATGACGACTTTTAATCTTCAATACCTGTGTCATCTAATGACAACCAGTAGCATGTGAATTGAACCCGGTGTCTGCCCTAAGTTGAATAATCTGGAGGGCTATTTCTTTTCACCCTTTTCTTTGCATTTTTTTTTAATTCTTCAACTCCTTCTTTCTCCGATTCTCATTTTCTCCTTTTTACTATCATACCTAAGGACTTCTAAGTACTAACTATTTGTGGTATCCTGGGGTAGATCCCTCCTGCTCTGGCTGATCATAGGACGGTTATTCCTAACCTTAGTCACCTTATAACTCCATGACTAACCTATGTTGCCATAAAAACCACTGTTGAAAAATCTCAAAGTGTTTGTGAGTGAATAAACATTTTAGTACCACTGTTGAGATAAGATTTTGCATAAATACTCCCCTCCACTTGTGCTTAAGATTTTAAACGGTTAAATGCATAGTGAGGAAAGAGCGCGCACATTTTGAATTGATCAACTCAAGATAAACATTCCCCCGCGAGACACGGTTACGTGGCATAGTTAAAGAGTTGCATTGTCAGCTTTTAGGTGACAACTAGCTCTAATAACTACCTTGAAGGTGTAGACAATCCTCGAAAGGTTGTCAAACCCGTCAGAGTTCATGTCTACCAAGAGTTTCTCGAATGGTACATTCTACTCAGACAAGTCCTTTGCGAGACACGTTTACATCACTAGCAAACTAGCTTGAAATTATTACCCGTCCCGGACAAGTCTTTTCGAGTTACTAACAGTTAAGATCTCGTCAATTCATGGGTTAAGTCTATAGCACAATGATTCATTTGCATTGACGCAACATATTTCTTATCACTTATTTTCTCCCACTCAAAAGTGGCATATATGATGTTATTTTTGAAAAGTTAAGAATAAATATGACCATTTCGAGTGTTGCGGGAAGAATGACCCCTGTGAACAAGTTTTGAACAAAGTTTTAATTCAAGTACTCCCCCTCAATAAGTGATATAAACGGTTGAGGTTTTGAAAATCATAAGGGAAAGTACTTGTTCTTTTGAGCAAAACCTTGAAAAATGAAAGGTTTGATAGGTTTTACTCAAAAGTAAGAAGCTTTCGCTCCTTTTACAAGGATTGTGGCACTGAAGCGTACCACAGGGTCCTTTATTTACAAGTACGGGTTGTACACCGTAATGTGTGCACAAGCCATTGACATAATAGATCATACATCCAAATTTATAATGAAAGAAGCAGTTCAAGGGGTACCAGGTAGTCCAGAGATGTCGCCAGGAGTGTGAGTCTGGCGTTGAAAGCCGATGATGTTTCTCCTGGGTCGACCACCAACATAGCTTTCAGTCTTCTGAACTGATTCCTTCTATACAACCGTTCATCAATCATGGTGATGATCCTCTTCACGCCCCTTCGATCCTGAGAATTCCATCGCTTAGGAGACCCGATCTTTTGGTGTATATCCTTCAACCGGTAAGCCAATCCGTCCCTAACCATCTTCAAAGTGTGATCTCCAAACTTATGAAGATCTCTGCACTCCATCAAGCAATTTCTTTGAAGTTCACTGCGGTAAACGACGCCGAAAGGTTTGCTGATGAGCGTATATTGTGGAAGCTGGTTGATGTCGGGTAGATCAAGCTGCGGTGGAGTGAAGTTGACACGGGTCTGATAAGATTCAACTGCCAGCTGGAGATCTTCTACACGTTCTTGGATAACTATGCGTCTGATGAAGATGAGCACTGACTTGATGAATTCACGTTGTACCGCAGTGGAGAATTGTCTCATACGACCCTGTACTTTGGCAAGGTACATGTCTTCGATGTCGTTGATAGACAAATTCTCAAAGTCAGCTTCAGAGAATGCATAATCCCTTTCATCTTGTCGTTTGACCACGATATTCTTTAGGAAGGTGTAGTCCCACTTAGATGAAAGATCGACGTGTTTGATGGCAACGATACTTTTAGAACTGAATACTGCATGTTGAGACTTCTGAACCTGGCAGCTTCGTAGTATATTCTTCGGCGTTCCGGCCAATGATGAATCCCGTACAGTGCATCTCGGTCGTAGGCTTCCACTTTGTTGGAGAACAAGTGATTGGCACGTTCCTCGATGGCTATGCAGTTCGAGTATATAGCTGTTGGGAATGGAAGTGTCAACGATGTAGCGTATTTCCTTGAACCATCGCCACCATGTAGAAGAAAATCCAAGTCTCTGTTGAAGAAATATCGGAATGGAATCCTTGGTTCATCTGATTGGCCAATTGTTGGTAGAGGTTTTGACCAGTCGGTGTAGTATGGAGGGTTGTCCCGTTTGGTAAAGTCGATCTTTCCAATCCATGTTGTTAGACATAGCTCGAGCAATGTTTTCAAGGTGATATTCGACCTCGATGGCACTTTCTGAGCTATCTTTCCACAGTTGAAAAGCTTCACGCTTGATTCGCCTCAACTCGGATTTCGTCATCTTCTTCACATGGAACTTTTCTTGCATAATCTTAGCATGCTACAGTGTATTACCGTCTACCAGATCTTGACCATCTTCAGGGTAGGGAGTGGAATTGACAAGTGTAGAAAACCATTCAAATTCCTCTGTGGTGTCTTCATCTATCCATGATAGGACGCCGCCTTGGGCCTTTTTCTTCTGCTTTCTTAGGCCTAGAGGAGGGTTCAGGTTTCTTTACTTGTTTGGGAGAGGTGGGTTGTTGTAGGGGCTCATGGTGTTCTTCATCGTCACCACCCGTATACTCAAAGTAATCACCGGTTTTTGAGTTTGGGGTGGTGTCTCGAATCATGAGGTTTATCGGTAGAAGAGCGAGGAGGAGACCTTTGTTGAGCAGGAGGCCGTTGGGGAGGTGGTGGCATGGAAGATGATTCACGAGACTTCTTCTGTAGTTTAGCTTCATCATTCTTATCCTGATCCTTATCTTCATCGTCTCTAGGACGTTAGACCTTTCATCGAATCTGCATGCTTCTTGGAGTTGGTAGTCCAGCAATGCTTGAAACACTTTCCTTCATCGAAGTAAATGTCCCAGATCGTTTAGAAATTTGTGTAACAAGCTTGGCCACCAATTTATTATCCGAGAAAACTACAGGATCAGATGGATTGATTGTGACGGTTAAGGGTGTTGATCTTATAGTTTGTTTGGCTATCTGCATAAGATTCGATATAGTTGTCCTGTAAACATCTCCTTTGTGACTTTAGGAACGATATCCGAAGGTACTTGTGAGTGTAGCCTTCATCATTCTGTCCATTTTCCTTGTAGATCATCCCGCATGAGCTTCAGACGTATTCCCTTTCATTCGCATCTTGTCATTCTCAACATGTAGATACTGCATTTGGTCAGAAACCAATTCAGTTTCTGTGAGATCATGTCCTTCTTTCTGACTTGTTGGACAACTTTCACAATTCTTTCATGAGTATGAGAAATCCAAGATCGAGGTGGCTTCTTCACTGATCTGGATGATGATTGGTTGATCTTTTTGATGGTGGTGGTGAAGAGTGAGAAGAAGAATCTGATGATGATGAGATGTGAGGAGACTCCGGGTCCTTTGGTGGTTCGGAAGTTTCTTCCTTTGATCGTGCAGGACTATCTAGAAGAAACGTATCATACTCAACATCTTCTTCATTGCCAGCCTTAGCTTGTTCATCGCCTTTGGCTTTGACTTCGCACTTCTTCATCAGCTTTTACCTTCTAGCTTCTCAGATTCTGGTTCTTCAAAATCATACTCAGAGTGTCTTCAACACGGTTTGTTATTGTACCAGTGGTGGCACCCGATCCCTTATCGGGTTGATTAACCGCATCGGATCTGTGAAGGTTGAGTTGCACCACTTGACCCTCCGAGGCCACCCATTTGTTCTTGAGCAAATTGTTGTGCAACGTGTTGAAGTCGAACGAATTTGAACTTCTTCCCGTATATTTATCTAGTTGCTCTTTATCACTTTCTGAGCTTTCATCATATGGCACAAGTACAGGAGTCTTTCCTTTGCCATGTTCAGCTATTGGATTAGGAGGTTTTGGTACTGATGGAGAGTCATCCTTGCTGTTTCAGAGTAATGGACCTCCTCGCTGATTGTGTATCTTCGAGCTTTCGTCCCAAGAGCTTTTGTGGTTCGTGTGTAGGAATAGGAGCAGCTTTTGGAGGGAACTTTCTTCCTTGGAGTAGGTTTCCTCTTTGGGACCTTCCTTTGACTCTCAGTGCTTATTGCACTTCCAGCACTTCCTCTTCTGGTTCTCCGAGTAGGAGTTCCGTGAGGCTTTTCATCGAGATGACCAACTTTGCCTTCGATCGCTACTTGATACCTTTTGTATGTTTCAAGCTTTTGATTTCATTTGTCGAAGGTGATCAGCAAAGCACGGCACCTTGTTTCTTTGTTGTCGCATTCCTTGATTCTGAGAAAGGATAGGTTCGACAACACGTCGGATTTTCGGGTCATTGAGCCTCTTGGGAATATCAGGATTAAGTCCAAGTGCTCTCTGGATCAAAAGCTTTGTGTATCCGACATAGGGAATCTTTGAGCCAAGTTTCTTGTGAAATGTCATCATGTCATCCCATATCGCTGCTTCGATTTCAATGTCCTTCTTATTGATCAATGACCATAAGACTTGCAGTTCCATGAGCTTGGGATGCTCATAGCCACCGCCACCACCAGAGACAGACTTAGTGATGATGATGTAGAGTGTTCTCCATGGTTGAGGAATGTTCTTAAGCTCTACGTGAGAGTGCTTGTGAATAATTCCTCGACGCCTTCATCATAGCCAATATCAAGTAGAAATTGCGAACTGCTCTTCAGTAGGTGTGGCCAAGAAGTCAGTTGGCACGATGTCTGGAATGATAAGTACAGCCCGTAAGTCCTGAAGGAGTGATGGTGACTTGTTTGTGATTAAGTGTCACTGTCACGCACTTTGACAGTGATCCTCTGCATAGAGTCCAGAATTGTTGAATGTAGATCTCTGGAATAGTAGCAGAGTGTGAGAGCATGTTCTGGTAGGGATGATTCCTTAGAATATCCACAGCAATGAGACAAGAAGATTCTGAGCATGTGAGGGTGTCAAAGTCAACCCTAAGGTTGTTGTTTCCAATCTTTCTCGGATAGCCATTGGGGAAGATATCAGCAATAGTGAGAACCTCAAGTACATCCACATTCATTTGAGCAGCCATGTCGTGATCTGAAATAACATTAGCCAAAAGAACCAACATATCGAAAGACATAATGTTAGTCAACAGAAGGTCTTATTGTCTAGTTAATGAATGTAAAGTGACAATGACTGTTACGAGTCCTAAGTCACTTGTTTGTCCAATAGTCCAATGACGTCGTGAAATGTTTCGTGAGTTAGTTAACTATAAGTTTTAAAGTTTATGTTATCACTTATTGTTCACAACATATCAAACGATTTAGTTTATTAGTGACATTATTGGATTCGTGACGTTATGATTAGTTTATTTACAAGTTTGTACACGTAACAATTCATAATGAAGGTCAATCAAGGCTTAGGCGTAGTTTTAAGTGCTAAGCGAAACAGAATAACATACCAGTAGACGAAAGCTTATGCGTAGGATCCTAACTTACGCGTAAGAAATGTTACGTGTAGGAAAAGGGGACCTTATGCATAGAGCTTACGCGTAGGCGTATATAAACCTTACGCGTAAGGCTTACTCGTAAGAGTAGACCTTGGCGCGAGAGGTCATCGCTACGCATATCCTTCACAGGATACGCCGTAGTCCCATTGTAGAACCTTATATGACGCTACGCTGCATATTACTCTTACAAGATAACCTTCTACGCGTAACGTGATCCTTATGCGTAGAGATTCAATGACCTTGATTCTGAGTTTTACGAGTAGCAAGCTTGAAATAAAATCATCATTACATCAATCTTAACACATATATTCATTCTAAAATCAAATCATGTCATGAAATCTTAAACATTATTAAGAAACACTTAACGTAGGTCAAAACCCTAAGGGTTATGAATTACGTATAAGAGTTTTAACCATAGGATTAGCACCAATTCAATTCTGGTAGGTCATGGATGTTATGAGAGTCTAATAACGAAGTTATAACATCTAAATCGTGGTGAATCAAAAATACCCAAACTCAAGAACTTTAAACCCTAACATCCAATTTTTAATCAATGAGAGTTTTGGTTATAGAGCCTGGAAATCTTTAATTCAACATGATATGAGTATCACACAACAATCTTTTTGACCAAAAACAATCAAATTTGAAAATACCCAATTCGACTCATAAACCCTAATTATAAAAATCCATTAATTCGTGTTTCTGGGTGTATTTTGAGCATAGAAACGATATCATTGATGTTGTTAAAGCATTTTGACACAATCTTTTTAACCAAAAAACACACAACAAATGATTATATGTTCTAACCCTTACGCGTAAAACACAAAATTCAATGAATCTTACGTTTTAACCGTTGGATTCTGTTGGATATTGGATTTCACATGCACATCAAACCATAACACAAAGTGGGCGTATAATGGTGAGTTCTAGAGAGAGAAAGTTAGATGTTTAGGGAACTTAGTGAGAGAAAGAAAAACTATTATTATGAGCTCCAACTCTCTACGTTGGGAGGTAGAGAGTATTTATAGTCTTACATAAAACGCCACACAACGGGCTGTGGATCAGGCATACAGTGGGTAAAGACCCGTCCGTCCTCCACGGTGTTACTTAACAAAATACTACTTAACTAAATATAACTATGACTACGAGCATTCTAACGGTTACATATACTTGAGGTGACCGACTCTTTAATACCGGGGATTTCTAATTCCTAACAATCTCCCCCTAAAGGAGGTCACCTCAACCATATACTAAAATGACATTGAATACAATCAGATATTACATTAACAATTGATCTTGCATTCTTGATGTAGTACTTTGCTCCGAAGCTCGTAGTCATTGATTCCACTCATTGCATGTTTGGTTAATCCAAGTAGAGGTCTTTTACTGATCCACGTGATAATGTTGTTGCAGCTTTTGAGATCATCAGCTAATAGAAAATCTCTAATAAATCCATTGTGGTGTTGGTATTATGTGATGTTGTGACTTTCGGACCGACATGCCTACATTCGGATCATGATATATTCTCATCGAGTAAGGAAGCATTCGTTGATTCATGATATTGGCAAAGCAGCCAGCAGCGTATACGGAGTTAGAATATCGAGTCATTGATGCACCAATCATGATATCTTTGATATGAATGTGTTGTGTGAGCATGCGGCATGGATTGACCCAGCTCCATTCTGACGGCCAGAACGTCGGGGTGTCGCATAAGACAGTTAGCACAGTTTACCTAAAGTGTCTTTGAACACTTTCGATGAATTGAGGTACACGTACCCACGGTTCTCCCGTTGATCAGTACATAAGTACTGCCTGTGATCGTATAATTCAAGAATTTTGACAGGGTTTCACAGCAGTTCTAGCTGTTCTCAAACCGGAACGTCTCAAAGAAGACAACACGGAGTGAGTGAACCAGCGAATTTAAGACCACTGATTGATGAAAAGAGATTTGAAAAACAGTCGTGTATTGCTCAATAGAAATTGTTTTTGCAATATAACGAAGGTTTTAATGAAAATCAATTATCAATCATAAAACACCTTTTGATTTGAAAAGTTAGTACACGGTCGACGTACTAATGAAAAGAGTTTTAAGCACAAACTGGTTTTCAAAGGTATCCGCAATCCATAACCCGAACTGTGATTGATTCAAAAGATTGAATCGCCCTATTGTTTCTGTTCAGTTGTCACATGGTTGATCTATATAATAGATCCTCACATGCCACCTTACCAGGAGTCTTCTTGTTAGATGCTTGGCTCCGTATAAGCTTTTCCATCT
>OU343216.1:89001369-89037873 GCA_910596185.1 Chrysanthemum makinoi
GGCACTAAAAAAGTATTTTGATGCATAAATGAGGTGGAATGATATTATTGTTGGGTGATGAAACATGAATGAAACATAGGATCATAACTGACACCACCCTAAAAGATAAATGTACCGCATAGTATTATTGATGTCCTAAATATCTTTGTTCAAAAATAATACTTTTAGCATAGTATTATAAGCAAATTACCAAATTGAACTAATATTCGTCGGTCTTTACGAAAATGAACCACATTTATTTGGTTTACAAAATTGAACCACACTGGGCTCTCCTTTTCATGCATGTCAGAAGAAAGTGAAATGACTCTACTTGATTTATCTTTATTTACATAAGATATATGGCTAGTAACATACAACTTTTGGAAAATAGATCCCATTTAAATGTTTGGGTCTTCTTCATCCAATCTCTTCATCTTCAAACTACGTACTATATCTCTAAAAATAAAAAACACAATCATTCATTACCATCTCTTCTTTCTCCCTCAACAATCCACACCACCACACACAACTTCAAAACTGACGCCTCCCCTTCCATCAAATGCCATCACCATGGAGGTCGCTTGTAAAGAGGTCGTGTTTAACATTCAGAAACTAGTGTATACAATAACATATATTTATAAGTAGAAACTCGTTTATCTCGCTCATTTACTCGCCTAGACTCCTCCTCCTAGCCCACGCCCAGAACCACGCCTAGCCCACGCCCAGGCCTCCCCCACGCCCAGGCCACGCCCAGCAACACGCATCACGCCCAGGGTCACGCCCATGCCACGCCCAAGGCCACGCCCACGAGAATTGGTGTACACGTGTACGGTTTAAAACGATTACGATACTAATCTAACGTCTAATATTGAAAAGTTCATTTTAGAAAATTATATGGGCGTGGTTTATATGTGTAAAGTACGAGGGAAAGTGTTCTTTTAAAAAATTTTCTCTATTATTGATGTCTTAAAATAAGAGATAAAGGTGTACCGAGTTACCAAATATCCTTTGTTCAAAGAAAAAAAAGTTACCAAATATCCTGACAAATAATACAAAGAATTGACCACTACCTGTTTCTTTGACTGATGATGTAGTGAGTGAGTCAGCCTAATCTTTTCTGACGCACGCGATATTCTTGGGTTGGGTTATTTTGACCCCTTAGACTATGTTTATTGGCAAGGTTGCCAACCCAACCCACTCAAAATACATATAAAAATAATACTTTTTTAATTTTTGTATCTGCTTAAACTGCATAGTAGTCACTTTAATCCAGATCCCCAACCCACAACTATTGACAAAACATTTGTTTCATTGGCTAGTTTTTTGTTTGTATTCCTTTTTTTCTTTAATTTTTAATATTTTTGGTTGGGTTGTTGATAAATGGTTGAAAAATATAGATTGGTTGTATGTATTGGTTGTGTAGGTGGAGGAAAGAAAAAATAATATTTTATTAAGAGATTGGGTTGTGATGGGTTGTTGATAAAGATAGTCTTATTTTTTTTAGATTGACCCCCCTATTATTTTTGAAATTTTTTTATTTTTTTTTATTTTTTATTTTTTTTTATAATTTTATTTATATCAAAAAACTATAAACCTGAAAATGCGGAACAGTAAATATAAAGTTTAATAAGTCAAACGCGTAAAATTGTCGAATACTGAAACAGAAACCGACAAAAACTGCTACAGATCAAAAAGTGAGGGACAAAAGGAATATTCTCCTATGATGTGACATCATAGGGTTCCAATAGTTTTTTTTTTTTTTGAACGGTGACTTTCATATTTTGGGCAAGAGTCACACCTACCACACGGTAGGCCCTCATCCACCACATACCCAGACTATGTTGTCTGAACCGGGTCCACTCTGGCGCATGATGGGGATTATTGGCGGCGTCGCCCGGAAACTGCACCGCCTTCACACGATTATTATCGCTGGAGTAACGGTCGGATGAAAACCGGGGCCGGCTTGGATTCGAACCTGCGCAGCTAATGGCTTACAGGCTCTCCTCTTCATTGCCTAAGTATCAGCGGAGGTTATGGTCGTTTAGTGAGGGTTCCAATAGTTTATCCCATACTCTTGCTCAATATGAGTGGGAACATGGGTTGCCAGGGTTGGCTTGGTCCATAAAAGCTGCAGTACGTACGTTTGATTCTTTATTATTACTGGGTTGTTTGCAAAGTACCGTAATTTTTACTACGTACAAACTTATCTTAAATTTTCAATCCAATATATGTCGAAGCGAAATGATATAGCGACATAAACTTAGGTTTAATTTTAGACTTAAAATTCAAGTGTCATCATTTTGATGGGCTGTAAAGTAAGTGGGTTTATTTATGCAGTCATCAAAATGATTGCATTTAGATTTAAGTCTAAATTAGGCGTAAGTTTTCTTTATATCATAGACTATAAAGTATACTTTTTTTTTAAAGATAGACTATAAAGTATACTGAATATTCTTTTTAATGGCGATTCATTAAAGATTAGTAAGAAAGCTAGCAAAAAAAACTAGAGTACATAAACAACGGAGTACAACACAAGTAATGAGAGAATTGTACAGGTTATTACACTCCAATATAATTAAGCTTCGCTTTCTTGTTTACTCGAGCAATCTACATGCATGTGACACACAGGGACATGCCCCTAGTTAAATCACGTTTATTTAGATAAGAACACAACTACACAACTTACCAATGACTTCTACAATCATATAAATATTTTGTCACTACTAATGGCGTCCACCCTTGAGTTAATTTTGTTGTGAAATGGGTCCGCCGTAGTGTCAAATTCATGATAAACCTAGGTGCAGGCGGGCAACGGAGACCCGCACAAACACCTATTGTGAGAATACTCGTCGCTAGTAAAGTGTTGCAAGTTTCCACCATTAGGGATATGTCCACACAGCTTATTATAACTCACATTCAAATACTGCAAACTTAATCCAGTCAATGGTTTTGGCAAACTCCCAAAGATCTTATTATGATTCAAATCTAGCCATGTCAAACTTGCAGGAACAACCACCTTCGACATATTAAACTCGAAACTATTCCTCGAAAAATCAGCAAACCCAGTTGTCTTGTTTGGTCCAAAAAACATGCTAATGTCTCCTGTGAGCTGGTTTCTTGAGACATCGATGGAACTGAAGTTTAAGTACCCTAATGATTTAGGTATTGTTCCAGTGAGTTGGTTATGTGAAAGATAGAGATTTGGGGTTGATCCTTTGAAGTACCCGAATGAATCTGGGATGACACCAGTAAGCTTGTTTCTGTCTAGATGTATCTCACCAAGTTTGGTTAAAGATGCGAGTTCTGGTGGGATAGAACCCGTGAGATCATTGAACGAAAGATCTAGAAATTCTAGGTTTTTGAGTTTGCTAAGGAAAGAAGGAACTGGCCCGGTTAAGTTGGTCCAACTTAACTCTAACGAGGTGAGGTGTGTGAGTTTGGATATCGCTAATGGGATAGTTCCCGTGAGGTTTGTTAGTTTTCGGAAGATTACTGTTTCGAGGAATGGTAAATCACCAACAGCATTCGGGATTTGGCCCGAAATATTCCCCTGGAATATGGTGAGAGCAATAATGCGGCTTGTTTTGGAATCGCATTTGATATTGTACCATTGGCAACAATCGAGTGATTTTTGCCAAGAGGCTAGATGATAAGGGTTTCCTAGTGATTCTTTGATTTTAAACAGGACTTTTTCATCATCTTTGTTGCAAACTTGGGAGCTGAGAGATAAGATTGGGAAACTAAAAAAGATGAGGAAAGAAATTGTGAAAAATGCTTTTCTCATTTTGGTAGTTTGTTTGTGCGTGCTTCTTGTGTATGGGTTTGGTTGTGTATTTATAGAGGCAAAGTAGATAAGGGTTCTGTTTCGAGAGGGGTTTATAGGAGGCTTATGTTAACAGGCTTAAGTGTAGGCGACCCATGTTGGGTTATGGAAACTCGGCTCATGTTGGGTTTAGGGTTGTATTTATGTATTACTTGTATATATACCAAAACCGGTGATTAGGGTTTATTGATTAATATACAGATTATTATATCATCTTACAGCTTATAAGGATTGGGCTTCTAAAATAAGTTAGCTTATAAAATAAGTCTCGTTTGTCATGCGGACTTATGAAATCATAAGCCCTTAAAAGGGGCTTAAAACTTTAGCCTCATAAAAGAGGCTAAAAACTTTAGCCAAGGGCTTTTAAACAATAAATTACTTATTTACCCACAAAAATATCTAATATATACAAAAACTCATTTAATTATGTCATTTTTTGTAATTTTTTAATAATAATAAGCTTAAGCTTAAGTCCATTTACCAAACAAATTTACAAAAATACAAATTTTAACTTCGACTTATATTAAAAGCCCCAACCCCAGCCCATTGCGCAAAACATATATTAGTTTACTTGTAAATAATAACCTATAATTTCTGAAATTTACTTTAGTAGTTTTTGCCATCTAAATAATAACCTATAATTAATAATCAAAGAAGGATTGAATGAGTACCAAAAACTTTTTCTTTCCAAAATGTAATGTGAAACAATCATCCATTTCCTACATCAAATAGTATGACTAATTATAAGGTAGCTTATAAACTCATGCACGAGTTATTTACAATGTTTTAAAACCAGCTTTTTATCGACTCAGGTTAAGACGCCGGTTCATCGGTCACCGGTTCAACGGTTGAACCGCGAACGGTTCTATACATATATATACTTTTTCCTATATTTAATAAGTTGTGACACACGGTAAATTTTCACTCATATTTAAATAATAAATGGTAATTTATTATTAATAAGCCTAGTCATTAAGCATGCATAAGCTTTGCACCGATCATTTGAGTAGATAACTCGCATACAAGATAAGCCTATTGCATCACTTTTGCATTCATCTCATAATATGAATATTGTGTTATTGTCTTATAATTTAATTTGTAAGACGAGAGGTTATCTCGTTTTCCCCATGACCGACACACCACATGCGCTACGACAATCGCGATAAGGGCAAATAAAACAAATAATAAATCCCCGGAATGGAAAATATTACCAAGATAATAATAATTCCGAAGCGTATCTATAAGATACTACATTATAAAAATTATCTTACATTAATACTTCCGTCACGATTTTATAACGCGAGACACCAAAAGTGCTTAATACAACATTTACCTTAAATCATAATACTTTGTAATTTAAAGTAGTAATACAAAGTAAGTTTTACAAAATAAATAAAAAATACAAATTTTATCCCTTGCCTTTGTTTTATCCGCCCTCCCCCACCTCCATTTTGTCGTGTTCTGTACTCATCCATACCCACACGTTTTTCTTCCTCAAAAAGGGATAACACCAAACTTTTATCTTCTCCCAAAAGACATATGTTGCCTGCTACCCTCCCATTCTCTTCTAAGTCAACGCATACCCACAAAAGGATGGCTAAAAATGGAGTCTGGGAAAGCATCTTTCATCATGCTCTTTTCAACCTTAACACTTTGGTGAATGTTTTTGTTGATTCTTCACCAACACACGCCGCCAAGAGGAGAAATCAAGGGTAACCATAAGAGCTTCAAGTGTCCCTTTCACCTCTCTACCCTTCCAATAAGAAGTCGACTAGTGGAGAGATAAGTGTGAGAGAGAAGAAGACTTAGCTTGATATGGTATCACATCAAGTTTCAAGAGAAAAAGGGGAGTCAAAAACCTTCCACAAGGCCTTCTATTTCAAAGATTAGAGTTGGAGAGTCACTCTCATTCACCCATCTTACTCCTCACTCAAATTACCCCTTTCTTTGAGGCGATAAACACTCGAGTCTGCTGGGAACCGTAGCAAGAAGAATCGGTGTTGGGTTGATTTTGAGTTAGCTTTCACTTTGATAAGGTTCACCCTTTTTAATTCTTTCTTTCTTAAAATCTTGATGTACAATAAAAGTGATAATAACATGTTAAATGGTGGTGTCTTGTTGTAATTCGAATACCTAAGTTAAGTGTTCTTGGTGTTGATAAAACTTGTGATCTTCGGTAATTGATATAGTCACACGTAAATTGTTCTTGTTGATTGGCTTGTTAATATTTTTCTGTCGAGAGGTAAGGACCAAGACATAAGAAAACTAAGCTTTTCTTTTATAAAATTTCTAGTAACTTTAGGATTGAGTCTAGAAAAATGGTGTTGGGTTTTAGTAATTGAAATGTCAATATGAAAACGTGGGTCCTCGTGTGAGTATTCGTTTTCTGTCGAGAGTAACAAAACCAAAGGAGTACGAAAGTTAAGTTTTATAAAAATTCCGAGCCACATTGGTATCAAATCTGGAACTTGCTATTAGTTTATTAGTTGCTTAACCGGAGGTTGTCAATCTTAATATGGGTATAGATATGCGAAATTGTCCCTAAACTCTTGTCAAATTTCTGGCCGATTCGAGCCCATAACAACTTAAGAAGGATTATATTACCATAGGTAGACGTATACGTAGGTTGGTAGGAACAAAACTGGAAGCCATTATATTCGGGGGATGAGTGTCGTTTTAGCTCATGCTAAGGCGCCCTCGGGATAAACTGTACTAGTCAAACTCGTTCGAAATAGTTCCGTTCATGGTCACTTCCTTTTGTTCTCGGCCAAGAAAAGCATGTCCATAGTCACTTTCATTTAGTACCTACTTGTCATCGAAATAGAAGTGTTTTGAGATGGTGTAAATGAGTCGAAAACCTCACTTTAGTAGTACCATAGTGTTGGGGTCATACTCCCTAGCCAGAGATCTCAGCCTTCACAAATTGGAGCGTGCATCGATCGAGTGTATCTTGAGCCAAGTTGCTCACGTTAAGCCTTGTAATAAAAGATGCATTCTTTGGCAATGAAATCTGGGAATGAGATGTGTCTTTCAAAAATGTGATTAGCAACCTGTGGTGAAATGTTGTTGGGCCAGCCTTTCCCTTCGTGTAGATCCCACATAGGGCCCAGGCCCAAATCCGGTACCCTACTGTTATCAATACTGGGCCACAGCCCATGGAAAGCTTTGGGGCGTCCGTTTGAATGTCTAAGCAGGTCATCAAATAATACCCGAAGCATTTTATCGGATGACAAATAACTAAACATGTCCCCGTCTATTCCTTTCCTTCATCTCGTTACATATCTTCTTAATGTCAAATATGCAAAAGTCTTAATACAAATAAACAAGTGCAAGAGTATTACTACACGAAAACAAGCGGTAAAAATGTAATCTACGTGAATAAAGGATACATCAAAGTTGAACGTCAAATGAACTCGGATAAACATATCTATGTCAAGTAATTCACTAGTCAAATTTATAAATATTAAGAACCCATTTCTTGCTAAACATATGAAGACCACTACATCATTTTATCACTTATTAAATTGAAAGTCTTCAAAATTAACTCCAATATTTTCTAAATACAATTAGAAAATAAATAAACTAACATTGATTTTGACACTACTATCATGTGTCAACTTAAATAAGTATATACACATTATATACTTACTAAAAGAATAACGTAAATATTTTCAAACCAAATTTTGAATTTTAATATTGTTATAGTGTCAACATGAAAAGTATATATACTTTCGTATACTTACTAGTAAAACCATTTTAATCATTTTTACAAACTAAAGTTTAATTTTAATACAATTATAAAAACAATTGAACTATTTTAAGTAAGTGATACTTAAAACAATGAACTAAACATTGCCCTCCTTATCTAGGTCGTAAAAGTCGGTGCCGCCACAACATTCACTAAATCCCACTTTTGGATTGCACATTTGCTAAGGTGAGTTTCAAGCCCCTCTTTTACTTGATAAACCGCTTTATACACTTTGGGGTGAGAAAATATGCAAAACCTTTTTATGGACCTGACCTATTGCATGATTACTATTACGTGGTTTAGCCTAAGCCCTTATGTCCCTAGAAATGCCCCTTTTTCATGAACTGTCAATTCCCTATTGGGAAGCGCGAATGTTATAAATAGATCTATTGAGGGTAACTCCTCCGTTCAGTTGGCCCTGCTTAGGCCAAGGCGAAACGTATACCATGTCGGAATCGAGTGTTGAGGGACAAAACACTCGCATTGGGCCTATATATTGTATGATATCATTTAGCATACAGAAACTGTCGTAGTATCGGTTGCATGAACTTAGAGCTAACGTAATAGACTTTCATCCATATATCATTATATTCTTTATAATGATTATATGACTTGATTTATGGTCCAAACTTACTGTTTTAACTTAAACCTATGAACTCACCAGCTTATAGCTGACCTTTTAGCATACTTTTCTTAGGTGCTTAATTTGTGATCAGGGATGCAAGGCAAGAGGCGGTAAAAGGTAGTAATATCTAAAGAAGTGTTTTTTTTACACATAACGATGTTTTCAAATTGGGACCACTGAACTTATGGGATGTGCCCATTTTATCAAAACAATGTTGTAAGATAATGTTTTAAAACTATTTTATGAAATCAAACGGAGTATGTATTCCGTTCTTTATTACTTGTGTTGTGATCTCCGATTTAGTAACATTCCCCGTAACGCGTATGCTTCCGCTAACCAAATTTGGGGGTGTTACAGATTGGCATCAGAGCCTAAGTTATAGAGAACTAGGTACATATAAACCCTAAACTATAACTACTTTTTACAAAAACATCACTCTACGACCGCCAGTTGCCGCTTGCCTTACTTGCCATTTTACTTAGAGTTCATTTAGACATGACTGCATGATATATTGCCTATTTATTAATTCACTACCCCATATCTATTATGAGTACACTTTTACATATACTTACATATATGCACCGTCTTGTCACAGACCATGTCTTCCCCTCACTCTGGAGCTGGATGCGATGACACAACAGAAGGTTTGTCACCTACTGAACGCATCCCAGCCCCTTTCCCACTCACTCCTGACACTGGAAACCCGTACATGGTAGTGTATCAAGTTCACCAGGAGGGTACTACCCACACTCCACCTGCCCATTTCCAAATCATCACCACTATCAGTACTATACCTACCAGTTCCACTACTCCTACACTCTCACCAAGACACCAGAGAGATCCCCTTCTTAATTGGGAGATACCTACTAGCAAGAAAATCTGCCTCTCTGCATCATCACCATCATCTTCTGGTACACCATCTCTTAGTGGTTTTGAAGTTGGAGGAACTTCGGAAGCAGCCACTGGTAGACCACCAACTCTCGACACAGTTATGGCACGCATAACACGTCATGAGGAACAAATAGAAGAGATGTCGGACCATTTGGAAGTATTACCAGTAGAAAGGATTGAAGGAATTGAAGAAGTAGTGGAAACAAAAAAACTACAAGCACTTGGCGAAAAACTCAAGGAATGCTTCACGATGTTGGAAACAGCATTAGAGGGAACCCGTGAGAAGTTAAACGAAATAATTGCCCGCCTTGAAGACCACATTGAAAGGTGTGCTCTGCAAACTTCGGGAGACACCCAGGGACGCCTCACAGAGATTGAGAATCGGTTGACACGGTTGGAGACCGTCACTACAATAGCACTAACTGAGTCGGGGTATCTGGAGGGTGTCGTAGAATTTCAAAGACGTACTATGGAGAGTAGGGCAAATGAGGCCAACAACAAATTTGCCAGGATGGAGGCCCAGCACAGAGAGTTAGAGGAATGGAAGGCATCTCAACAAAGTCAACTCGGGGCAGCACCGGGGAATGCTTAAATGTCACTTGGCATTGTATTAGACGTTGTGATGAGTGGTTTCAATAAAAACGCTAGTAGTAGTTTTGTTGTATGACAAACTAGAGCGAGTCAATGAACGCATGTTAGGTGTCGGCCATAGGAGCCAAGAATCTTCTTAGAATGTAATCGAGTTTATGGTGATGAACGACTATGCATAATAAACAACGTCTTGTGAATTATAACCTTATGTTAAACTCACTCCAACCAATCCCCGTTTTCTTAACATCATCATAATAAACTAAGTCTACGTGACATCCAGTCAATACAACATAGGAAATACTTGATTGAGAAGTAGTATATGTTGTGACCTTATGGATCTCCACCATGGTCCTCCTACTCATAGAAAACTCATTGTTGTCATTTCTTGTGGTTGAAGGAAAATGTTTCCAGTAAAGCTGAACATGGATACAACCACCATTGAGAAATCTGTTACTGAACGAATTGCTGCAAGGATTGCTAACTATCAAGTCAATCACAACATCAACAACATCAGCCAGTGGAATAAGGAAGAAGTTGTTGGTAAGACGCCTACAACACGAAATTGCTCTTACCAAGAATTCAGGAACTGTAAACCACCAACATTTGAGGGGACTGAAGGAGCCATAGGTTTGGCAAAATGGCTAGAAAGGATAGAGACAATTTTCCGCGAACAAAATTGCGCGGACAATTGTAAGGTCAAGTATGCTACTTGCACCTTTCGACACCAAGCCCTCACATGGTGGGATACTTATGTCCAATTAGTGGGAATATACGCCTGCTTAAGCACTTCAGTGGGACACCCTGAAGAAAATGATGATTGCAGAATACTGCTCAAGGAATGAACTGCGAATGATGGAACAAGAGCTCTGTGGACTAACTATGATAGGGAATGACCTCGAAGGGTACACCAACCGCTTTCGCGAACTGGCCCAACTATGTCCTGATATGATAGGACCTGAGGAAAGGAAACTCGGAGCATACTTTTGTGAATTTTCACCCGAAATTCGGGGGAACGTTGTTGCATTCGCACCTACTGTCACTCAAGAAGCTACTGGTGCGACTTCGGGATTGACAGAGTCACTGCCCCGAAGCAAAGCAATGGAGTACTGTGGTAGCAAGAGGAACTGGGTATATGATGGTGAGGAAGATCAAATGCAACAATCAAGCAAGCGTCAATGTACGACTGAAGATAGGACTACTAAAACCAAGCGGGAAGTAATGTATGCTGGAACAAAACCCAAGTGCAATATATGCCCATATTACCACTATGGAAAGTGCCCTACACCTTGTGGAATTTGTAAAGGAATTGGGCATAAGATGGGAGATTGTAAGCAACCCTATCGGGAGGCAGTGGTATGCCATGGGTGTGGAATAAAAGGTCACATCAAAAGCAAGTGCACGGATAGGAAGGATCAGCATGAAGGCAACAACTGTCGAAACAATTTCCTGAAGAAAGTGTGAAGAATTATTCAGGCTCCCAACGGACACCAAGGAAGAAACTAAGTTAGCTAGAGATGCTGTTTGTAATAAAGCTTAGTTTAAACTTCCAAGTCGTAGTCTTAAGAATCTACTTTAAGTACTTCTCTATGTAACCTTAATGTACTAAACCTTTCCTTGTAATGTATCAGTTGTCCTTATCGTGTTATCTTAATATATGTCTTCTCCATGACCACTTTCACCATATCATTAAAGATTTCAACTATCTTATCACGATGAAAGGATTTCTCTGAAGATAAGAGAAAGTCATCTTGGATATGCGACTAGTCTCTCTGACAAATTGGTATCACCCAGCGAGATGACTTAGAAAAATCCACTTTTCAAAGATTGCGAAGGTATTATTATCAATATCGTTAAGACCAACTCAAACTATTACCTCGCCAAGAATCACAAATTCAACATTCAATCCCTAACCAGGTTGCCATTGCTTCACACATCTTGATCAAACGAGCCATAGGTCATGTTGACAGAATTGGTCAGCCTAGCAAATCTTATAAACCATCACACCAAAACTTCGCACCTGAACTTTTGCGACATTTCCGCTGACCAAAGAATAAATACACCAAGATTAAGACTATACCGAACAACACGTCACCGGTCCCCAATTATACATAGCCTGATCACCTATGTATAATTTGGGAGGGGTAACGTGCACGGGCATGGTTAAATTCTTGAAATTCTTACCCGGTCATGTTAAAGGAAGTGCTTAACTCACTATCACGAAATAGAAAAGTTCATGTCTATATCTCACGTCGACACCCCACCTTAAAATGCCATACATTTCACATTACACGGGAATAGAATAAACCGTGCCACCTGAGAGAAGAAATCTTCTACTAAGGAATCGAATGTGAAACGTTTGAACCTTCGACAATGAATTAGCACCCTGTAGAACACTTGACGCAGAGACTGACGCCTAGGATATGCCGATTCATACTTAGTATCCTATCACCTATACTGAGCCAAGAAAGGAATGGATCATCATACACTCTAGGTCAACCCAACAAGCACCTACACACACTACAAAAAAAAAATAAAAAATAATCCTGTGATACATTTTTTTTAGACATACCTGAGTATGACAGAGACTCTACCATTTAAGGGAGACGCTTTACACCAGAGCTGGAAGCTATCCTGATCCAAAAAGGAAAATAATGGTACAGAATACTCAACACCCAAAGATCCATGAGGAGCACTACGCAGTGCACAAATTAGAGTTAGAACCTAATAGGATCACACTATAAAAAAACTAGAAATGCTATCCTTACTACATCAAGAGAGTACAGTGTACACCGACCACAAGGTCCTACGGAAGGTACGGAATCAAAAAGGAAGTTGACCATGTGACAACACCAATAATTGGAGTCGCAACATAGGTTCAATTACGACATCCGTACTCACCAAGGGCAAAACGGTCATAACCGCATATACTATAAGCAACATCTAGCAAACTAAACCTTTTAAGAGCCAGATCATTGGGAAAACGAAAGATCTAGTTCGCCCCTCCCATTTAAAGTCTTGAAGCTCAAGTAGTAGCACTCAAAGGAAGAACCGACTAAATAAAACTCTTACAACATACCTAAAGGTGAAAGGGAGTCCGCAAGGGACCGAAAGGAATCTTAACCCCAAGGACCAATGTTGAGACCCACACCATGAAGGGATTTGTAATCCTATTGTGTGTGAACCTCATTAAGACCAGGAGTAATACTTATCTAGTGTCCGGTAAAATGCACCTTGATCCAGAAAGCTATTCCGAGTACCAATCATGAAGGCTGGTATTTGACCTATGCCAAACAATACTTAGCATGTTCGAGAAGAGAAATTCAAACAATCAGAAACCATCAAATCTAATTGTACAAACCGAAATTCCCAGATAGAAATGGGAATGTATAACAATGGACCCTAGTACCAAGTCACCAAAGATCCCTATCGATTATAACTCTACTTGGGTAATAATTGATCATCTCACCAAATCCACCTATCTCTACCAAACAAAGAGGACGGCAACCTGGACAAACTTACGCAGTTTTCTTGAAGCAAAGCGCTACGAGTCATAGCATTTCAATTCTCATTTTTCCAAATAGCAATAACCATTCACATCAAACTTTCGAAGACCACTCCAAAGTTCTTAAGAATCCGTCTGGAAATGAGTACCACCTACCGTCTTCCGACCGATGAACTAAATGGAAGGACCATTCAAGCTATAGGAGTTATACTTCGATCATGAGTAACATGTTCCGAAAGGGGAATAGAGTAGGCAAATTGCCTTAACCAAATTTCCTTGCAACAAAAGGCCACCTCATAAGGCACCGCATGGTCAAAAGCGCAAATCAATCGTGTTCAGAACAGAGACCGACAAGGAACCAGTCCAATGGCTCCAAGCTTCTATCGAGAACCATTGAAAATAGTATGCGGACCAGAGGTCGAGTGCAAACAACTCTGATCGTCAAAGTCAATAAATATAGGACTAAATGTCGCTTGAAGTTCAAGTCGACGAGAAATTTAGGTTGAGGTTTCGTCTCAGAAAAGCAGAAACCATTTGAACAGAACGCAAAGGGCAAGACCTTATTTCGTAAGCTTAAGTCCATTTACCAAAAAAATTTACAAAAATACAAATTTTAACTTCGGCTTATAATAAAAGCCCCAACCCCAGCCCATTGCGCAAAACATATATTAGTTTACTTGTAAATAATAACCTATAATTTCTGAAATTTACTTTAGTAGTTTTTGCCATCTAAATAATAACCTATAATTAATAATCAAAGAAGGATTGAATGAGTACCAAAAACTTTTTCTTTCCAAAATGTAATGTGAAACAATCATCCATTTCCTACATCAAATAGTATGACTAATTATAAGGTAGCTTATAAACTCATGCACGAGTTATTTACAATGTTTTAAAAACCAGTTTTTTTATCGACCCGGTTAAGACGCCGGTTCATCGGGTCACCGGTTCAACCGGTTCAACCGCCGGGTCGAACCGGTTCTATACATATATATACTTTTTCCTATATTTAATAAGTTGTGACACACGGTAAATTTTCACTCATATTTAAATAATAAATGGTAATTTATTATTAATAAGCCTAGTCATTAAGCATGCATAAGCTTTGCCTGATCATTTGAGTAGATAACTCGCATACAGTAGCCTATTGCATCACTTTTGCATTCATCTCATAATATGAATATTGTGTTATTGTCTTATAATTTAATTTGTAAGACGAGAGGTTATCTTGTTTTCCCCAGTGACCGACACCACATGCGTACCGACACTGCGATAAGGGCAAATAAAACAAATAATAAATCCCCGGAATGGAAAATATTACCAAGATAATAATAATTCCGAAGCGTATCTATAAGATACTACATTATAAAAATTATGTTACATTAATACTTCCGTCACGATTTTATAACGCGAGACACCAAAAGTGCTTAATACAACATTTACCTTAAATCATAATACTTTTTAAATTAAAGTAGTAATACAAAGTATGTTTTACAAAATAAATAAAAGATACAAATTTTATCCCTTGCCTTTGTTTTATCCGCCCTCCCCCACCTCCATTTTGTCGTGTTATGTACTCATCCATACCCACACGTTTTTCTTCCTCAAAAAGGGATAACACCAAACTTTTATCTTCTCCCAAAAGACCCCTCCCATTCTCTTCTAAGTCAACGCATACCCACAAAAGGATGGCTAAAAATGGAGTCTGGGAAAGCATCTTTCATCATGCTCTCTTCAACCTTAACACTTTGGTGAATGTTTTTGTTGATTCTTCACCAACACACGCGCCGTCAAGAGGAGAAATCAAGGGTAACCATAAGAGCTTCAAGTGTCCCTTTCACCTCTCTACCCTTCCAATAAGAAGTCGACTAGTGGAGAGATAGGTGTGAGAGAGAAGAAGACTTAGCTTGATATGGTATCACATCAAGTTTCAAGAGAAAAAGGGGAGTCAAAAACCTTCCACAAGGTCTTCTATTTCAAAGATTAGAGTTTCACTCTCATTCACCCATCTTACTCCTCACACAAATTACCCCTTTCTTTGAGGCGATAAACACTCGAGTCTGCTGGGAATCGTAGCAAGAAGAATCGGTGTTGGGTTGATTTTGAGTTAGCTTTCACTTTGATAAGGTTCACCCTTTTTAATTCTTTCTTTCTTAAAATCTTGATGTACAATAAAAGTGATAATAACATGTTAAATGGTGGTGTCTTGTTGTAATTCGAATACCTAAGTTAAGTGTTCTTGGTGTTGATAAAACTTGTGATCTTCGGTAATTGATATAGTCACACGTAAATTGTTCTTGTTGATTGGCTTGTTAATATTTTTCTGTCGAGAGGTAAGGACCAAGACATAAGAAAACTAAGCTTTTCTTTTATAAAATTTCTAGTAACTTTAGGATTGAGTCTAGAAAAATGGTGTTGGGTTTTAGTAATTGAAATTTCAATATGAAAAACGTGGTCCTCGTGTGAGTATTCGTTTTCTGTCGAGAGTAACAAAACCAAAGGAGTACGAAAGTTAAGTTTTATAAAAATTCCGAGCCGCATTGGTATCAAATCTGGAACTTGTTATTAGTTTATTAGTTGCTTAACCGGAGGTTGTCAATCTTAATATGGGTATAGATATGCGAAATTGTCCCTAAACTCTTGTCAAATTTCTGGCCGATTCGAGCCCATAACAACTTAAGAAGGATTATATTACCATAGGTAGACGTATACGTAGGTTGGTAGGAGCAAAACTGGAAGCCATTATAGTCGGGGGATGAGTGTCGTTTTAGCTCATGCTAAGGCGCCCTCGGGATAAACTGTACTAGTCAAACTCGTTCGAAATAGTTCCGTTCATGGTCACTTCCTTTTGTTCTCGGCCAAGAAAAGCATGTCCATAGTCACTTTCATTTAGTACCTACTTGTCATCGAAATAGAAGTGTTTTGAGATGGTGTAAATGAGTCAAAAACCTCACTTTGGTAGTACCATAGTGTTGGGGTCATACTCCCTAGCCGAGAGATCTCAGCTTCACAAATTGGAGCGTGAACGATCGAGTGTATCTCGAGCCAAGTTGCTCACGTTAAGCCTTGTAATAAAAGATGCATTCTTTGGCAATGAAATCTGGGAATGGGATGTGTCTTTCAAAAATGTGATTAGTAACCTGTGGTGAAATTTTGTTGGGCCAGCCTTTCCCTTCGTGTAGATCCCACATAGGGCCCAGGCCCAAATCCGGTACCCTACTGTTGTCAATACTGGGCCACAGCCCATGGAAAAGCTTTGGGGCGTCCGTTTGAATATCTAAGCAGGTCATCAAATAATACCCGAAGCATTTTATCGGATGACAAATAACTAAACATGTCCCCGTCTATTCCTTTCCTTCATCTCGTTACATATCTTCTTAATGTCAAATATGCAAAAGTCTTAATACAAATAAACAAGTGCAAGAGTATTACTACATGAAAACAAGCGGTAAAAATGTAATCTACGTGAATAAAGGATACATCAAAGTTGAAAACCAAATGAACTCGGATAAACATATCTATGTCAAGTAATTCACTAGTCAAATTTATAAATATTAAGAACCCATTTCTTGCTAAACATATGAAGACCACTACATCATTTTATCACTTATTAAATTGAAATTCTTCAGAATTAACTCCAATATTTTCTAAATACAATTAGAAAATAAATAAACTAACATTGATTTTGACACTACTATCATGTGTCAACTTAAATAAGTATATACACATTATATACTTACTAAAAGAATAACGTAAATATTTTCAAACCAAATTTTGGATTTTAATATTGTTATAGTGTCAACATGAAAAGTATATATACTTTCGTATACTTACTAGTAAAACCATTTTAATCATTTTTACAAACTAAAGTTTAGTTTTAATACAATTATAAAAACAATTGAACTATTTTAAGTAAGTGATACTTAAAACAATGAACTAAACATTGCCCTCCTTATCTAGGTCGCGTGTCGGTGCCGCTTCACAACATTTACTAAATCCCACTTTTGGATTGCACATTTGCTAAGGTGAGTTTCAAGCCCCTCTTTTACTTGATAAACTGTTTTATACACTTTGGGGTGAGAAAATATGCAAAACCTTTTTATGGACCTGACCTACTGCATGATTACTATTACGTGGTTTAGCCTAAGCCCTTATGTCCCTAGAAATGCCCCTTTTTCATGAACTGTCAATTCCCTATTGGGAAGCGCGAATGTTATAAATAGATCTATTGAGGGTGACTCCTCCGTTCGGTTGGCCCTGCTTAGGCCAAGGCGAAACGTATACCATGTCGGAATCGAGTGTTGAGGGACAAAACACTCGCATTGGGCCTATATATTGTATGATATCATTTAGCATACAGAAACTGTCGTAGTATCGGTTGCATGAACTTAGAGCTAGCGTAATAGACTTTCATCCATATATCATTATATTCTTTATAATGATTATATGACTTGATTTATGGTCCAAACTTACTGTTTTAACTTAAACCTATGAACTCACCAGCTTATAGCTGACCTTTTAGCATACTTTTCTTAGGTGCTTAATTTGTGATCAGGGATGCAAGGCAAGAGGCGGTAAATGGTAGTAATATCTAAAGAAGTGTTTTTTTTACACATAACGATGTTTTCAAATTGGGACCACTGAACTTATGGGATGTGCCCATTTTATCCAAACAATGTTGTAAGATAATGTTTTAAAACTATTTTATGAAATCAAACGGAGTATGTATTCCGTTCTTTATTACTTGTGTTGTGATCTCCGATTTAGTAACATTCCCCGTAACGCGTATGCTTCCGCTAACCAAATTTGGAGGTGTTACAGATTGGCATCAGAGCCTAAGTTATAGAGAACTAGGTACATATAAACCCTAAACTATAACTACTTTTTACAAAAACGTCACTCTACGACCGCCAGTTTCCGCTTGCCTTACTTGCCATTTTACTTAGAGTTCATTTAGACATGACTGCATGATATATTGCCTATTTATTAATTCACTACCCCATATCTATTATGAGTACACTTTTACATATACTTACATATATGCACCGTCTTGTCACAGACCATGTCTTCCCCTCACTCTGGAGCTGGATGCGATGACACAACAGAAAGTTTGTCACCTACTGAAAGCATCCCAGCCCCTTTCCCACTCACTCCTGACACTGGAAACCCGTACATGGTAGTGTATCAAGTTCACCAGGAGGGTACTACCCACCTCCCCACCTGCCCATTTCCAAATCATCACCACTATCAGTACTATACCTACCAGTTCCACTACTCCTACACTCTCACCAAGACACCAGAGAGATCCCCTTCTTAATTGGGAGATACCTACTAGCAAGAAAATCTGCCTCTCTGCATCATCACCATCATCTTCTGGTACACCATCTCTTAGTGGTTTTGAAGTTGGAGGAACTTCGGAAGCAGCCACTGGTAGACCACCAACTCTCGACACAGTTATGGCACGCATAACACGTCATGAGGAACAAATAGAAGAGATGTCGGACCATTTGGGAGTATTACCAGTAGAAAGGATTGAAGGAATTGAAGAAGTAGTGGAAGAACTACAAGCACTTGGAGAAAAACTCAAGGAATGCTACAACGATGTTGGAACAGCATTAGAGGGAACTCGTGAGAAGTTAAACGAAATAATTGCCCGCCTTGAAGACCACATTGAAAGGTGTGCTCTGCAAACTTCGGGAGAGGTAAGGACCACGTAAATTGTTCTTGTTGATTGGCTTGTTAATATTTTTCTGTCGAGAGGTAAGGACCAAGACATAAGAAAACTAAGCTTTTCTTTTATAAAATTTCTAGTAACTTTAGGATTGAGTCTAGAAAAATGGTGTTGGGTTTTAGTAATTGAAATGTCAATATGAAAAACGTGGTCCTCGTGTGAGTATTCGTTTTCTGTCGAGAGTAACAAAACCAAAGGAGTACGAAAGTTAAGTTTTATAAAAATTCCGAGCCACATTGGTATCAAATCTGGAACTTGTTATTAGTTTATTAGTTGCTTAACCGGAGGTTGTCAATCTTAATATGGGTATAGATATGCGAAATTGTCCCTAAACTCTTGTCAAATTTCTGGCCGATTCGAGCCCATAACAACTTAAGAAGGATTATATTACCATAGGTAGACGTATACGTAGGTTGGTAGGAACAAAACTGGAAGCCATTATAGTCGGGGGATGAGTGTCGTTTTAGCTCATGCTAAGGCGCCCTCGGGATAAACTGTACTAGTCAAACTCGTTCGAAATAGTTCCGTTCATGGTCACTTCCTTTTGTTCTCGGCCAAGAAAAGCATGTCCATAGTCACTTTCATTTAGTACCTACTTGTTATCGAAATAGAAGTGTTTTGAGATGGTGTAAATGAGTCGAAAACCTCACTTTGGTAGTACCATAGTGTTGGGGTCATACTCCCTAGCCGAGAGATCTCAGCTTCACAAATTGGAGCGTGAACGATCGAGTGTATCTCGAGCCAAGTTGCTCACGTTAAGCCTTGTAATAAAAGATGCATTCTTTGGCAATGAAATCTGGGAATGAGATGTGTCTTTCAAAAATGTGATTAGCAACCTGTGGTGAAATGTTGTTGGGCCAGCCTTTCCCTTCGTGTTGATCCCACATAGGGCCCAGCCCAATCCGATACCCTACTGTTGTCATCTGGGCCACATACCCATGGAAAAGCTTTGGGGCGTCCGTTTGAATGTCTAAGCAGGTCATCAAATAATACCCGAAGCATTTTATCGGATGACAAATAACTAAACATGTCCCCGTCTATTCCTTTCCTTCATCTCGTTACATATCTTCTTAATGTCAAATATGCAAAAGTCTTAATACAAATAAACAAGTGCAAGAGTATTACTACACGAAAACAAGCGGTAAAAATGTAATCTACGTGAATAAAGGATACATCAAAGTTGAACGTCAAATGAACTCGGATAAACATATCTATGTCAAGTAATTCACTAGTCAAATTTATAAATATTAAGAACCCATTTCTTGCTAAACATATGAAGACCACTACATCATTTTATCACTTATTTAATTGAAATTCTTCAAAATTAACTCCAATATTTTCTAAATACAATTAGAAAATAAATAAACTAACATTGATTTTGACACTACTATCTTGTGTCAACTTAAATAAGTATATACACATTATATACTTACTAAAAGAATAACGTAAATATTTTCAAACCAAATTTTGAATTTTAATATTGTTATAGTGTCAACATGAAAAGTATATATACTTTCGTATACTTACTAGTAAAACCATTTTAATCATTTTTACAAACTAAAGTTTAATTTTAATACAATTATAAAAACAATTGAACTATTTTAAGTAAGTGATACTTAAAACAATGAACTAAACATTGCCCTCCTTATCTAGGTCGCGTGTCGGTGCCGCTTCACAACATTCACTAAATCCCACTTTTGGATTGCACATTTGCTAAGGTGAGTTTCAAGCCCCTCTTTTACTTGATAAACTGTTTTATACACTTTGGGGTGAGAAAATATGCAAAACCTTTTTATGGACCTGACCTACTGCATGATTACTATTACGTGGTTTAGCCTAAGCCCTTATGTCCCTAGAAATGCCCCTTTTTCATGAACTGTCAATTCCCTATTGGGAAGCGCGAATGTTATAAATAGATCTATTGAGGGTAACTCCTCCGTTCAGTTGGCCCTGCTTAGGCCAAGGCGAAACGTATACCATGTCGGAATCGAGTGTTGAGGGACAAAACACTCGCATTGGGCCTATATATTGTATGATATCATTTAGCATACAGAAACTGTCGTAGTATCGGTTGCATGAACTTAGAGCTAGCGTAATAGACTTTCATCCATATATCATTATATTCTTTATAATGATTATATGACTTGATTTATGGTCCAAACTTACTGTTTTAACTTAAACCTATGAACTCACCAGCTTATAGCTGACCTTTTAGCATACTTTTCTTAGGTGCTTAATTTGTGATCAGGGATGCAAGGCAAGAGGCGGTAAAAGGTAGTAATATCTAAAGAAGTGTTTTTTTTACACATAACGATGTTTTCAAATTGGGACCACTGAACTTATGGGATGTGCCCATTTTATCAAAACAATGTTGTAAGATAATGTTTTAAAACTATTTTATGAAATCAAACGGAGTATGTATTCCGTTCTTTATTACTTGTGTTGTGATCTCCGATTTAGTAACATTCCCCGTAACGCGTATGCTTCCGCTAACCAAATTTGGGGGTGTTACAGATTGGCATCAGAGCCTAAGTTATAGAGAACTAGGTACATATAAACCCTAAACTATAACTACTTTTTACAAAAACATCACTCTACGACCGCCAGTTGCTGCTTGCCTTACTTGCCATTTTACTTAGAGTTCATTTAGACATGACTGCATGATATATTGCCTATTTATTAATTCACTACCCCATATCTATTATGAGTACACTTTTACATATACTTACATATATGCACCGTCTTGTCACAGACCATGTCTTCCCCTCACTCTGGAGCTGGATGCGATGACACAACAGAAGGTTTGTCACCTACTGAACGCATCCCAGCCCCTTTCCCACTCACTTCTGACACTGGAAACCCGTACAGGGTAGTGTATCAAGTTCACCAGGAGGGTACTACCCACACTCCACCTGCCCATTTCCAAATCATCACCTCTATCAGTACTATACCTACCAGTTCCACTACTCCTACACTCTCACCAAGACACCAGAGAGATCCCCTTCTTAATTGGGAGATACCTACTAGCAAGAAAATATGCCTCTCTGCATCATCACCATCATCTTCTGGTACACCATCTCTTAGTGGTTTTGAAGTTGGAGGAACTTCGGAAGCAGCCACTGCTAGACCACCAACTCTTGACACAGTTATGGCACGCATAACACGTCATGAGGATCAAATAGAAGAGATGTCGGACCATTTGGGAGTATTACCAGTAGAAAGGATTGAAGGAATTGAAGAAGTAGTGGAAGAACTACAAGCACTTGGCGAAAAACTCAAGGAATGCTACAACGATGTTGGAACAGCATTAGAGGGAACTCGTGAGAAGTTAAACGAAATAATTGCCCGCCTTGAAGACCACATTGAAAGGTGTGCTCTGCAAACTTCGGGAGACACCCAGGGACGCCTCACAGAGATTGAGAATCGGTTGACACGGTTGGAGACCGTCACTACAATAGCACTAACTGAGTCGGGGTATCTGGAGGGTGTCGTAGAATTTCAAAGACGTACTATGGAGAGTAGGGCAAATGAGGCCAACAACAAATTTGCCAGGATGGAGGCCCAGCACAGAGAGTTAGAGGAATGGAAGGCATCTCAACAAAGTCAACTCGGGGCAGCACCGGGGAATGCTTAAATGTCACTTGGCATTCTATTAGACGTTGTGATGAGTGGTTTCAATAAAAATGCTAGTAGTAGTTTTGTTGTATGACAAACTAGAGCGAGTCAATGAACGCATGTTAGGTGTCGGCCATAGGAGCCAGGAATCTTCTTAGAATGTAATCGAGTTTATGGTGATGAACGACTATGCATAATAAACAACGTCTTGTGAATTATAACCTTATGTTAAACTCACTCCAACCAATCCCCGTTTTCTTAACATCATCATAATAAACTAAGTCTACGTGACATCCAGTCAATACAACATAGGAAATACTTGATTGAGAAGTAGTATATGTTGTGACCTTATGGATCTCCACCATGGTCCTCCTACTCATAGAAAACTCATTGTTGTCATTTCTTGTGGTTGAAGGAAAATGTTTCCAGTAAAGCTGAACATGGATGCAACCACCATCGAGAATTCTATTACTGAACGAATTGCTGCAAGGATTGCTAACTATCAAGTCAATCACAACATCAACAACATCAGCCAGGGGAATAGGGAAGAAGTTGTTGGTAAGACGCCTACAACACGAAATTTCTCTTACCAAGAATTCAGGAACTGTAAACCACCAGCATTTGAGGGGACTGAAGGAGCCATAGGTTTGGCAAAATGGCTAGAAAGGTTAGAGACAATTTTCCGCGAACAGAGTTGCGCGGACAATTGTAAGGTCAAGTATGCTACTTGCACCTTTCGACACCAAGCCCTCACATGGTGGGATACTTATGTCCAATTAATGGGAATAGACGCTGCTTAAGCACTTCAGTGGGACACCCTGAAGAAAATGATGATTGCAGAATACTGCTCAAGGAATGAACTGCGAATGATGGAACAAGAGCTCTGTGGACTAACTATGATAGGGAATGACCTCGAAGGGTACACCAACCGCTTTCGCGAACTGGCCCAACTATGTCCTGACATGATAGGACCTGAGAAAAGGAAACTCGGAGCATACTTTTGTGAATTTTCACCCGAAATTCGGGGGAACGTTGTTGCATTCGCACCTACTGTCACTCAAGAAGCTACTGGTGCGACTTCGGGATTGACAGAGTCACTGCCCCGAAGCAAAGCAATGGAGTACTGTGGTAGCAAGAGGAACTGGGTATATGATGGTGAGGAAGATCAAATGCAACAATCAAGCAAGCGTCAATGTACGACTGAAGATAGGACTACTAAAACCAAGCGGGAAGTAATGTATGCTGGAACAAAACCCAAGTGCAACATATGCCCATATTACCACTATGGAAAGTGCCCTACACCTTGTGGAATTTGTAAAGGAATTGGGCATAAGATGGGAGATTGTAAGCAACCCTATCGGGAGGCAGTGGTATGCCATGGGTGTGGAATAAAAGGTCACATCAAAAGCAAGTGCACGGATAGGAAGGATCAGCATGAAGGCAACAACTGTCGAAACAATTTCCTGAAGAAAGTGTGAAGAATTATTCAGGCTCCCAACGGACACCAAGGAAGAAACTAAGTTAGCTAGAGATGATGTTTGTAATAAAGCTTAGTTTAAACTTCCAAGTCGTAGTCTTAAGAATCTACTTTAAGTACTTCTCTATGTAACCTTAATGTACTAAACCTTTCCTTGTAATGCATCCGTTGTCCTTATCGTGTTATCTTAATATATGTCTTCTCCATGACCACTTTCACCATATCATTAAGGATTTCAACTATCTTATCACGATAAAAAGGATTTCTCTGAAGATAAGAGAAAGTCATCTTGGATATGCGACTAGTCTCTCTGACAAATTGGTATCACCCAGCGAGATGACTTAGAAAAATCCACATTTCAAAGATTGCGAAGGTATAATTATCAATACCGTTAAGACCAACTCAAACTATTACCTCGCCAAGAATCACAAATTCAACATTCCATCCCTAAACAGGTTGCCATTGCTTCACACATCTTGGTCAAACGAGCCATAGGTCATGTTGACAGAATTGGTCGGCCTAGCAAATCTTATAAACCATCACACCAAAACTTCGCACCTGAACTTTTGCGACATTTCCGCTGACCAAAGAATAAATACACCAAGATTAAGACTATACCGAACAACACGTCACCGGTCCCCAATTATACATAGCCTGATCACCTATGTATAATTCGGGAGGGGTAACGTGCACGGGCATGGTTAAATTCTTGAAATTCTTACCCGGTCATGTTAAAGGAAGTGCTTAACTCACTATCACGAAATAGAAAAGTTCATGTCTATATCTCACGTCGACACCCCACCTTAAAATGCCATACCTTTCACATTACCCGGGAATAGAATAAACTGTGCCACCTGAGAGAAGAAATCTTCTACTAAGGAAACGAATGTGAAACGTTTAAACCTTCGACAATAAATTAGCACCCTGTAGAACACTGGACGCAGAGACTGACGCCTCGGATATGCCAATTCATACTTAGTATCCTATCACCTATACTGAGCCAAGAAAGGAATGGATCATCATACACTCTAGGTCAACCCAACAAGCACCTACACACACTACAAAAAAAAAAAAAAAAAAAAAAATCCTGTGATACACCTGTTTTAGACATACCTGAGTATGACAGAGACTCTACCATTTAAGGGAGACGCTTTACACCAGAGCTGGAAGCTATCCTGATCCAAAAAGGAAAATAATGGTACAGAATACTCAACACCCAAAGATCCATGAGGAGCACTACGCAGTGCACAAATTAGAGTTAGAACCTAATAGGATCACACTAGAAAAAAACTAGAAATGCTATCCTTACTACATCAAGAGAGTACGGTGTACACCGACCACAAGGTCCTACGGAAGGTACGGAATCAAAAAGGAAGTTGACCATGTGACGACACCAATAATTGGAGTCGCAACATAGGTTCAATTACGACATCCGTGCTCACCAAGGGCAAAATGGTCATAACCGCATATACTATAAGCAACATCTAGCAAACTAAACCTTTTAAGAGCCAGATCATTGGGAAAACGAAATATCTCGTTCGCCCCTCCCATTTAAAGTCTTGAAGCTCAAGTAGTAGCACTCAAAGGAAGAACCAACTAAATAAAAACTCTTACAACATACCTAAAGGTGAAAGGGAGTCCGTAAGGGACCGAAAGGAATCTTAACCCCAAGGACCAATATTGAAACCCACACCATGAAGGGATTTGTAATCCTATTGTATGTGGACCTCATTAAGACCAGGAGTAATACTTATCTAGTGTCCGGCAAAATGCACCTTGATCCGTAAAGCTATTCCGAAGTACCAATCATGAAGGCTGGTATTTGACCTATGCCAAACAATACTTAGCATGTTCGAGAAGAGAAATTCAAACAATCGAAACCAAAGCAAATCTAATTGTACAAACCGAAATTCCCAGATAGAAATGGGAATGTATAACAATGGACCCTAGTACCAAGTCACCAAAGATCCCTATCGATTATAACTCTACTTGGGTAATAATTGATCATCTCACCAAATCCACCTATCTCTACCAAACAAAGAGGACAGCAACCTGGACAAACTTACGCGGTTTGCTTGAAGCATAGCGCTACGAGCCATAGCATTTCAATTCTCATTTTTTTTTCCAAATAGCGATAACCATTCACATCAAACTTTCGAAGACCACTCCAAAGTTCTTAAGAATCCGTCTGGAAATGAGTACCACCTACCGTCTTCCGACCGATGAACTAAATGGAAGGACCATTCAAGCTATAGGAGTTATACTTCGATCATGAGTAACATGTTCCGAAAGGGGAATAGAGTAGGCAAATTGCCTTAACCAAATTTCCTTGCAACAAAAGGCCACCTCATAAGGCACCGCATGGTCAAAAGCGCAAATCAATCGTGTTTCGTAACGAGACCCGACAAGGAACCAGTCCAATGGCTCCAAGCTTCTATCGAGAACCATTGAAAATAGTATGCGGACCAGAGGTCGAGTGCAAACAACTCTGATCGTCAAAGTCAATAAATATAGGACTAAATGTCGCTTGAAGTTCAAGTCGACGAGAAATTTAGGTTGAGGTTTCGTCTCAGAAAAGCAGAAACCATTTGAACAGAACGCAAAGGGCAAGACCTTATTTCGTAAGCTTATGTCCATTTACCAAACAAATTTACAAAAATACAAATTTTAACTTCGTCTTATAATAAAAGCCCCAACCCCAGCCCATTGCGCAAAACATATATTAGTTTACTTGTAAATAATAACCTATAATTTCTGAAATTTACTTTAGTAGTTTTTGCCATCTAAATAATAACCTATAATTAATAATCAAAGAAGGATTGAATGAGTACCAAAAACTTTTTCTTTCCAAAATGTAATGTGAAACAATCATCCATTTCCTACATCAAATAGTATGACTAATTATAAGGTAGCTTATAAACTCATGCACGAGTTATTTACAATGTTTTAAAAACGCTTTTTATCGACCCGGTTAAGACGCCGGTTTATCGGGTCACCGGTTCAACCGCCGGGTCGAACCGGTTCTATACATATATATACTTTTTCCTATATTTAATAAGTTGTGACACACGATAAATTTTCACTCATATTTAAATAATAAATGGTAATTTATTATTACTAAGCCTAGTCATTAAGCATGCATAAGCTTTGCCTGATCATTTGAGTAGATAACTCGCATACAGTAGCCTATTGCATCACTTTTGCATTCATCTCATAATATGAATATTGTGTTATTGTCTTATAATTTAATTTGTAAGACGAGAGGTTATCTCGTTTTCCCCAGTGACCGACACCACATACGTACCGACACTGCGATAAGGGCAAATAAAACAAATAATAAATCCCCGGAATGGAAAATATTACCAAGATAATAATAATTCCGAAGCGTATCTATAAGATACTACATTATAAAAATTATCTTACATTAATACTTCCGTCACGATTTTATAACGCGAGACACCAAAAGTGCTTAATACAACATTTACCTTAAATCATAATACTTTTTAAATTAAAGTAGTAATACAAAGTAAGTTTTACAAAATAAATAAAAGATACAAATTTTATCCCTTGCCTTTGTTTTATCCGCCCTCCCCCACCTCCATTTTGTCGTGTTCTGTACTCATCCATACCCACACGTTTTTCTTCCTCAAAAAGGGATAACACCAAACTTTTATCTTCTCCCAAAAGACCCCTCTCATTCTCTTCTAAGTCAACGCATACCCACAAAAGGATGGCTAAAAATGGAGTCTGGGAAAGCATCTTTCATCATGCTCTCTTCAACCTTAACACTTTGGTGAATGTTTTTGTTGATTCTTCACCAACACACGCGCCGTCAAGAGGAGA
The DNA here is from genome assembly GCA_910596185.1 of Chrysanthemum makinoi. Classification (NCBI taxonomy): domain Eukaryota; kingdom Viridiplantae; phylum Streptophyta; class Magnoliopsida; order Asterales; family Asteraceae; genus Chrysanthemum; species Chrysanthemum makinoi. The sequence continues at coordinate 89,029,195 of OU343216.1, forward strand.
AATCAAGGGTAACCATAAGAGCTTCAAGTGTCCCTTTCACCTCTCTACCCTTCCAATAAGAAGTCGACTAGTGGAGAGATAGGTGTGAGAGAGAAGAAGACTTAGCTTGATATGGTATCACATCAAGTTTCAAGAGAAAAAGGGGAGTCAAAAACCTTCCACAAGGTCTTCTATTTCAAAGATTAGAGTTGGAGAGTCACTCTCATTCACCCATCTTACTCCTCACTCAAATTACCCCTTTCTTTGAGGCGATAAACACTCGAGTCTGCTGGGAACCGTAGCAAGAAGAATCGGTGTTGGGTTGATTTTGAGTTAGCTTTCACTTTGATAAGGTTCACCCTTTTTAATTCTTTCTTTCTTAAAATCTTGATGTACAATAAAAGTGATAATAACATGTAAAATGGTGGTGTCTTGTTGTAATTCGAGTACCTAAGTTAAGTGTTCTTGGTGTTGATAAAACTTGTGATCTTCGGTAATTGATATAGTCACACGTAAATTGTTCTTGTTGATTGGCTTGTTAATATTTTTTTGTCGAAAGGTAAGGACCAAGACATAAGAAAACTAAGCTTTTCTTTTATAAAATTTCTAGTAACTATAGGATTGAGTCTAGAAAAATGGTGTTGGGTTTTAGTAATTGAAATGTCAATATGAAAAACGTGGTCCTCGTGTGAGTATTCGTTTTCTGTCGAGAGTAACAAAACCAAAGGAGTACGAAAGTTAAGTTTTATAAAAATTCCGAGCCGCATTGGTATCAAATCTGGAACTTGTTATTATTTTATTAGTTGCTTAACCGGAGGTTGTCAATCTTAATATGGGTATAGATATGCGAAATTGTCCCTAAACTCTTGTCAAATTTCTGGCCGATTCGAGCCCATAACAACTTAAGAAGGATTATATTACCATAGGTAGACGTATACGTAGGTTGGTAGGAGCAAAACTGGAAGCCATTATAGTCGGGGGATGAGTGTCGTTTTAGCTCATGCTAAGGCGCCCTCGAGATAAACTGTACTAGTCAAACTCGTTCGAAATAGTTCCGTTCATGGTCACTTCCTTTTGTTCTCGGCCAAGAAAAGCATGTCCATAGTCACTTTCATTTAGTACCTACTTGTCATCGAAATAGAAGTGTTTTGAGATGGTGTAAATGAGTCAAAAACCTCACTTTGGTAGTACCATAGTGTTGGGGTCATACTCCCTAGCCGAGAGATCTCAGCTTCACAAATTGGAGCGTGAACGATCGAGTGTATCTTGAGCCAAGTTGCTCACGTTAAGCCTTGTAATAAAAGATGCATTCTTTGGCAATGAAATCTGGGAATGGGATGTGTCTTTCAAAAATGTGATTAGCAACCTATGGTGAAATGTTGTTGGGCCAGCCTTTCCCTTCGTGTAGATCCCACATCGGGCCCAGGCCCAAATTCGGTACCCTACTGTTGTCAATACTAGGCCACAGCCCATGGAAAAGCTTTGGGGCGTCCGTTTGAATGTCTAAGCAGGTCATCAAATAATACCCGAAGCATTTTATCGGATGACAAATAACTAAACCTGTCCCCGTCTATTCCTTTCCTTCATCTCGTTACATATCTTCTTAATGTCAAATATGCAAAAGTCTTAATACAAATAAACAAGTGCAAGAGTATTACTACACGAAAACAAGCGGTAAAAATGTAATCTACGTGAATAAAGGATACATCAAAGTTGAACGTCAAATGAACTCGGATAAACATATCTATGTCAAGTAATTCACTAGTCAAATTTATAAATATTAAGAACCCATTTCTTGCTAAACAAATGAAGACCACTACATCATTTTATCACTTATTAAATTGAAAGTCTTCAAAATTAACTCAAATATTTTCTAAATACAATTAGAAAATAATTAAACTAACATTGATTTTGACACTACTATCATGTGTCAACTTAAATAAGTATATACACATTATATACTTACTAAAAGAATAACGTAAATATTTTCAAACCAAATTTTGAATTTTAATATTGTTATAGTGTCAACATGAAAAGTATATATACATTGGTATACTTACTAGTAAAACCATTTTAATCATTTTTACAAACTAAAGTTTAGTTTTAATACAAATATAAAAACAATTGAACTATTTTAAGTAAGCGATACTTACAACAATGAACTAAACATTGCCCTCCTTATCTAGGTCGCGTGTCGGTGCCGCTTCACAACATTCACTAAATCCCACTTTTGGATTGCACATTTGCTAAGGTGAGTTTCATAGCCCCTCTTTTACTTGATAAACTGTTTTATACACTTTGGGGTGAGAAAATATGCAAAACCTTTTTATGGACCTGACCTACTGCATGATTACTATTACGTGGTTTAGCCTAAGCCCTTATGTCCCTAGAAATGCCCCCTTTTTCATGAACCGTCAATTCCCTATTGGGAAGCGCGAATGTTATAAATAGATCTATTGAGGGTGACTCCTCCGTTCGGTTGGCCCTGCTTAGGCCAAGGCAAAACGTATACCATGTCGGAATCGAGTGTTGAGGGACAAAACACTCGCATTGGGCCTATATATTGTATGATATCATTTAGCATACAGAAACTGTCGTAGTATCGGTTGCATGAACTTAGAGCTAGCGTAATAGACTTTCATCCATATATCATTATATTCTTTATAATGATTATATGACTTGATTTATGGTCCAAACTTACTGTTTTAACTTAAACCTATGAACTCACCAGCTTATAGTTGACCTTTTAGCATACTTTTCTCATGTGCTTAATTTGTGATCAGGGATGCAAGGCAAGAGGCGGTAAATGGTCGTAGTAATATCTAAAGAAGTGTTTTTTTACACATAACGATGTTTTCAAATTGGGACCACTGAACTTATGGGATGTGCCCATTTTATCCAAACAATGTTGTAAGATAATGTTTTAAAACTATTTTATGAAATCAAACGGAGTATGTATTCCGTTCTTTATTACTTGTGTTGTGATCTCCGATTTAGTAACATTCCCCATAACGCGTATGCTTCCGCTAACCAAATTTGGGGGTGTTACATAAGTAGTATTGCATAATATAATAATTTATCTGTCTTTATTCATACGTTCGATTAAACCCATGAAGAAGCTAGATTGAGACTATACTAATAAGTTTTGCTTTTTAAGACTACATCTATAAAAATATAGCCAAAATTGTCACACCCTCGCCGGAGGCGGAAACACGAGGAGTAACGGAAAGGAACATAAGCACAAGATAATAGAACATACCAACGTTAAGATTAAAAAGAAATAGTACACCATTACAATACCAGTTTAGCCGACATCGGCAAATATAGTACAAAGTTTAGATTCCAAAATATTGCGTTTTATTACACAACGATTTGTAGTGACAAGTGAAAACTTCATTATGCAAGACCTGGTAGAAAAAACTTACTAACGATCACCTGAAATGCATGAGAGAAAAACGGGTCAACTATGAAAATAGTTGGTGAGTATACACTTTTCGTAAAATAAGAAAACTCGTAAGAGATATTCAAAGGTTTCGGTCATCGGAAATAGTCCACAAAGCAAAGGCATTGTAAATCCACTCAGTTCCAAGTTCCGCCCATACAAAACTTGCAACCTGTGTGTTCACAACCCATTGCACAAAATATAGCGTATCAAATAGTCAAGTATAAGTGGTCATAATAGTTCACAATATAGTACCACGTATATAATAATGTATGCCATGCAAAGCCCCTAGAATAAATAATATGCGTCCCGTAACATAGTGGATGAGAGGTTGGCCGACCTCTAATAGCGCTATCCATACTACCTACTAATAGGAGACTAACAATGCGTAATGTACGAACAGTACATCATACAACTATTATATACAATTAAGAACACCCCGAACATGGGAGAATTTGCACACTCCACCAATAAGGCGAGAATTGGTATTGCTCCGCTCACATAGGGAGACTTTGCACACTCCACCAATAAGGCGAGAATTTTGGGTCATAGTACGTACGGTTCAATAAGTTCAAATAAGGCCTAATTTCGTAATTAAGTTCAAGGATTTGTTTCAAGTTCAAATGTTCAAGTCAAAAGAGTTCACAAAAATAAGAATCATTTTAGCTCAAGAATGGTTCATGCATTTCGCCCCAAAATATAGTAAAAACAGTAAAAAGGGGATGTGATTACTCACCTGTTGTAATAGTTTTGATGACAGAGTGGATGCACAGAAATGAGACGCAACACTCTAACCGCGACCTATTAGAAATGATATGCTCTAATATAAGTCATGAAACAATGTCGTGCATGCAAACTCATATGATATCCATACCACTTGTACACTTTTGAAATATAAAGTTTATCATCGAAGAATAATCTTATAACGTCTTGACAATTTATAAATTACTTTACAAGTATTTACGCTGAAACGATATCCTACGATAGTCTTTTAGTGATTTATTATGAAATTATAACTTTTCGTCGTAAAATAATGTCGTTGAAATGTTCATGAAAGTGACTAAATGGCCTCGAAAAGCTAGTCGTAAAATGGTGCACGTCGAGCGTTAGGAAACAAACTCAACGGTTTTAGGAAGCTTGTATCATTATCTCAAAGTTTTAGCATTTAAGTTTTCATCCTAGAGGTCTCGATCATGGAGAAAAATATAGGTAAAGTATGGTACTTGTGTCCAAAATATTGTTTAAGGGTGGTTTTCGGCAAAGTTTAAGTGACCGTATTTTATTCGTTACAACTCCGCTTGACGAACGGTTGGACATTTTGGAAAATAGGCTAGGCGAACTTACTTTTACTAGAAGACATCATTTTATAAAAAGTACTACATCCATGTTAAAAACGACCCTCAACATGGTCCTTCGTTGCCGTAGTATGTGTCTAATAGAAATATATTAATTTTGCTTATATAATAAAGTTACGGCAACTTTGTTTAACGCGTGTAATTTAATCGTTACAAGTCCGTTTTCTACGTTTTCTACAACCTTAGATTCGTATTAAAGTATACTAATATATTTTTGATAAGTCGACACAATTTATAACGCCTAAGCCTCATTTTTGACTCGTAAAAAGTGCACGTAACATGCTGAATTTTCAGAATTTTATAGTTTTCGTCGTCTAACTTGTAAATAGCATAACTTTTTCGTTATAGCTCCGTTTTAACCCGTTCAAGCGGCCACGTTTTCGTTTTAAAGTGTATTTTCCAAATGTCTAGCCCAAAGATTTTTATAAACTGTCGAAAATTCCAGAATTAACAAATATGATCAGACCCTTAATTAGAGTTGTCGAAATGAGTTTTTCTCGCACAAAACCTATTCTAACCAATTCAAACCAACTCCGAAGCTATTCTAATCCTACCATACACCTTCTTAGGATGTCATGGGTTCCTAGACATCACCAAAAGTGATATGTTTCAAGGAGTAATTATAGGATGATAAATATATACTTATAACTCTTAAAAACAACAAAAAGTGGTATAAACATCCATATAAATTGCATGTTTTACTCAAACATGATAAAATGAACATAGCATGAATATGAAAGATGATGATGAGTATGAAATGCTTACTAGTAACTTGATGAGGTTTTATGAACAAGGTTAATCCTAAACACCCTAGGTTTTTATTTCAAAACCTTAACTAAGAGTGTGTCTAGATTGTATTGAACTTGACTAGAAAATTTTTTGTGATCTCCTTCTTGCTTCTCTATGATGGCCGGTCCTATGGGAGAAAAGAGGAGAGGATATTTTTCTTCACACCTTTGATATTTTGTTGTATGTGTTGTTGTAAGTGAAAGAATGAATATAAGTATAATATAGATTAGATATTTTGCTTCCCAAGGTGTGACTCATTCTTGTGGGTCGACATGCATACAAAAGAAAAGACTATGGAGACTGGTAATGGTTAAGTGCTTGTATGTATAAGTAAATGTATAGTTAAGTTAAGTATTATTAGTAACTTGTATATATATTTAAGTATTTATGGTAGCGTTAGCTAAAAAATTATTTTAACGGGTCAAAATAAAATATATTGAAGTCATAAAAATTATAAAAATACATTTCTTGCAAAAATTTAGTGAAATAATAATTATCGTGTAGTTTTTACGAAAACCGTCGTAATTATATAAATATAACAATTTATATACGAAATAAATTTAAAACTCTGGGTAAACTCATAATATTATTTTTATAATCTTAATATGAGTATAAAAATATATCGGGATAATTTTTGGAAGCATCGGATCAAATGTTCAAAATAATTAATTACGCGATAGCGTTTATTTAATAAGAAATTATGCGTTTAACGTAAAATGCAAAACCATGCATGAACTAATATGTTGATAATGATGCTAATGGTATGTAGACTAAACCTAGTCTATATGAAATGCCCTTGATGATTGTTCATGAATTCGCAGCTAAACCATTAAGGTTACGCGAATTTGATACTCGTAAACCTAGTTTACGATAAACGATGAAATAGTAAATGTGAGAAATGACCGGAAATTGAGAATTGTGACAAACATTTTCAAGGTGATTCTAAATTATAAAATGGTTTATAGTAAAACTATATTAATTGCTGATTCTAAGATCATATATAACTATAATTTACTATTTTATAAAATTTTAACGAACATTAGTTATCATCATTTTAACTTTTCAGTTAAACTTAGAAAAGTTAATGGGAAAAAAAATCATTTTATTAATTTTTTGGATAAAAAGTCATGACCCGACCGGGTTTATCAAACCGGGTCAACCCGGGTCAATGAAAAACCGGCGGTTCAATCCGGTTCTCAACCATGCAAAACCGGTCCTATCCGCCCGTCTCCGAGCAGTTCCCGGTTGAACCGGCCGGGTCAACCCGGGTTTTAAAACATTGGGTATTTAGATATACAAACAATTTGACTTATATCAAAATCTTGTGCATGCACAGGACGCGAGGCGGAATAGGATAAAATTGGACTCGATATACTATCGAAGGCCGGAATGACAATATTTCTCCTGTGGAGAAACAATAACATTAACAGAAGTAGAAATGATCATGCAAAAGAAAACAAATACGGTCACTATAAGAACCATGTATTAAACTAAAATTTTAATCATATTTAAACAACTTGCGTGCCAAACCAATAAGGAGAGAAGCTAAGGGACTTATGAGAAGCTATTACAAAATTGAAACAGCGTACCTTATGGTTAAGACCCCTTTTATCGAGGTGATTGACGAGAGACTGAGAGTATTGAAGTTGAAATTGAAAATGATCTCTATATATGGTTTCCATTTAAGAGATCAAAAATGAAGGAGCGACGGATGCTCTCGAACGATGCAAAGTTCAGATTTGGCATAAGTGATGGTTCAAGTGATTCTATGGGAGCATTTAAAACCAATCGTTCTCTTGATAAAGACAATGTTTTATCAAGTGAAGATTTGAGACCCGCTTTAAGAAAGTTACAAAAAAAAATACAAAGAAAGGGCATATCAGAACATGTTCGTGTTTGCCATGCAAAAGGGTGACAAAGAGCTCAAGTGTTACAACGTTAGGGAAATTCAAAAAAGATTCAAAAGCTACTAAAAAGAAGGCAATATCGAACGCGGCAGCATACAATGGTTTTGTGAAAAAAACTTGATGTCACTTTTGATTCAATAACCGAGAGCTCGGAAAAAGATTTTGATTCCGATAATGATGATATTGGTTTGTTTGAGAAATCAAAAGAATGGAATTATTTCGTTAACGCTGGATTCTCGAAATAACTAACTGAGATATGTTCCCAAATCAAGTTGTTAAGTTGCAATATTGGTTATTGAGCTTCTTCAATTCTGTTTTACTTAGGCATTGGATGGAGTTTAATCTATTCAAGAGTCTCAAGTTTGGTAGTTGTTGTTAAAGCTGGTTAGTGTGCTTCATTTTTAAGTTTGGTGAAAAGCTTAAAGTCATTAAAATCTTTAGTCATTTTCTCGTGTAATTGGGGGTGTTTGGGGTTGCGTTTGCTACCTAATTATTTGATTATCACAACTTGAAAACGCAAAAGAAGATAATCTAGTGTTTGGATAGCAAAAGGTAAAAAGTGCTTATCTACGTTTTGAAGACTCCAAAAATGCGATTTCTAAAAGTAAGTAAGGAGGTACAGTTGGAAAACACAATTTGATAAACGCACTTTTGAGAAACGCACGTTTACCCAAACACACCCAGGGTGTTGGTGCGGGCAACTTCCTTCTCCATTTCTCATTGTCAAGTTGTATTTTGTTTCAGTTTTTACTCTATTTTCATGTAGTAGCTCTCAAAAGTATGTACACGTACATTTTGTAATTTGTATGTCAACTCTCAAGTGTTCTTTGGTATAATCTATATACCTATCACTGGAGTATTAATTTACTGTTTAAAAAAAAAAAAAAAAAACCCGAATATAACCAGATACCCGAGTGCTTGACAAGTTGGGACCTTTGGAGCTAGTCTAACATAATAATAACATGCACTTTTGTAATGTACCATGTTTATCTACTTCTATGCTATAAATCAATGGTTGGTACTGGTATATATATATAGAGTAAAGTCCTAAAAACATCCCTGTGGTTTGTCATGTGGTGTGGTTTTCATCCCTATTCTTTTTTTTGGAACAATTACATCCCTCCGTTAGTAAAGTTGGCACAAAATCATCCCTAGGACGACGCATCAGCAAAGTTAGTTCCCAAGTCCCCCAAGTGCTAGTCACGTG
>OU343216.1:89037973-89058268 GCA_910596185.1 Chrysanthemum makinoi
GCTTCTTGGGAGGCAACCCATATTTATTTGTTTGCTTGTTTGTTATTTTTCATTTTTATTTGTATGTTTTTATATATCTTTTTCATTATTGGTTAATTCTCATGTTTGTATTATATTGTGAAAATGCTTTATTTTGTTTTTAACTTCGTCTTAATTACATATAAAGGTAATTTACAAATAATTGTAGGGAAGATCACATGTGTTTTTAGAACTAATATGAACATGAGATTAGCAATATTTGAAATTGTATATATGTGTGTTTGCTAGAGTCAAATGATTGTATCGAGTCACACTGGATGTTTTTCAGTAATTTTTCCAGGTCTTTAAAGAAGTAATTTTTCCAGAATTTTTCCGTAAAACTCATCTGACTCATTCTGTCAAGACAACCTGATGGCGTCGGCATTAACACCCGACGGCGTCAGGCAATGTAGAAACAGTTTCCAGATTTTCGTTTTCCGTCTAATTTGTAATTTTTGGAAATTTACAGAATTCTTAATTTTCCAGAAATCCGCAAACATCAATTTCATAAGCATTATATCTTACTTGATTTCTAGTGTACTTTTGTTTTTATATAGTTTTTACCGCCGATTTTATGCGAGGTTTCGTCTTCATTTTCTTATAAGTGTGCATGTTATATTGGACAAGAAGATGAAGTGCATGATATAAGCAACAATTATTACTTACTCATTCTTCTTAGAGGAGGATTTAACAGCAATTTTACACATATTCTACCGAGCTAATCATGGGAGTATTAGTTTCTCTATTTTATTTTACCTTTCTCTATCATTACTTTGATACTTTTGGGGAACATTGAGGACAATGTTCTGTTTAAGTGTAGGGAGAAAGAATAAAACAAGAATTTAGAAACTATTCACTCACTTGATTTTTGCCTTGTCTTTAGTAAATTATGTAATAAATCGTTTTACCTGGTTACCGAAACGGCATACAATATTTTCTCAAACAAATCGTTTTACCTGGTTACCTGTGATTGTCGCGACCGCCTTTGCCTCAATCCATTTAGTGAAATAGTCTATAGCCACTATAAGGAATTTCAATCCCCCTGCTGCAACAGGAAAGGGGCCGGCAATGTCGATACCCCATTTATAGAATGGCCATGGCGACGTAATAGGTGTTAGCTCCTGTTGTGGTTGGCGTCGAATGGGTCTGTGAACTTGGCAATCACTACACTTTCTTATTAAGTCCCGCGCATCACGGTGCATCGTAGGCCAGTAGTATCCGAAACGTAAAGCGTGCGCCACAACGGACCGTGGTCCTGAGTGCATACTACATGAACCAGTGTGGATATTTTGGAGTACGTAATTTGCTTGAAGGGGTCCGACACATCGAAGCCATGGTTGTAGAAATGAACGTCGATATAGTATACCGTCCCGAAGTTCAAACCTCTATGATGTGCGCCGTACTCAAATGAGATCCTTCGCTTCTTGGGCAATCGCCCTTGCTTATAAACTCGACGATTGGAGTCAGCCATGTAGGACCTTGTTCCTCTATCACCGTGGATATCTCCATCTCCAAGATGGACTTGCTCTTCAGAGTTTCCACCAATACTTGTTTTGATAGGTGCTCAAAGCTTGTGGATGCAATCTTGCTTAGTGCCTCCGCCTTTCTGTTTTCCCCTCTAGGAACTTGTTTGATGGTAAACTGTCAAAGCTCACATGTCGGGACTTGGTCTTGTCGAGGTATTGAATCATGTTTTCCTCTTTAGCCACATACTCGCCCAGCACATGGTTGGCTACCAAACGGGAATCCACATTTGCTTCTAGGTTGCGTATGCCCATTCGAAGTTGCAATCCGTAGTCCAAAGATCGGGCTTCATACTCTGCCTCATTGTTTGTTGTTGTGAATTCAAAACACGGTGCGTAAGTGAATTCCATTCCTTCTGGACTTATGAGGATAAGGCCTACGCCAGACCCGTCCACGCATGAAGATCCCTCCGTGAATAAAATCCATGGTTCTTGTAGTTCCACCTTACTTTATGAAGGTGCATCATCGGTGTCCGGTTTTTCGATGATGAAGTCTGCTAGTACCTGCCCCTTAATCGCAGTGCGCGGTCTGTAGGAGATGTTATGCTCACCTAGCAACACACTCCACTTCGTAGTCGTCCCGCGCGTCGGATTTGGAGATGATTTGCTTGATAGGTTGGTGCGTGATCACTGCTATTGGGTCCTGGAAGTACACAACTGGCGGCCGTTTGGCGGCGAATACTAATGCCAAGACCAACTTCTCTATTGCGCTATAGTTAACCTCTGTTTTCTTGAGTTCTTTGCTTAAAAAATATAGGTGTTTGTCTTGAATTCCTATCCGTCAAGAGCACCCTTGAGCACCTCCATGAGTCGCAGATAAGTACATAATTAATTCCTCCCTAGGTCTTGGCGCGACTAGCATGGGGAGCGCTGCTAAGTGTTGTTTAAGCTGTATAAAAGCTTCTTACGCCTCCGTAGTCCGATGAAAATCTCCCTTTTTGTACACTTCTTGAGCGTTTTGAAAGGGGAGTGACTTATCTGCCGATTTGGATAAGAATCATTCAAACCGCTAGTTTTCCATTCGATGGACTTCTTTCAGCGTCGCGTGGTGAAGGAAGTTGGATGACGACCTTTCGCTTTTTTACGGACATGGTTTAATACCATCCGGCTCTATCAAATATCCCAGGGGAACATGCCTTCGTAGCGCCAAAGGTGCATTTCTTAGGATTTAACTTCATGTTGATCTCTCGTAGTGTCTTAAATGTCTCTTCAATATCGCGCACCAATTCGTCCTCTGTATGGCTTTTTATGACAAGGTCGTCAACATAAACCTCCGTGGTTGCGGCCCACTGTTTTCAAATCGTTATCTACCAATCATTTGGTAGGTGGCGCTGCGTTCTTCAAGCCAAAGGGCATCTTAGTATAACAATAGACGCCTTGGCTTGTATGGAAAGCCGTTTTTTCTTCATCTTCTTTAGCCATCTGGATTTGGTGGTATCCTTTGTATGCGTCCAAGAAGAATTTAAGTGGGTATCCGCACAAAGATTATATCTTCCAGTCTATCTCACGGTAGTGGGTAGCGATCTTGTGGACATGCTTTGTTGAGGTCCGTGAAGTCCACGCACATCCGCCAACTACCGTCGCTCTTCTTGACCATCACACTCGGGTTGGAAAGCGGTCATGGTAATAGACTTCTCGCATGATACATGCATCCACAAAGTTTATGTATGCGCGAGTAATTGCTTGTGCGGCGGCTAAGAACAGCCGCTTTCGTAGATCGTCTTGGAGAGTATCCTTGTCGGATTCTCAACTTATGTTCATGTCGAGTGTGGTACACGGTCATGTGCTTGCCCCATGCAAAGATATCGATTCTTTGCAAGAGTCGCGCATACTGGGTACCTTGCCGTTATCGGGCGATCCCCGTCGATATTTCTTGCTCACAGGTAATCGGGATGAATGCGACCCTGGGTTTGATACTTTGGTTTAATGCTGTTCGAAATATGTGCTCGTCTCACATGTAATCGTGTTACATTCTCTAGGTGGTACGGTGGTATTGTAGAGAGTAACAATGCCTCCCTCCCTTTGGGAACTTGAGCATCCCATGTGTTGTAGACGGTACTGCGCGCATGGCTGGTATCCCTGGTCTTCCAATAATGCCATTTTATGGCAAAGGGGATTTGATCACTGTGCAAACGTAGAGGGGGGTGAATACGTTACCGTTTAAAAACTTTTGATCTTTAGTATCAAATCGCTTATGAAGCTTGTTATAATATGAAAGTTCCAATTATTGTTTGTGACTAATGTAAAGCATAGTAAACCATGTTGTCACACAAGCATTAACATCAAACCACATCACAAGCAATAGTATAGTGCATCTATAAAAGTAAAGAGATAAAGAAAGGAAAGTGCAAACCGAACACGATGATTTATAGTGGTTCGGTCACGGATCTCCTTTCGCCCTACTCCACTCAGTACCCAACTTTCGAGAGTTACTTCACTAAATCAACAAGCTCCCTTCTTGGCGGAGAAAACCTTACAATAATTAAACACACTTTTTCGGTACAAAGCTAAATACCGGGTTCTAGTTCGAGGTAGAACCAACCTAACGTCGCTATACAATATTTCGACACTAAGCTAGATGTCGAGTTCTTTTCAAGGGTACAACCACTCCCAATATGTTTTATGGCCCAACATAACAAACCTTGTGTTTTATGGCACAAACACATAAACCATCTAATCTAGTTTGGTGAAAGTGTTGTTATGATGCAATGATGTTTACACTAATGATCCATTACACAAATGTCTAATGGATATGAATAACTACTTCTAAATGATCTTCCATTGATAGGAAGCCTTCATGATGAAGATCACAAGTTCCTTAAACTTGTTGTGATAGATCTTCAGCTTGTGGTGAGTGGGGATGGCTAGATCTCCAAGCTTTCCTTGGTTGATCAAGATGTAGAGTATGCTTACAACAAAGATGAATGTTAGAAGCATTATGATCATGTGATGGTGAGGTGATTAATGTATGTTTCTACATTGTTATCTACAGATCTAAATGATGCAAGAAGGGTAGAGAGTGTGTTGAAGGGATGATTAAACAACTTGGTTTGGCTTGCTATTTATAGCCAAAATGGGCAGAGGCGTCCACGGACCACGGAACCCTCAAAGGGTTCGCCCTATACCATTTTGGTGCCGGTGGGTCCGACACAAGATTACCAAAATCTTACAAAAGTCAACCAAATCCATCCAAGATTGTGTAAGCTATGTAGAGTCCAAATCTAAACAAAATATTCAAGTGAAATCTTCTAAGATTACAAGGATGATGCACGCCATGATGTAATATGTATTTCCATTTTAGATTAAAAGGTTTATCAAAGTAAACTTGTAAAATGTATTATGTAACTAGTTAATAAAATGTCTAGTTACCTTTTGAAATACTTGTGAATGCAAAATGTAAAATGAGGTTCGAAATAGAATGGTTAACCTATTAAAATACTTAGTGACTCTAAACGTATTTTAAACATTCTAAATGATTTGTTAATGGGTTTGATCATAATGCCACATAACAAACATGTACGAACATGTGTTGTAACATACGAGGACTTGAGACATCGAGAGGTGTTGAATGTATGTTGAGACAAATGTAATTACAAGTAACTTGTACATTTTACGTTATGTATTACAAGTTACATGTTTGTCATCAATCAAAACAAACGAGACTGTATAGATTAAATATCGTAATATTTGCACTAACAATCTCCCCCTTTTTGATGATGACAAAGATATGTAGACGTAATAGAAAGTAAAATGTAAAAGGTTACTTTTATCCTTACTACCTTTACATTACCTTCTCCGTTTACACTCTTCTCCCCTTTTGTCGAAACAAAAAGGCGTGTCCTTGAGTTTAACTTCAATTTCTCCCCAAAAAAGCGAGCTTGCATCATCCCTAGTGAAGTTAAATCGTCTACTTCAATCCGTCCCTTGTTTGGTAGCGGATCCATGGATCAAATAAAGAGGCTTAACCTACATCAAGGTTAGTTTTATGCAACAAAAATTATGAGAAATATATGAAAAGAAAATGCATAGCAATATGAGCCTATTTTCTCCACTTTTTATCGAAGCACAAATGCTTGTTGAAAAGTGAGAATGATGATAAATGCGTGCATGCTCCCCTTGACGGTTGCTCCCCTTGTTTGAGGTGGGGGTATGATTAAAACCTACAAAACAAATATTAGTGAAAACTATATTAGGTCATTGGGCGAGTAAGTGATATACAACAAAGTGTATATAAGATGCATTCATAAATTTTGACGGAAGCTCCCCTTGCTCTAGGGCGTCAAGATGAACCTTCAAAATAAATATTAGTATAATAGAAGCTTTGTCTTTAGACAAATATGTCATATACAACCAAGTGTATAGGCGATGCAATATGAGTGCTTAAAGGAATATTCCTCCTTGTTCTAGGGTGTCAAGAAGCACCTAAAATAAGAAAAATAATTGATGCAAACTTCATCCTTAGATGAGTAAATTATATACAATCGAGTGTATATGATGATGAACCTACAATGAAAAACATTAGTGCAATATATTTCATCTTTTCACAAAGAAAAATAAGATGTATATATGTGATAAATGATATAATCAAAGATCTCATGAAGTGTAGTCTCTAATTACAATCATAAGAAAAGTGAGAATATAATATGATAAAAACCTACAAAATAGTTCCTAGAAAGAATATATGAAGTCTCCCACCGGGTGTGCCACTAGTGGTGCTAGTGTTGGTGTCGGTTTACTAGTAGGATTCATGTGGTGATGGTAGATGACTCGAGATTTACAAAAGTAAGTTTTAGCTAATCCATGGTGGTGATGATTAGTGAAAGTGGTGATGGAAGGTGGTGGTGATTAGGTAGGAAGCTATTAAGGAGTTAGAAACTCATATGTATAGCAAATATAAAAATATGGACTCATGCAATCCTTTCGTCATGTCAAGTGACCAAAGCTAAGAAAAAATATGAATGGACATTGCATTTCAATGATGCATAAGGGTTATGATTTGAATGATTTATTGATGCTAACAACCTATTGTTTTGAGCAATTTCTCATATGCTTCAACCCAAGAGTAATCAATAATGCGTTCTATCTAAGAATATATAAAAGTGATAACATGAAGATAAATTCGTTCATTGATTGACACGAATTATAAAAATGACCTATTCTAGGTGACAATGGGAAGGGTAGTATTAGCATGGTTTTGACCGACATGGATGATTATCACTTTGAAAAGAAGTGAAGACAATATGGAAAATACTAATAATAATAATGGGTACCTATATGAGGATGAGAATGACATCATATAAGTGAGAGTTGGATGGACCAACGTGTTGGAAATGGTTGTTTTGATTAATATATCGTTTGCACTGACAATGACATGCATGATATATGTCAAGCGAGAAAAAGATAAGA
Organism: Chrysanthemum makinoi; assembly: GCA_910596185.1. Classification (NCBI taxonomy): domain Eukaryota; kingdom Viridiplantae; phylum Streptophyta; class Magnoliopsida; order Asterales; family Asteraceae; genus Chrysanthemum; species Chrysanthemum makinoi. The sequence continues at coordinate 89,044,921 of OU343216.1, forward strand.
TCCTATGATGGTGTTCTAGATAGTGAAGTTGTAAGGTGCTAGGTTAAGGAAAATCCTAGATTAGTTGATTGTGGAGATGAAGAAGTTTGTAAAACACATGATGTGTTTTTCACTTGATGAGGTATTGGTGCAAACTTGTGATATAAGGTTAAAAAGGTTGAACTAGTTGTGGTTTTGTGAACCGGTTTTAGCTAAGTGGTGTTTGCCTATGTGTTGGTATTTTAGAGTCTAAGAGACATAAATTTGACAAAAGACAATTATGTGAATGGATTTCTCTCCCCTTAATTGGTGGACATCCAACATAATGTGTAATGTATCAAATAAGGAATGACAACAAAGTGTTTAGGAGGTTATTGGGTTAACAAAGAGATGAGCTTAGTGATGTTTTTCAGGATGATGGTTAGCATACAATGAACTTCATCCTTAAAGTCACGTACCTCTTCTCGATTAATACGAGATGATCGTATGATGAGGCATGTGGTTTCCTAATAGGAAGTGAAGAGGATTAGAGTATTGTTATAACTAAATAATGATGGAGTTGATTTTTGGAAAGCGGAAGCAAAATTGAGATTTGGAAAGAGGTCGGTTGAAAGACAAAAATGCAAAGCCACCTTTAGAACTTAATTCTATATGCTTTTAAACTATATGCAAGTGTAGGGGTCCCATAAAGCATAATACTAATCTACGTAGCAATAAAGGGATTATGCAAAATGAGCATATAAAAGTTAGAACCAAGTGAGATAACAAATAATTTGTTATCAACCTACAAAACAAATTTGTTAGTGACAAAAGATGTTAACATGATAGAAATCAAATGATAACATATTATATAAGCAAAACAACACATTGCATTAGACAAGGAATCACCATACAAGATAACATCAAAATAATTATATTATGCAAGAATACGACTTTATTCACGACATTTCATTTTGAGATTGTTTTGTCGTTAGACTTAGACACTTAAGCATACTTGGCTATAAATAATCTATGTGATTAATTTGTAAAAAAGGCTTCTAAAAGTTTGTCATACCAAAAGCACTTTGACAGATTATATGTGCACACGTAGCAAACAAATAGTGTGACAAGAAGCAAAAGAAACAAGATGAAAGATTCATGCAAGCCATGTTTAAGACATAACAATTTGGAGCATGTATCATTTGGATCATACTACACATAGATATAATGAATGCCAACTAATAGCTTTCAAACACAAATATATCATATCAAAATTATCACATATCAAAATGGCATATTATGAGTTTATAAGTAACATGTTAATCATGCTAAAAATAATTCAAAAGTAAGTATCATGCAAATAAAGTTTAGGTTTAAGCGTTTAGTAGCATGAAACAAGAATACAAGCATTATAAAGATAAAACCGTACTAAGGTTTACACATTTGACTTGTTATCAAACACTAAGATAATGTCAAATCAACTTATCGTTTTAAACAAGAACATGTAATCAACACATGTACGTACAATGCAAGTGGTTTTACTAAGGTTTACATATTTGACTAGTTATTAAACACTAAGATAATGTCAAATCAACTTATCGTATTAAACAAGAACATGTAATCAACACATGTACGTTAATGCAAGTGGTTTTACTAAGGTTTACACATTTGACTAGTTTATAAAACACTAAGATAATGTCAAATCAATTTTATCAAACAAGAACATTAATTTAGGCAACACATGTAAGTGTAATGCAAGTGGTTTTAAAAGAAAAGTCATATATACTACTTGTTTGATTAGTATTCCTAAAGCGAGGCAAACTATCAATGTTTTAACACTTACTTTAGGCAAGTATAGGAAAAGATATTTTTCAAGTTGGAGAATGAATATGAGACTATTACTAGCGGTGCTCAATTAAGGCTAAAAACGACCATTTTTACGGGTGATTCCACATACCCAACTTTCTGCAATTCAACCGTTAGGTCAAATTGAGTTTCTATGCAATAGGTTCTCAATCATTCTCATGTTAGAAAGATGGGAACTCCTACTTTGCCTATAACTAAAGTGCATAAAAGATGATCAGTTTATACTTGGCTTAATGTGACTTAACTAATATGCAATGATGAAGACATGTTATACACATGAATTTTGATATGTTTTAATCTTGTGTTTAGAATCTAAGGTTCAAATTACAAAGTAAGATGATCTAATGGATGACATCTTTTATGTTGAGTTGAAATGTATACTATCTAAGACTAGGGAATGGAATATGTTAAATTAAGAATGTTCTCAAGAAAGCTCTTTGGAACTTTATTTGACAAGAATCTAAATAAGGTTACTAACTTCAATAGATCATGTGTATGTTCTAAAGATGTGTAGTTTTAACCTTGGATGTGCACTCGGTTTGAGCAAGGTTAGGTTATGATGTACGCTTGAAAGGAAATAGATACAAATAGTATCTTTCAACAAATGAGATTATCCCATGGGATAAAGTTATCATGCTTATGAAAATAAGTATGACAAGATGAATTGGATATGCTAGTTCATAGAACTTGTAGATGTTTGTTTCAAGATCATTTAGCCAATGAGGTGTAATGAAATCTCTTGTAACACAACTATTTATGTCGCAAGAGTGATGCATAGGATATACAATATCCTTTTAACAAAATGAAAGCTTAGCGCATGAATCTTAGTCATAATGTTCTTCAAAACATCATGTTTTCCTAAATGAAGATATGAAGCCAAAGTGTTTGAATCGGATAGTCCCATCTAAATAAACTTGGTCTCAAGATTATATTCACTAGATGATGACAAGAGGAATTCACTCGAGTTTCTTATGTATACTCCTCAAGAGTCATTGTTGCTTGGGGTGTATGATGTTGGCTTTGAGATTGCATTTTAACATATGTTGTTAAAATGTTGATTTGAGGTTTAACGAAATTTATGCGAAGTTTAATGACAAATTATTACTAATACTTTGATAATTTGTGAAGGTAGTACTACTTATACCTAGTGGAAATTGACAACAATTACCAAGAGCACCATGCTTATTTGATAGTTGAGGTTCTAGCCATAATGAATTATCTAAGTCCTTATATGTGGGAAAGGATGGTTGAGTTTGTTCAAGCGTGCATTTGATTCAGTACAAGTGTTGGACACAAGGGCTTTTGAGCAATACACTCAACGAATTCAAATGATGGTAAGGATGGTGGATTGGTTGATCTAGGTGGTAGGTCTTCTAGTGTGTCTAAATAAGGATGTGGTGATGTAGGGGTTTGTTGTGCTATGGGAGTACTTAGGTTGATTATTTGTCCATAGATGTTGAACACAAAAAGTACGGATACTAATTCTTATGGTTCATTGGTTGCTACAACTAGTGGGTGAAGTGCTTGAAGTTTTGGTTATGTCTATGAAGCTTAGGGGCTGAGGTATAGGTTCACCTTGAAAGGGCATGTTTGATTTAAAGGATGCTCTTGGAAGTTCATGAGCAATACGCTTAATGGTGCCAAAAGATGGAAGAGGGATAGTAGGTGTCAAAGAGGATAAGTGGCACAATTGGTTGTTTGTTTTGGATAAGTGTTTCAACATGTGTTGTTAAAATACTTGGGTGTTGATTTTTGGATATGACTTTTAATGACTACAATCGTAAGTCGCATATACTTGAATATTTCGGATGAAATACTTAAGTTGTCAATCCTAATTTGTTGAGATTATAAAGCTTAGATTGAACTCAAGGAAAACAAGACTTGATAGTATGTCTTTAACATACGTGTGAGTTATGACTCTATGTAAATACTTATCGTCTTGAAGGATGACACATTATTTTCATGTTAACCAAGTGAGGCAATACATGTAGATACAAAACAATATCTATAGTCATATGATAGACTTGTGTATGATATCTTTGCAAATAATGAGTCCGGATTTGTTAGTCTCGGTAAGTCATCTAAGTCATCCTTAAGCAAAATGGGTGAGGAGATGTTGGTGGTGTTGCACAAAGTTTGATAGGTACAAGTTTTGAATACTTAGCTAGTGAAGGTGTTTTTGGATGGTTGTGAAGAGGTCATAATGGTGGGTTATTTTGGTGGTGGAGTTGGAGCACTTATGTTTAGAAAGTTCACATCTTTAATGGGTGATGAGATGTTGAGAGGTAACGAGTCTGAGGATGAAGAGTTCAAGTTAATGAAGCAACAAGATGAGAGATGCTAATCCTAGTGGTTTTCTTAAGTGGCTAATTGAGGTTAATCCATACAAAAATACTTGATGAAGGTGTGATGGTAGTTTCTAATGAATTCATACAAAGATAGGAAGTGTCTAAGATCACGTCAAACATCCTAAGTTAATCCATTGAGGATGTGTTGAATGAGATATGAAAGATATGCATTAACAACTATCCTAGAAAATAAATTTGGTAAATTAGATTGAGATTTAGTAAAATTAAACAACTTACACAGTAGAATCCACGGCACCAATTTTTGCATAGGCGGAACCCTTAATTTGGTGCCGCCTGGTCCGCTGTATGAGGCAGCGGTACCAAAATGCATAACAAACGGTACCAAATTTTTGGTGCCGTCTAATCCGTGGACACCAGAAAACTTCACAGACCCATTTTTTAGGTGTCGGGGAGTTTTCGAAACACTAATTTTTGCTTAAAACATTTGACATTAATCATTTCTAGTTAGGAAAAGTCAATAACATATATACAAACATAGTGGAGCATAGACTTTGACCAAGGGCTAACGATTTTCACATATAAGTGAAAATGGGTAAAATTGATAACACCCGTGTGTTATCCCCTGCATGAACCGGTTAGCATACATCAATGTTTTAAGTTAGTTTATCATCCTCAAAGCGAAAACACATAAATAACATCATACAACATTGTTTTTGTCCTTGTACCAAACACTCTCTTAAAACCTTCATTTTCAAAGTACTTGACTAATTTAGTTAGTACTCATTGCTAAGTGAGTTATGACATTTCATAAGTTATGTGAGATGTTAGTATAACCTATGCAAAGAAAGTGATCTAATTCTACAAGCGATGGTAAAACAATTTTCCAACTTAGTGCACAAAATCTAGCAAATATCCTATTGTGCATAAACAAGAAATCGTCAAACAAGCGAATAAATAACATGGCAAGATTGACACTTATATTATGCAAACAAACAAGTGTAAACAACAATTTGAAAATAAGCAAGCAACATATATGCAAACAACATAAACAAGTGGTCATTTAGCATAGCATAACAAGAAAGACACTTTTAGTCATTTTGCGTTTAAATATGGCGATGTATACCAAGCTTGATTAGTTTCCTTTAAACATATTACCAAATTATTTAGTTTCAAAGGAAGTTGTATCAAAGTTCTAAGAATACCAACTTAAATTGCTTGATTCAAAAATTTGAGTTTTTATGTTAAAGCGAAACTCAATATTTTAGACATACTATAGTATTTGGTCTATTTCACTTATTTAAAATTAGACTCAGGCCATGAAAGTATTTTTAAGTGAAAGTAGACTCAATTCCTTTTAAAATGATAGGTGGCTCGCACTTCGTGCGGACTTACGGTTAATTAGTTATGATTTTTGAAGTTGCCCAAAAAGCGCATCTTGTACACACGGATTTCACGGAACCAAATAAAGGGATCCGCCCTTTATAAGATTTGGTGCCGTGGTCCTCTGAGACAGATTCACCAAAACTAGTATTTGACATAGAAAAAACGTGTGTGACTTACTAGATTTCATAGTAAACATATAATACACATATTTAACAACATATCTACTTATGTAACTTATCTTAAACATTTCCGGAGGTGATTTTTCAACTAAATTTATAGTTATCCCAAACACTCCTTTAAAATCATATTTCTTCGTAAATTTTCTATAAGCACACAATACAATACTTACTAGTTCTTTCAACAAACTTTTATTTTATTTTTCAAGAAAACCTTCAAGCTTGTATACAAAGTTACATTTAACAACAAAATTTCTAAGTATAACAAGCAAAGCATTTTTCATATTATTTTTAGCTTCAATGGTAATTTGATACATGGATCGTACTCTATTTTAAAACCATTTGTTTTGAAAATAAGAGCTACATGGCTCTGATACCAATTGTGGAAGCGTAGGGGTGAATACGTTACCGTTTATAAACTTTAGATCTTTAGTATCAAATTGCTTATGAAGCTTGTTATAATATGAAAGTTCCAATTATTGTTTGTGACTAATGTAAAGCATAGTAAACCATGTTGTCACACAAGCATTAACATCAAACCACATCACAAGCAATAGTATAGTGCAACTATAAAAGTAAAGAGATAAAGAAAGGAAAGTGCAAACCGAACACGATGATTTATAGTGGTTCGGTCACGGATCTCCTTTCCGCCTTACTCCACTCCCCGAGTACCCAACTCGAGAGTTACTTCACTAAATCAACAAGCTCCCTTCTTGGCGGAGAAAACCTTACAATCGTTAAACACACTTTTTCGGTACAAAGCTAAATACCGGGTTCTAGTTCGAGGTAGAACCAACCTAAGCGTCGCTATACAATATTTCCTACACAAAGCTAGATGTCGAGTTCTTTTACAAGGGTACAACCACTCCCAATATGTTTTATGGCCCAACATAATAAACCTTGTGTTTTATGGCACAAACACATAAACCATCTAATCTAGTTTGGTGAAAGTGTTGTTATGATGCAATGATGTTTACACTAATGATCCATGACACAAATGTCTAATGGATATGAATAACTACTTCTAAATGATCTTCCATTGATAGGAAGCCTTCATGATGAAGATCACAAGTTCCCTAAACTTGTTGTGATAGATCTTCACTTGTGGTGAGTGGGGATTGCTAGATCTCCAAGCTTTCCTTGGTTGATCAAGATGTAGAGTATGCTTACAACAAAGATGAATGTTAGAAGCATTATGATCATGTGATGGTAGGGTGATTAATGTATGTTTCTACATTGTTATCTTCAGATCTAAATGATGCAAGAAGGGTAGAGAGAAAGTGTGTTGAAGGGATGATTAAAACAACTTGGTTTGGCTTGCTATTTATAGCCAAAATGGGCGGGGGCGTCCACGGACCACGGAACCCTCAAAGGGTTCCGCCCTTGTACCATTTTGGTGCCGTGGGGAATACAACTGACAAGATTACCAAATCTTTCCAAAGATCAACCAAATCCATCCAAGATTGTGTAAGCTATGTAGAGTACAAATCTAAACAAAATATTCTATGAAATCTTCTAAAGATTACAAGGATGATGCATGCCATGATGTAATATGTATTTCCATTTTAGATTAAAAAGTTTATCAAAGTAAACTTGTAAAATGTATTATGTAACTAGTTAATAAAATGTCTAGTTACCTTTTGAAATACTTGTGAATGCAAAATGTAAAATGAGGTTGGAAATAGAATGGTTAACCTATTAAAATACTTAGTGACTCTAAGCGTATTTTAAACATTCTAAATGATTTGTTAATGGGTTTGATCATAATGCCACATAACAAACATGCGAACTTTGTGTTGTAACATATGAGGACTTGAGTCATCGAGAGGTGTTGAATGTATGTTGAGACAAATGTAATTACAAGTAACTTGTACATTTTACGTTATGTATTACAAGTTACATGTTTGTCATCAATCAAAACAAGCGAGACTGTATAGATTAAATATCGTAATATTTGCACTAACAATCACCATAAAAATTCATCAGGGCAGTTGTGGAATGTTCTTTTATTACCAACATGACTAATAAACGTATTTGCCCCCATGGGCCATATCTTTTTCTCTGTAAAACCGGTCAAGCGTCATGGCCAAGTGCATGACTTCCTATCTCAGAATTGGTCGTTTGAAACAATGATCATACATTATGTCTGTGGATGCTCCTCCATCAACATACATGCGGTGGATATCGTGACCTACTGCGTTAATTTCAATGGTGGCGGTTCTACCTTTGCGTTATCCGCAACCAAAGATTGGGGAAGAGATTTCGCTTCCACGGCTTTTGAATTTCTTTTGCCTAGTCATTCATTTGCCATGATTGTATCATAGATGGTATCGACCTTTCTTTTGGGTGCTTCTTTCTTGTTCCTAGTCTTTTGCTTATCTTTCCCTTCCTTGATGTTCTTAACTAAATGGTCAATCGCCTTCTTTTACTAGCTTATCAATTAGTTGGCGCAATTGGACACACTTTCGGTATAGTGGTGTGGCCCTTACGTATGATAGTCGAGTATCCAGACTTCCCGGCAGCTCTTCTAGGGTGCGCATTGGTGGGCCTCGGGAAGTTCCAGCGCCTTCCGTGCATAATATCTCCTTTGGAGTCTTGGTTGCGAGGTATATTTGTCATTATCTCGCCGCTCCACGGCAGCGGTAGTTCTTGTTTTGGTTGCTACTTTGGTCAATGGATTGTCTCCTAGGCTGTTCTTGTGACCTATAGTTTGAGTAGCCTTTCTTGCTGTCCGCGGCAGCTCTCCTTGATAAAGGACCTTGTTCGTTTCATAAGTTCATCAAAGGTTTGGGGGACCTTGTGGATTGACCTTTTGATGAGTTAAGGTTATTGAGTTCATGAACACGAGATCTTTAGTATTTTGGGGCATGCCTTGACATGTATGCACTCATCTTTGTAGCGCTCCGCATAAGCGCTTGTAGATTCCTTTGGCTGTTTTACCACACTGGCAAGTTAAGCGGGTTTTATACTTCTTCCTTTGAGTGAAGTTGGAAGCGCCTTCGCAACTCTTCAAAGCCACCAATGTTTCGCGTGGAAGCTTCTTGAACCCGGTTTCACGCATTTCCCACTAATGTGGAATTGAACATGTGGCACCACACAGGTTGTGGCCAATTTTCGATGGTAGCGGTGACTCGAAATTTTAGGTATCGTCAGGATCCTGTTCCATCGTAGGTTTCACATTGGGTGGGCATGCGCCTTTTCTTATTTCTACGAAAAATCAGCGATGCGCCCGGTGAGCGCATCCACCTTTTGGCGCCCGGGGAAGAGACATATCTTCGTCTTCACGGTGGCGGTGTCTTCTCTAGACTTCGGTTGTCCTGTTTCTCTGTCCTCGTTGTCAGGAGTCATTGGAGGATGAGCTTTCCCTCTTTCGGCGCTTCTTGTAAAACATCCCTCGAAATCGAGCTTCGAGGAGCTTTCACTTGGGGAGTGCCGTCATCCAAGTCTGTCATGGACAGTGTTGTAAAAATCGGCCATGGCCGTACGCCATGATATGCTCGGCCCCGCCGATATTTCAAATCGGTCTAACAAAGGCGTTTTGGTCAAAATCGGTCGGTCGGTCAAAATCGGAGCTTAGCGGTCAAAATCGGTCTTGGCGGTTTGGTCAGCGGTCAATGACGGTCAACGCCGGTCAACGCCGGTCAACGCCGGTCAACTTCAGATCTAGGGTTTTTTTTTTCAGATTCACGGCAATTAACTTCGATTTTATTGATTTTGTTCTAATTTAAGCTAGTTTTTATAATTAATCTTGCTAATATTTATTTCTTTAATAAATTCCTTTATAATTTAGGGTCACCGCCATAGTATATGGCCCGAGGGTCAACCGCCCGATACCATGACGATTTTACAACCTTGGTCATGGACGCTGCGGCTACCAAGCCTGGCGTGGGCATTGGTACGCCATCCATCATCTTCATGTTCTCCCAGATATTGTAGGTCATCATCTTCATCATTCACAACTCTCCTCCCGATCCTGGTAAACACTGGGGGTTGGCGGCTATCCCTCTCGCGCCTCCCCCTCCGGTGACGTGATGGGGAGCTCTTATCTCTAATTGAGGTTGAGTCGAGCTTGTAGGCTGCAGCTTCGACCTCTTTTCGATTCTTCTTGCGCAGAGGCGTGGAGTTTCGTAGTTTTGGAGATGCAGTCACTTGGCGTAGTTACGAAGCGCAACTCCTTCTAGTGCAGGGTTTCATTTCCACCTCTGAAACCCATTGCATTCAGTGCGCGGTGGGATTTGTGAGGTTTGTTTACGGCACCGATTGTAGGGAGTAGTAAGAAGAGTGCGATGTGGAACCTCGTGGCCCCAGTGGTTAGTCGTAGCGGCATGGTTGTCCCGTCACGGTTCCAGCATTGCGAAGACGGATCAGGCGCGACCCTTGGTTTTACGTTTATCTTTGGTTGTTCAGGCACCTTGTTGATCCACTTTCTTTGCTTCTTCCCTTGTAGGTCACTATGCGATCGGCTGGCTTAGGTTTCCTTAGCCGTCATTCTAGTTCTTAGTGATTGGTCCCACGGATGGCGCCACTTGTTGATACAAAATTTGGGCGTTCCTTGTTTGGACTCCGGTTCCCGTATCAATTAGACCTTGATGATTGAGACACCAGCGCCTAAGTAAGCGAAAACACGTTAGGCTTATAGTGGGATTGTCTCCACGATTATCCTCGTGTGAGAGTAAATGTCGGTTTAGGGTTTAGTGGAGGTTTAAAGATGCGTGCAATGAGGCTGGAATGCCTTTATATACCTACAATCCTTATTGGTTTAGTGTTCCCCCCAGTATCCCGCTAAATTAGGTCATTGAATACATATCTCAAAATAAGAGATATCGATATCCCAAACCATAATAACTCGGTTTGGGCCTTCGTGAAACCCAAACCGTTACTGGGTTAGCCCGATGCGTCTTGGGCTTTCCATTTGGCAAAATTCATTGAATCAGGTTAAGTGACCAGTCTGGGACTATCGTCATCATAAACTATGAGAAATATTTGTTAGGGTAATTTTAGCACCAAATTTAAAATTTTTATGGCACTACAGGTAAAACTTTAGTCTTAATAAAGCGTCTCATGGATAGAAGTTATATGACTAGCACAAAAACCGTATACCACTTAAATTCCACCCAAAAAATGTGAGGTTCGCCTCTAGATCTTTAAGAATTAAAGCAATCATCTTTAATGCTTAATGAGTGTACCAGTAGTATAATAGATTCAAGAACTTGTTTTGTGATGCATTTCGAGATCGCTAGTGAGACTACATTCGTGTAGTTATGATTAACTAAATGATAAGAGGCATTAGGATAACTCTTGTTTTAAACCTGTAACTTAATTACGTCAACCTCATCGATTGAGTAATTTTCCCCACACCGTTTCGATGTACTCATCTTTAGTATACGATACCCCTAGTTAACCCCTCAGAACCTATCTTTTCGCGGTTCTCGTGATGTTTCGGTGTCTGGAATATCAATGAAGAGCATTGTTTACAATACACCCCCAAATGTTACACCTAAATTGCCTTAGCCCACCTTTTATGCACTCATCTTTAGTGCATTATTGTAACTATTGTTAAACCCTTAGTTCAATTATTTAGTTACTTGCATGGTTGCTAATTCGAGTCATATATTTTGTACACAGTTTTGGGACGATTGGGACTCATGGGTTAAAGTAGTATTTTATGGAGTAACGGGAAGGAATGTTAAATTCAAATTCCTTTGTCTACGTAATTAAGTACTCCAAGTGTTTTGATATTTTCAATTCGGGTCAATTATTGTTAGTGAAATAAAAACTCAAGTGTAGGGATGATCTTATAAATCCCTTTATATTGATGTTATCTTAGAGGATGGTAGGGTAAGAATGTATGAAAATAAAAAAACAAAAAAATACGAACTACCATCCTACATCTATCTTTTATGTTTTATGTTTTTTTTTTGTTTCAAGTTGTTATTTATTGTTAGTGAGTTGAGTCTTGGCTTAGCAACGCCGCGTTTTACATGCACATAACTTAGATTTTTGACTTGCCACCACTAAAAACCCTATATCCAACAAAATCCTTTTATTCCCTACCCGAAGCCTAACATTATAACCCTTTGTAAAGACCTCTTTGATAGTTATTCCTAGGTACTTATGCCAAAGCGGTGGAGGTTTGATCTATTCTCAAGACTATGGTAATCTATGTGCTATGACAGGTAGAGAGTGTTTATCTTCCATTTTCTTACATGCTATATTTCATATACACCCAAGAGATAAGAGAATCCGAGCACTAATTGTAAGGTGCTAGTATATAATTTTCGTGCTTGTTTTGATTATTGTTGCACTTGTACTTGTTGTAGATTGTTTTAAACAAATGTAAATGACCCCTAACTAAAAAATTGATTAGCCAAAATAACATTTACTTGAGGACAAGCAAATTCCAAGTGTAAGGATATTTGATAAGGATTTAAAACATACGTTTTAGGGGGTCATTTAAGCCCTAAATCGTTATATTTTATATCTGTTCTTTGCTTAAAATCGTTCCTTTTCACATTTTAGGTCTTTTTGAAAGCAAATTTTTGACATGAAGCATATTTGGACGAAAAGGAGCGAAACATGAAGAAAATGACAAAGTCAAGAAAACAAGGCAATTTTAGAAGCCTGACGCCGTCCCAACATCATGGGCGACGCCGTCGCTCACATGGTGTTCCGAATACTCTCAAGCGACGGCTTAGAACTTATTTTTTACTTAACAAGTGACGACGTCACACCTAATTTCAGAAGGCCGTCACTCTTTCATTCTAGACGACCAAGGTTTTCCCAAGACGACGTCCAAGAGCAACCAGCAGCGTCCTTTGCTTTATACATGGCGTCGTCCCAGTGATGACTTGGAAAAGACGAAAGCCTAATGGCGGCGATGAGCGGCGTCACCATCAAAAGATGGCGATGCGTCCGCAGTTGCTTCTATATGTATACACCTTAAATTTTCTGCATTATGAGTGTATTATTTTGGAGAGCAAACCATAGTTCGTTTTAGGTCCGACTTGGACAGTATTTTAGGGTTCCAAACCCTCCTGTACACTTCAAGATAAGTTTGTTTATCCAATCTATCACTATGTTTCATCTATGTTTAATTGTTTGTTTGTGTTCTTGCTTATCTATCGTAAATGGCGAATTAATTAGTGTTTGCTTAGATCCAATGAAACCTAGTTATTGATTATTGTTAGATTGTCTCTTGTTCTAATTGGTAGAGGCTAGATTAAGGAAAACCGGCTTCTTCTTTGTTGTGCAGCTTGAGCGTCCTAAATAGTATAAAAAGCAAGAGTGTACTTTAGGCTCTCATTGTGTTTATTATGTGAGTTGTAGCTTAAGGATAATAGGATATTGATACCTCGATTTCTTGCGATCGGTTGTTCTAGGGGAGAGTTACGATTCATAGAATTGGGGAATTAGGCACCACCCTATGACTAACATGGGATATAACACATCAATTAGGATAAGGATGTGACATTTCAACCGACCAATAAAAGATAACTAGGGAGTAAGAAAATGTAAGTAAACACGCTTTTAATTATCATAAGAAACCTACTCCTACAATCCATAACTTTTACTTTTATTTTGTTTAATTAGTTTTAATTTAATTTGATAAGTAGTGTAATTGGTAAATTACCAAACCCTCACTATTCAAACCTGTGA
>OU343216.1:89058368-89143376 GCA_910596185.1 Chrysanthemum makinoi
AAAATCCTAAGCTAATGAAGAAATTTGAAAAATAAGCTCTAAACTACTTTGATAAACTCTAATTAGTTATTACCTAAACTAAGCCTACATCCATTATACTACTAGTAGATTAAATCCTAACTAAGCTAAATTACTTTCTCGATAAGCTACATGAATAAAAGAGAAAGAAAAGTGACTCCGCGATCATAGTGTTTCAAATGTTCCACGAGGCTATTTGGAGCTTATTTATAAGCTGAGAGGTGAGCTGCAAATCCAGGAACAAGCTACAACAATTAAAGTTAGCATAGTGGACATCCAAAAAAACTAATTTGGTGGTGAAAGGGGCATCAACACAGCTTAAAAACAAGTTGTTGACAGTTGGTTGTGGCCATTTATGTTGCTGATACAGATAAAAAAAATTGCAAAAAGGCAGTCTTCAACTATGATTTAAACTGAGCTAGTGTGATCTTTGATGCAACACAAATAGACACAAGGTGAGTTAGCAATATCAGGACTCGCGAAACAACAAAACTTTCCAACTTTGACTTCCAATAAGCCGAAAAGTAAAATCACAAGAATGTTGTTTTCACCTGCATGTGACTCCAAAAGAAAGAGAAAATGATTTCATTTTCTAACTTGATCCATCTAAACCACTTCAAACATAACTTGAACATGAAAATTATTAGTAAACTAAATTGAATTTGACCCAAAAGTCCAACGGGTAAAAGTTGGATTTTGACCAATTTTTTTTAGCTTAAAACAAACTGATGAGTGCGTATTCACTCATCATTTTAGGACAAATCTGAGCTGCAAAACATTTAAAAACACTCCGATATGCATCAAAATACTAAAAATATCTCAAAATTGTGTTTTATATGTTTCAGATGCAAAATGTTTAAAAACAAAAAAACTTAACAAAGTTTGCATAATTGGCGCTTTCAAATTCCCGACTTTCAAAAAATTGACAAAAATAGTCCCCGAGCACTGAATTTAAAAAGAAAAGTCACCAAAGGTCCTTTTAAAATCATAAGTTGTCATAATTAGTCCTTTGGTGAAAATTTTCAAAAGTTTGAGAAATTACAGCTGGTCCCTTTTAAATTGACAAGTTTAGTCCTTGGATTTCACAAATTGCAAAAATGACCTTGGTTTATTTGAGATTCACAAGATTGGCCTTGGATCAATTTTCGTAAATACATGAGTAGTCCTGGATTTTCAATTGTACACTTTTGGTCCCTTAACTACTAAAGGTGTTCAAATATCCTAAACTAAACTACCCAAACCCTTACCATTGGCCCAATATCCTAATCCCTACCCCTACCCGCCCACTCCTCCTAACCCGGTCAAATAATAAACCCAACACACCGCTTCTTCCCCTTCCCGCTAAACAAAAAAACCCTAGAACCTGCTTCACAAACCCAAGAACCCTAGATTTCACCCTCTTTTTACCACTCCCCAAACACTCCACCCCCATCTCCCCATTACCCAGCCATCAACTCCCAAACTCACCTTCACCTTCTTTAACCAGGTACACCCAAATCCCTACCCCACTAATTCCCCCTCCTCTTAGCTCCAGGTCAGCAATCCATGTTCAAAAGACCCAACCAAAGGCTCAGATGTAATCTCATTTGGTACCTACCTGATCAAGGGTTGGGATCAACTTCAAGAAGCACAAAGTAGCAACCTTAGCTGTTTTCCTCACTCAGGAGAAACACAAAGAAGAGAAGACTGGAAGACCTAGTGATAGTATAAATATAGGATTGTAAGCCAAAGTATAAGGCACCCTTTGTTTTTAAGTTTTAAAATTAGTCTTTTTATTTTTCTTGTAATTTGTTTTTTTTTCAAGTAATGAAATAGTTCAGTTATGTTAATTTTGTCTAACAGTTCTAAAAGTTCATTTGCCCATCTTAAATTGATTTAGTAGTTTCAGCAAGGAGGTCATTAGGTCTTCAAAATAATCAAGGTTTCAAGTTTTTCCAATCATGTGTTAGTCATAAAAGTCTCAAAGGGTCAGTTGGTTATTGCTTGTAAACGGTCAAAATCACTTTACCCATGTTGACAACTAAAGTGAAACATGTTTTAAGTGTCCAAGTTAAGTGGTTTGAGTAGAAACTAGTTTTACAAGAATCCCAACAGTTTTAAATTTTCTTTGGTTTCAAAAAGTTTGAGTTCTGTCAGATTTTATCTAATGGTTTAGCCAAGTTTTAGATGTGAGAAAATTTTATAAAAAATAAAAATCAATAGTTCAGTAGGTCATCTAACTTTGGTCAAAAAGGAAAAATTCAAAAAATTCTTTTAAGGGTCTGCCCTTGGTTCAAATTGGGTCACTACCAAAACTAATGATCTGTGTGTGTTGTATCAACCATACAAGCGATTCAAGCTTATTTTCAAGTCAGTGAACAGCTTTATCCTTGGGTGTAACTTTGCTTTTCTTGAATCTCTACTAGTTTATCTTTGTTTTTGCAGCTTGTACTCTCCTGGAAGCTCACTCTTCAGCTTATGAACAAGCTGCAAACAGTGCCCTCGTCGCTTTTCATTCTCAGACAACTGCACCCATGCAATGTGTCATTTCTTAAAAGTTTTTAGCTTATCAGTAGAGCTTAACTAGCTTATTTAGGAATAGTAGTGAGTTTTAGTTAGCTTATATTAGACACTTGGGATATAGTTTATTAGTTTTACTTTGGTGCTTATTAGGATCCTTGGTTTAGCTTACTTTAGAACATCCACTAGATAATTATCTGCCTACTGCTATTCTTTTTTTTTTTTTAGCTTATTTTTGTATCTAGCTTAGTCTCATTCCCAATTGCTTGTTTGCCCATTTGTCATTTCCAGCTGCTTATCTCTTTTAGTATGCTTTTTAAAATGTATAAGGAGTGTTTGGTTTTTATGCTTTTAAAAGGTACTTGATGTGTTTATGCTCATTGGAATAAGCAGCTTCCAACTGCTTATTTTAAGCTTTTCAAGAAAGTAGTCTTTATTAAAAATCTTCAGTTTGATAAGCCTTTTAAGTTCCAAAAAAAGTTGAAAAAAATTGATTTTCAAAATAAGCAAGAGGGATTCAACCCCGACCTCTGCCTATTAAAGCCTCAACACACAACACCTTCACCAATCATGCCTTGGGACTTGTCTCACAAGTTTTTCACAAACTAACCTTTTAACCCATTAAACAGTTTTGCTAATAAGCCCTTTTTGGCTTATTTTTAGCTTATTTTACATAGCAACCACCATGTTTTTCAATTTTCTTAGGATCAGTACCCTTTAAAATAGTTTTTGTGATTTTTTTTAGATTTTTCCCAATTAGTTTAATATTTTTAATCAATTAATTAGTGTAAATTAGTTTTTAATTCGTAATAATTATTTTAAAAGTCAAAAAAATATTCCGCTTTTTCCTAAAATCATTTTAGTCAATTAGAACGTAGGAAAATTGATTTCACACCCGTAGCCCTTAAATTGCATAATTTTTACGTTTATGGCTCGTTGTTTGCCTGCTTTTACGCTTTACGTTTTAGCACCCTAGGACTTAGTGTAGCTTCGTTTTATCATTCCTTAGGCTTAGTAATAGTTTATTTTTAGTTTATTAGGGTTCCCTTGCCTTAATTACTTTCCCGTTAATTAATTTGTAGAATACGTAATCAAATCCAAATCATTTAAACCAATTCAAGTTCAATCACGAAACTCAACGAATCCTTCCATTCACACCTCGTTGGGACACGACCCCGGAAATCACTTTTCCGGTATCACTTTTATCACACCCGTGAGGTTTTGGCACGCTGACCTTTTCCTAAAGGGTTGATTTGTCGGATTTTACGGTTATTTTGATATTGTTGATATTGTGTTTGTTTTCACCACTCACTTCACAACGAATCAAATTTTGGCGCCGCCGCCGGAGGTGTGTTGCGCACAATATCGTGAAGTTTTACGATTAGTGACTTGAAGAACCTTCCTCGTGAAGTTATTGTTTTTATAAAATTACAAAAATACAAAAATATTTTTCTTTTCTTTGTATATATATGTAAAAGATTAAAATACAAAAAGATTTTCCTTGTTGTTTTAAATAAATAGAAGACACAATCAATATAACATTCTTAATCGAGGTGTTATCATTATAAGTTCCTAACAAAAGATTTAAAACTTGCCTTTGTGTCGCTTGTGATTTGGTTTACTTTTATCGGTTTAACAAACTGTGTGAGGGGTATAAGGACGGCCTGACATTAAATTGCGGCTGAAAAGAGACGGGTTTTAATAAGCTTCGCGCACCTACAAAGTCTCTCCGCTCCTTTGTGCTTTTTACTTATAGAAGTGATCATTTCACGTGGGATTATTGGTTTAAGTTCATTGTTTTGCCTCGTCTTGTTTTAATTGAAAGTGTTGTTTTTGGAAGTGCTTGCGCACCGCCGCAAGCTCGAGACGTAACCGCCACCAAACAAAGATAACCCAAAAAGATTCTTCGTCCTCATTTTCATACCTTCTCGTTCCTCGAGTTACGTCTAGTGCATGCGCAGATCAGCTTCTAGATCATTGAGCCCTTTTCGTGATCTAGTAGAAATTCCTAGAAGATTCTCATAGACGTCTGCCCAATATTCAACCCGAGATTCGTACTATTCCAAACAACAATATGGCGATCTAACGTAACTATGGCGGAAATGCCAGGCACCCACCGGTTATGGAGATGCCATTGTTTTACCACCAATCATTCTGATCACTTTGAATTGAAGACGATTTGATCCAACTTGTGTCTACGAATCAATTCCACAGGTTTGATCGAGAAGACCCGTATGCACACATCCGTTGGTTTAACAAGTTGACCTCAACCATCAATTACAAGGATGTGCCACAAAAAGTGATCAAACTGATGCTATTCCCCGCTCTCACTTGAGGGGCAGCCCGGATTTGGCTGGAAAAAGAACCCCTCGATCCATCGAAACTTGGGAGGATCTTGTTCAAAAGTTTGTCAACTATTTCTTTCCTCCATCAAAGACGACTAATCTAAAAAATGAAATTTCTGGATTTCGTCAAAACTTCGATGAAAACTTTGGAGAGGCATGGGAGAGATTCAAAGATCTCCTCAGAAAATGCCCCCATCATGAATTCACGGAGCTTCAACAAGTTAATATCTTTTATAATGGTTTGAACGGTAACGATCAAGATTCTTGAACGCAGCCGTGGCAATATCTTGAATCGTAAGCCTAAAGATGTGATTGAGAGTTGCGAAATAAAATCAAAAGTTCCTATTTCTCGCAACAAAGCAAACATTCCGAACACTCGCTTCTTCATCCGTAACTCTTCCGAGTTAGCCGCTCGTTAGCCGCTCTAACGGACGCCATCCGCTATATGATGAAAGAGGTTAAGGAAATCAAAAGCGAAATTCATAAACCGGAACCAATCAAAGCCGTGAACAAGGTGTGTGAAACTTGTAGTGGTCCACACGCGTATTATGATTGTCCAAAGAACCGATGCTTCTTTTACCAAGCTCCCGAGCTTCTGAAACCACAATCAATACCGACCACAAGTCTGATCCTCAATACCGTCACCTAGCGGTATGACACCACCGGTTTTCCCCTGTGCAAAACCATATCAATAATCGCTGTTGTTCGAATCAAGGACAAAACTTCAATAACTCTCAAAATTTCAACCGGAACAATTTCAACCAACCATATCAAGCTCCTAATCAAGAAGTTATCAACAACCTTCTCAAGCTCCCTACCAAATGACTTCATAAAAATGAGTCAAGCATACGCTCAATGCAAACTCAAATCAATACAATAGGGTTGAGCTAAAAAGGAAATTGATACCACAATGTCTCGCAAATGAGTTGAAGAATTTGATGAGCAGTTTCATGAACATGAATATGAACAAAGCTTCATCATCTTCGGGAGGACTCCCAAGCAATATCGTTCCTAATCCTAATGCCGAAGAAAGCCGTCACCACTGTAGTGGTAAGACGCATTATGGACCTTCGACTCCAATGCCTCCTCCGCCAGGAGCAATGAGTCAAGTTACCAAGGATACAACGGACAAGGTGCATTTCTCAAGCCCACGGTACACGCCCCACCTTCGGTAGTCCAAGTTTTAATTCCGGAACCCGAAGTTCCGAAGACAAATTCGAGCCAGAAATGACTTCCGCCCCGGCCAAAAGTCTAGTCACCTTCCTTACCCATCAAGATTGCATGATGAGAAGCTCAAAGACAAAACCAAAGAGCAAATGGAAAAATTTTTCCAAATCTTCAATGAGCTTCACTTTGATATAAGCTTTCGTTGATGCTCGTTCTAATGCCCAAATTTGCATCCACGCTTAAAGGCTTGCTGAGCAACAAAGATAAGTTATCCGAGATGGCTAAACCCCTCTCATGAGCAATGCTCAGCGGTCATTCTCAAGAAGCTTCCCAAAAGCTTGAAGACCCCGCAGGTTTTTAATCCCGTGTGATTTCTTAGGATGGTTCAATGCTCCGCCTTGGCCGATCGCGCTAGCATTAACCTCATGCCACTCAAGATGGGAAAAATGTCTCTTCCTAAACTCACACCCACTTGTATGACACTCGAGCTAGCGGACCGTACTCCAACTCGTCCGCTTGGGATAGCCGAGGATGTCGTGGTAAAAGTAGGGAAGTTTCACTTTCCTACTGACTTTGTTGTAGTAGACTTTGATGCAGATCCTAGAGTTCCCTCATCTTAGGGAGAGCTTTCTTGAGAACGAGCCGTGCTCTAATCGATGTATTTGCTGAAGAGTTGACCATACGGGTTGACAACGAAGAACTCACGCTTAATATCAACCAGAACTCCAAACCTCTATACAAACATAGTTGCCACAATTGATCAAAATTGAAGAATCAATGCAACACTCTCAAATTTCAGAGGAGTCACCAAAAACGTGCCAAGCTAAAAGCTTTGAAAATCAACCCTAGTTCAAACAAATGGTTTGAAAGTTGTACCAAAGAAGTCCAGAGTGTTCTTGATGATGATGATCTAGAATCGGAGACTTTATCGGAAGTGGTGGAAATTGCTAGCTCTAAGAGCACACCACTTGTCCCTCCGAATCGATCGTGATCGAGTTTGTTAACTCTGTGAATGAAACCAAACTCTCCTCGGTTTCATCTGAATTGGATGATGATTGTGATCCAATGGGAGATATTCTTCCCATTGATGAATTGCTAAAAAAGAATCCATCATCCTCTAGTCTTATTCCCGACTCTTCCATCCCTTCTCTCACTCCTGATGAGGAAGATGACAACTTTGAATGAAGTCGATGCTTTCTTAGTGATGATTCAATTCCAACAGAATTGATAACACTTACCTTGATCCGGAGGGAGACATCCTTTTTCTGGAAAATCTGTTGAATGAAGAACCATTTCCAACCCTCCCTCCCGAACATCTTCTTGACAATCACCATCTAAGCTTCAAGATTAAGCTTAAAGATGTCAAAACTGGTGATTTGCTTCTCTCTGCTAAGGAATGGACATGCATTCTCATGTACGTCTTTATTCCATTCTTCACAGATGGTGTGGTTGCTCTTTCCCTTTCTTCCGGAATGAGGACACCATCTTTGACCCCGTATCATCCTTTATAGTTTCTACTATTAACATACGCGGGTGTATCTCATCGGTGTGGAACTTTCTGATGTTCATATGTTTATCAACACTGTGAACGAAAGTCCGATCGAGATTGGTTTTCCACGTTGCTTCCCAAGAACAAATGAATACGGGGTCGAGTCAAGCTAGCGAATTTAGAATCAAAAAAGTAGCACGCCTATATGGGTTTTCACACCTATATTGATTTCTTTCTACTTTCTACCACCCTAGGGGGGGGGGTTGCCCCACATGTTTTGAGTAAAAAAAAAAAAAAAAAAAAAAAATCATTTTCAAATAATGGCCGTAGTATTTCCCTTTTACGTTCTTTGTTTCGTCATAACAGCCGGTACTTTGAATATTGAGGGCAATATTCATTTCTAGTGTGGGGAATTCTCACGATTTTATCATATAATCAAACCACAATTCCCCGCTTTTGGCCAAATTTTTTTGGAGTAAGTGTTTTACACTTTCTCATTTGGTTATCAACCGCCATGTCCTGAAGACTAAAGGATTGGCTAATCCAAGAGCAAACGGCTCTTGGTAAAGATTTATCAAATCCGTTGACGGCTTGCAATTTGCCCAAAATGTAGTCAGTTACCACCATATCTTTAATTAGTGAAGAGTTGGCTAGCCCGCAAGTTTATGGCTTGTGGTGCGTTGGAAATTCATAATTGGTAATCGACTCACCAAAGATAATATTGATAATTTATCTAAGAGTTGGCTAGTCCCAGAGCAAACGGCTCAAAGACAAATCAAATCAGTTGAAAGCTGGTGGTTTGCTCAAAATCACATGGTTATCAGTGTACCATGGTTCTTGCTTGAACTAAAACATTTGGCTACTCCAGAAGTAATGGCTTTTGGTAAAGAGACTCAAATCCATTAAGTTTTCTCAAAAGATTGCTAGGGACTAGCAATGTTTTAGTGGGGATTTGATGAGTGCGATTCACTCATCATTTTAGGACAACTGAGCTGAAAACATTAAAAACACTCCGAAAAGCATCAAAATACTAAAAATATCTCAAAATTGTGTTTTATATGTTTCAGATGCAAAATGTTTAAAAACAAATGAAAAACGAACAAAGTTTGCATAATTGGCAGTTTCAGTCCTCCGACTTTCAAAAATTGACAAAAATAGTCCCTGAGCACGGAATTTAAAAAGAAAAGTCACCAAAGGTCCTTTTAAAATCATAAGTTGTCATAATTAGTCCTTTGGTGAAAAATTTCAAAAGTTTGAGAAATTACAGTTTTGGTCCCTGGGTTTTTAAAATTGACAAGTTTAGTCCTTGGAATTTCACAAATTGCAAAAATGACCCTTGGTTTATTTGAGATTCACAAGATTGGCCCTTGGATCAATTTTCAGAAATACATGAGTAGTCCTTGGATTTTCGAATTGTACACTTTTGGTCCCTTAACTACTAAAGGTGTTCAAATATTATCCTAAAACTAAACTACCCAAACCCTTACCATTGGCCCAATATCCTAATCCCTACCCGGTCCAGTCCACTCTCCTAACCCGGTCAAATAATAAACCCAACACACTGCTTCTTCTTCCCCTTCCCGCCTAAACAAAACCCTAGAACCTGCTTTCCCACAAACCCAAGAACCCTAGATTCTCACCCTCTTTTTACCACTCCCCAAACACTCCACCCCCATTCTCCCCATTACCCAGTTTCATCAACTCCCAAACTCACCTTCACCTTCTTTAACCAGGTACACCCAAATCCCTACCCCACTAATTCCCCCTCCTCTTAGCTCCAGGTCAGCAATCCATGTTCAAAAGACCCAACCAAAGGCTCAGATGTAATCTCATTTGGTACCTACCTGATCAAGGGTTGGGATCAACTTCAAGAAGCACAAAGTAGCAACCTTAGCTGTTTTCCTCACTCAGGAGAAACACAAAGAAGAGAAGACTGGAAGACCTAGTGATAGTATAAATAGGATTGTAAGCCAAAGTATAAGGCACCCTTTGTTTTTAAGTTTTAAAATTAGTCTTTTTATTTTTCTTGTAATCTGTTTTTTTTTTCAAGTAATGAAATAGTTCAGTTATGTTAATTTTGTCTAACAGTTCTAAAAGTTCATTTGCCCATCTTAAATTGATTTAGTAGTTTCAGCAAGGAGGTCATTAGGTCTTCAAAATAATCAAGGTTTCAAGTTTTTCCAATCATGTGTTAGTCATAAAAGTCTCAAAGGGTTTTGGTTATTGCTTGTAAACGGGTCAAAATCACTTCTTACCCATGTTGACAACTAAAGTGAAACATGTTTTAAGTGTCCAAGTTAAGTGGTTTGAGTAGAAACTAGTTTTACAAGAATCCCAACAGTTTTAAATTTTCTTTGGTTTCAAAAAGTTTGAGTTCACGATTTTATCTAATGGTTTAGCCAAGTTTTAGATATGAGAAAAATTTATAAAAAATAAAAATCAATAGTTCAGTAGGTCATCTAACTTTGGTCAAAAGGGAAAATTCAAAAATTCTTTTAAGGGGTCTCCTCTTGGTTCAAATTGGGTCATCACCAAAACTAATGATCTCAAGGTGTATCAGATCCCATACAAGCTGATTCTGCTTATTTTCAAGCTGTGAACAGCTTATCCTTGGGTGTAACTTTGCTTTTCTTGAATCTCTACTAGTTTATCTTTGTTTTTACAGCTTGTACTCTCCTGGAAGCTCACTCTTCAGCTTATGAACAAGCTGCAAACAGGTGCCCCTTGGCTGTTTTCACCGCATAACTGCAAGCCCATGCACGGTCATTTCTAAAAGTTTTTAGCTTATCAGTAGAGCTTAACTAGCTTATTTAGGAATAGTAGTGAGTTTTAGTTAGCTTATATTAGACACTTGGGATATAGTTTATTAGTTTTACTTTGGTGCTTATTAGGATCCTTGGTTTAGCTTACTTTAGAACATCCACTAGATAGCTTATCTGCCATCGCTATTCTTTTTTAGCTTATTTCCCTTTTGTATCTAGCTTAGTCTCATTCCCAATTGCTTGTTTGCCCATTTGTCATTTCCAGTTGCTTATCTGCCTTAGTATGCTTTTAAAAATGTATAAGGAGTGTTTGGTTTTATGCTTTAAAAGGTACTTGGATGTGTTTATGCCCACTGTTGGAATAAGCGTTTCCAATGCTATTTTAAGCTTTTCAAGAAAGTAGTCTTTATAAAAATCTTCATTGATAAGCCTTTTAAGTTCCAAAAAGTTGAAAAAATTGATTTTCAAAAATAAGCAAGAGGTGGATTCAACCCCACCTCTTGCCTATTAAAGACTCAACACACAACACCTTCACCAACTGCGCCCTTGGGACTTGTCTCACAAGTTTTTCACAAACTAACCTTTTAACCCATTAAACAGTTTTTAATAAGCCCTTTTGGCTTATTTTTAGCTTATTTTACATAGCAACCACCACGTTTTTCAATTTTCTTAGGATCAGACTTTTAAAATAGTTTTTGTGATTTTTTTTAGATTTTTCCCAATTAGTTTAATATTTTTAATCAATTAATTAGTGTAAATTAGTTTTTAATTCGTAATAATTATTTTAAAAGTCAAAAAAATATTCCGCTTTTTCCTAAAATCATTTTTAGTCAATTAGAACGTAGGAAAATTGATTCCACACCCGTAGCCCTAAATTGCATAATTTTACGTTTATGGCTCGGGTTGTTTCCGGTTTACGTTTACGCTTTAGCACCCTAGGACTTAGTGTAGCTTCGTTTTATCATTCCTTAGGCTTAGTAATAGTTTATTTTTAGTTTATTAGGGTTCCCTTGCCTTAATTACTTTCCCGTTAATTAATTTGTAGAATACGTAATCAAATCCAAATCATTTAAACCAATTCAAGTTCAATCACGAAACTCAACGAATCCTTCCATTCACACCTCGTTGGGACACGACCCGGGAAATCACTTTTCCGGTATCACTTTTATCACACCCGTGAGGTTTGGCACGTTGACCTTTTTCCTAAAGGGTTGATTTGTCGGATTTTACGGTTATTTTGATATTGTTGATATTGTGTTTGTTTTCACCACTCACTTCACAACGAATCACAAACACCCCTTTAAGAGGTGAAAAACACTTCAACTGATTTTCAAGTACTGGTTTGACCCCCTTTTGTTTAAAAATTGTTTTGTTACTTAAATTTAGAGCTCTTGACAACTTGCAATTAGGATTTAGACAGATGAACAAAAATGCTTGACTGCTAGGTATGAAACAAGAACAATAAGTAGAAAAATGATTTCCATTAAACAAAACTTAGTACAAATCAACTTAGAAAAACAGAAAGACTAAAACTTTTTAAACTAAAAACTAGGGGTGCCTTATAACTTGGCATACAACATCTATTTATACTACAATCTAGGGTCTTCCATCTTCTTGAGTTGTGCTTCTCCTTGAGCTCCATCTCATCCGTCCATTAGGTAGGTACATGAGAGAGTGAATCTGAGCCATCCCTTGGGTCTTTTGACTTGGATTGCTGACTTGGATGATCATGGAAAGAGGGAAAGAGTGATAGTGGGTTTGGGATTTGGGTATAACTGGGTAAAGAGGATTAAGTTGGACTTGGGTTTTGATGTAGCTGGGTAATAGAGAGTTTGGAGGTGGAGTGTTTTGGGATGGTGGGTTTTCTGGGTAGGAGAGAAAGGTGAAAAAGGTTTAGGGTTTATGGGAAGCAGAGAAAAGGAGCGTGGGTTTGTTTGGGCGGGAAATGGGGAAGGAGAAGGGTGTTAATACTGGGTAAAGAGGATTAGGGTTAAACCATGGGTTGGACTGGACCGGGTTATTAGCTATTGGACTTGGGCTATTGGATTTAACTTGGGCAAGGATTTAAGTTGAACCCGTTTAGTAGCAAAGGGACCAAAGCTGTAAAATTCGAAACTCCAGGGACCAAATGTTTAATTTCTGAAAAGTAATCCAAGGGTCATATTTGACAATCTTCAAATAATAAAAGGACCATATTTGCCAAATTTGAAACTCCGGGGACTAAACTTGCCATTTCTCAAAACTTTTGAAATTTTTCACCAAAGGACTAATTATGACAACTTATGATTTCAAAAGGACCTTTGGTGAATTTTCTTTTTAAAATAAGTGCTCAGGGACTATTTCTGTCATTTTTTGAAAGTCCAGGGACTGAAACTGCCAATTATGCAAACTTTGTTCGCTTTTTCATTTTTGTTTTCAATATTGCATCCAAAACATATAAAACACAATTTTGAGATATTTTCAGTATTTTGATGCATTCCGGAGTGTTTTTAGATGTTTTGCAGCCGATTTGATTAAAATGAGAGTGAATAAGCACTCATCAAATCCCCATCAACTAACTATTGCTAGTCCCTAGCAATCTTTGAGAAAACTTAATGGATTTGAATCTCTTTACCAAAAGCCATTACTACTGGAGTAGCCAAATGTTTCAGTTCAAGTAAGAACTATGGTACACCGATAACCACATATGATTTTAAGCAAACCACCGCTAACGGTTTTGATTTGTCTTACCGTAAGCCGCTTGCTTCTGGAGTAGCCAAATCTTAGATAAAATATCTTTGGTGAGTCGACACAATTATGGTTTTCCAATCCGCTTTACCACAAGCCATAAACTTGCGGGCTAGCCAACTCTTTACTAATTAAAGATATGGTGAGTTGAACACCATACAATTTTGGGCAAATTGCAAGCCGTCAACGGATTTGAGATATCTTTACCAAGAGCCGTTATTCTCGATTAGCCAACTTTTGTTTATTAGACATGGCGGATCGATAACCGTAGTTTGAGTAAGTAAAACACTTACTCCAAAAATTTTTGGCCAAAAATGGGGAATAAGATAGTAAAACATATGATAAAATTCGTGAGAATTTCCCCCCACACTAGAAATGAATATTGCCCTCAATATTCAAAGTACCGGGCTGCCGAAACTTGAGAACGAAAAGGAAATACTACGCCATTATTTTTTTTTTTTGAAAACTTTATATACAACAAATGGGGCAACTCCCCACACAGGTGGTAGAAAGTAGAAAGAAGTCGAAATACGGTGAAAACCCATATAGTGTGCTACTGTTTTTGATTCCCGAGTCGCTAGCTTGACTCGACCCTCGTATTCATTTGTTCCTCGGGAAGCAACGTGGAAAACCAATCTCGATTGACTTTCGTTCACGTGTTAATAAAACATATGAACATCAAAAAGTTCCACACCGACGAGATACAACCGCGGTATTGTTAATAGTAGAAACTATAGAGGATGATACCGGGGTCAAAGATGGTGTCCTCATTCCCGAAAGAGAAAAGGGAAAGAACAACCACACCATCTGTGAAGAATGGAATAAAGATGTGCATGAGAATGCAAGTCCATTCCTCATCAGTGAAAAGCAAATCACCGTTTTTGACATTTTTAAGCTTAGTCTTGAAGTTTGTGTGGTGATTGTCAACATTACCAGGGAGGGTTGGAAACGGTTCTTCAATCAACAGATTTTCCAGAAAAAGGATGTCCCCTTCCGAATCAAAGTAAGTATTATCAATT
Source organism: Chrysanthemum makinoi (assembly GCA_910596185.1). NCBI lineage: Eukaryota > Viridiplantae > Streptophyta > Magnoliopsida > Asterales > Asteraceae > Chrysanthemum > Chrysanthemum makinoi. Next base: position 89,072,395 of record OU343216.1, read on the forward strand.
CCTGTTGGAATCGACTCATCACTAAGAAAGGCATCGACTTCATTCCAAAGTTTTCATCTTCCTCATCCCGGTGAGAGAAGGGATGGAAGAGTCAGAAATAATAAGACTAGTGGATGATGGATCATTTTTGAGCAATTCTTCAATGGGAAGAATGTATCCCATTGATCACAAACATCATCCAACCCCTCATGAAACCTAAGAGAGTTTGGTTTCATTCACAGAGTTAAACTCTCAATACGATAAACTGATTCCCGGTGGGACAAGGTGTGCTCTTAGAGATAGCAATTTCCACCACTTCCGATAAAGTCTCCGATTCTAGATCATCATCATCAAGAACACTCTCGACTTCCTTGGGACAACTTTCAAACCATTTGTTTGAACCAGGGTTGATTTTCAAAGCTTTTAGCTCAAAGACGCTTTGATGACTCCTCTTAACCGTGAAATTTGAGAGTGTTGCATTGATTCTTTCGGATTTTTGATCAATTGTGGCAACACTATGTTTGTATAGAGGTTTGGAGTTCTGGTTGATATTAAACGTGAGTTCTTCGTTGTCAACCCGTATGGTCAACTCTTCAAAGAAATACATCAATTAGAGCACCGACTCGCTCTCAAAGAAAGCTCTCCCTAAGATAAGGGGAACTCTAGGATCTGCATCAAAGTCTACTACAACAAAGTCAGTGGGAAAGTGAAACTTTCCTACTTTCACCACGACATCCTCGGCTATCCCAAGTGGACGAGTTTTGGTACGGTCCGCTAGCTCGAGTGTCATACAAGTGGATGTAAGTTTAGGAAGAGACAGCTTGCTTCCATAATGAGAGTGGCATGAGGCTAATGCTTGCGCCAAGATCAGCCAAGGCGGAGCATTGAACCATCCCCAAGAAATCACACGATTAAAACTGGGTCTTCAAGCTTTTGGGAAGCTTCTTGAGAAGGACCAGAGCATTGCTCATTGAGAGGGTTTTAGCCATCTCTCGATAACTTATCTTTGTTGCTCACAAGCCTTTAAGCTGGATGCAAATTTGGTCATTAGAACGAGAGCATCAACGAAGCTTATATCAAAGTGCAGTTCATTGAAAATTTGGAAAATTTTTTCCATTTGCTCTTTGGTTTTGTCTTTGAGCTTCTCATCATGCAATCTTGATGGGTAAGGAAGCTGTTAAAAATGACCCTCAACATGGTCCTTCGTGGCCGTAATATTTGTCTAATAGAACTATATTAGTTTTACTTATAATAAAGTAGTTACGGCAACTTGTTTAAAATGTGAATAACTTAGTCGTTATAAGTCCGTTTTCTTCTTTATATCCACGAATCGGATAACATATACTAATATATTTTTGATATGTCGACACATTTAACAATGCTTAAGACTTATTTTTGACTCGTAAAAAGTCGAGACAGCATGCTGAATTTTCTGAAACATTTAGTTTTCGTCGTCAAACTTGAAAAATTCATAACTTCTTTTATAGTCCGTTTTAACTGCTCACGCCACGCTTATGCTTTTAAAGTGTATTTTATAAATATCTAGGCCAAAAATTTTTACCTACTGTCGAATTTTCCAGATTTCAAAAATATGGACAGACCCTTTAGAAAACTTGTCGAAATGAGTTTTTCTCGCGCCAAACCTATTCTAACCAATTCAAAAAGAACTCCGAAGCTATTCTATTCCTACCATACACCTTCTTAGGGTGTCATGGGTTCCTAGACATCACCAAGAGTGATATATTACAAGGAGTAATTATAGGATGACACAAATATATATAACTCTTAAAAACAATGTAAAAGTGGTATAAACATCCATAAGACTTGCATGTTTTGCTCAAATATAATGAAATGAATATGAAATATATATGAAATATGAAAATGAATATGAGATGCTTACTAGTTAACTTGATGAGGTTTATGAACAAAGGATTTTTCCTAATCACCCAAGGTTTTTATTTCACAACCTTAATCAAGAGTGATACTAGAGTGTATAAAACTTGTCTTGTAAAAATTTTGATGATCCCTTCTTGTCCTTGTGGTTGGCCGGTTTTAGAGAGAAGAGAGGAAGAGAGAAACTTGATCTTACACTTTGCAAATTATGAGTTGTATGTGATGATATTTAGGAGTATAATACAATATACTTGAAAGAGATATTTTACAAGTTAAATGACTCACCCCCTTGTGTCGACAAGGGGGTATTAGTCATACTAATACATGTTTTTTATGTATAATGAAGTGTAATGTAAAGTTAATTGAAGACATGTGGTAACTTGTATACACATTTGAGTATTTAGGGTAGCGTTAGCTAAAAATAAATTTTAACGGGTCAAGATAAAATATATTGAGGTCATAAAAATTATAAAAATACCTTTCTTGCAAAATTTGAGTGAAATAATAATTATCGTGTAGTATTTAAGAAAACCGTCGTAATTATATAAATATAACAATTTATATACAAAATAAATTTAAAATACTGGGTAAACTCATAATATTATTTTATAATGTTATTATAAGTATAAAAATATATCGGGATGATTTTTGGAAGTATCGGATCAATTATTCAAAACAATTAATTACTGATAGCTTATTTAATATGAAATTATACGCTTAATGTAAAATGCAAAACCATGCATGAACTAATATGATGATAATGATGCTAATGATATGTAGACTAAACCTAGTCTATATGAAATGTCCTTGATGATATGTTCATGAATTCGCAGCCAAACCATTAAGGTTACGTAATTTGATACTGTGAAACGTAGTTTATTTATAAATGATGAAATAGTGAAACTTTTAAAGTTTGTAAAATGACCTCAAATTACGAGTTGTCACATTCGCCCAACCAAAAGGAATTCACCCTTGAATTCAAGTCCATGTTAGGTTCTAACGCATGTTACTTGTGAAAAGGTGAGGATATTTGAGTCGCATTGGTCGTCCAATGTTTTTCTCGAATCGCACCGCCTTTCCAAGACGGACGCTGAACATATATTTGTTACCAACTTGAAATTCTAATGGTTTGCGACTTATGGCACATACTTCCAATACTTTATGTCAGATATCGACATAGCTTATCTAGCTATATTTTGTTACTTGTAACTCCATTTTTGATCTGTTCTATTACTTTGTTGTTTCATGAATGACTTATGGACTTGTGAGTTAAACTTTCCCGGTTTTGACCCGTGAATAAGTGATTGACACCTCGACCATAGAGTGCCTCAATTGGTGCAGCAATATGTTCAGTGCTAGCTATTGTCAAAGCAACTTGTTCGATTGAGAATGATTTGCCTAATCCTTTCTAGAAAATCACACATGCCTTGAGTATATCTTCTAATGTTTGAATTGTCCTTTCACTTTGACCATCGGTTTGTGGATGATATGCTGTGCTCATCTCTAATTTGGTTCCAAATGAATCTTGTAATGATTTTTAGAAGTTTGAAGTGAATCGACTATCTCTGTCGGAAATGATGGAAATTGGTGCACCGTGCCTTGAGACTATTTCCTTGACATAAAGTCTAGTAAGTTGTTCCATGGAATAAGTCTCTATAATTGGTATGAAATGGGCTGATTTGGTAAGACGATCGACGATTACCCATATATAGTCGTGAACCTCCCATGTCTTAGGAAGTTTCGTGACAAAGTCCATCGTAATGCCCCATTTCCATTGGGGAATTTTCGGTTGTTGGAGTAACCCTGAAGGTTTCAGATATTCGACTTTTACCTTAGAGCAAGTAAGGCATTTGCTAACGACGGGTATTTCCGCTTTCATGTCCGCCACCATAAAGTTTCTTGAGATCCTGATACATCTTATCAAATCCTGGGTGAATAGAATACTTTGACTTATGCGACTCATGCATAATCAATTCTCGTGATCCCCGCCATAAAATGGTACCCACATTCTATCCTTGAAGCATAATAATACTCCTCTCTTTACAAAGCCATTTCCATTATCGGGCATACCATAAAGCTTTTCACTTGGTTGGTTTTCCTCCTTGAGTGCCTCGAGTATATTTGATGGTAAAGGTGAACTGATCGTCATTCCAAAGGATCGGACTCTTAAAGGTTTGGGTCTTTCTTTCCGGCTAAGAGCATCAGCCACAACATTGACTTTTCCCGGATGATACTTGATTTCACAATCATAATCGCTGAGTAATTCCAACCAACGACGTTGCCTCATGTTAAGTTTCTTCTGATCAAGAACATGTTGTAAACTCTTGTGGTCCGTAAACACTGTGCACTTTGTACCGTAAAGGTAGTGTCTCCAATCTTGAGTGCAAAACTACGGCCCCCAATTCAAGATCATGAGTGGTGTAATTTTTCTCATGAACCTTAAGTTGTCGAGAAGCATAAGCTATCACCTTCGCGTTTTGCATTAATACAGCTCCAAGCCCTTTATGTGAAGCATCGCAGTATACAACGAAGTTCTCAATTCCTTCGGTAGCCAAAATTGGCGACCGCAAAGCTTTTGCTTCAACAACTGAAAAGCGCTTCTAGCTTCTTTCCCATTCGTATTCTTGTTTTTCTCGTATCAACTTGGTCAAAGCTTTAGCTATCTTTGAAAAAAACCTTCGATGAATCTTCGGTAATATCCGGCGAACCTAGAAATTGTCGGATTTCAGAGGATTTGTTGGAGTAGTCCAATCTTTTACGGCTTAAATCTTTGCAGGATCAACTTGTAGTCCTTGACTATCAATGACATGACCAAGAAATTGTACTTTACGGTTCCAAAATCACACTTCGAAAATTTGTCATACAACTTCTCATTCTTGAGTAGTCCTAAAATCATTCTTAAATGCCCTTCGTGCTCTTCTTTTTGCTCTTGAGTAAATCAATTGTCATCGATGAATACTATAACAAACTTGTCCAAATACGGTTTGCATACCCTATTCATGAGATCCATGAATACCGCAGGTGCATTAGTTAATCCGAACGGTATTACTTGAAACTCATAATGTCCATAACGTGTTCTAAACGCCGTTTTCGATATCCTCCTCCGAACTCTAAGTTGATGCTAACCTGACCTTAGGTCAATCTTTGAGTAGATACTAGAGCCTTACAACTGATCGAACAAGTCGCCGATGGGGAGTGGGTAACGATTATTCACCGCTAACTTGTTCGCCTCTATAATCTATACACATTCGGGATCCATCTTTCTTCTTCACAAACAAGACCGCTCCCGGCGAGGAACTTGGCTTAGTGAATCCTTTGTCTAAAAGTTCTTGCAACTGATTAGACAACTCTTGCATTTCTGATGGCGCTAGACGGAAGGCGCCTCGGTAATCGGTGCGCTCCGGCACTAAGTCAATATGAAATTCTACTTGACGTGCCGGTGGAGTCCCGCAAGTCTTCGAAAGACTTCGTGAAATTTCACAATTGGTACATCCTCAAGTCGTTTCTATTCCGACCTCTTCTCGGTTATATGTGCTAAGAAAGCATAACAACCTTTCTTTATGTACTTTTCCGTCTTGATGCATGATACAATATCGAAGTCTAGTTCCACTTCGCTCCCCATTTAATGATCAAAGTTTCACTGCTAAAGGAAGATGAACAAATTTCTCATCACAAATGATTCTTGCACGATGTTTGGATAACCAATCCATGCCGATGATGACGCGAAACTACAAAGTTCTACGGGCATAGGGTCTACATTAAAGGGATGATTTAGAAAATTGAGTGTACAACCACGGAAAATGGTGTCGGTGCTAATTAAGTTACCATTAGCTAATTCAATGTTGTATGATGTGTCTAATGTAGGAATTGTTCTCTCGCTTCTAACCATTGAGTCGAGGATAATGAGCGTAATCATGAACAGTGAATTCCAAAGGAATCTTAAAATGATTGTCGTCTAAGGTGAATCAATAGCTTGTAATAGGTACAACCGAATTGATACCACGCGGTCTCATGCCAAATTTCATAATGTAAAATCATCGAAAAGGACCTTATGAAAGGAATAGATTATGGGTAAATGTTGTGATTCCTCGCTTCTAGTTCTAATGAATGTCATGACTTGAATCTTCCTTGCCTAAGGTGCTTAGTCTCCATGACTAAAATGTTTATTGTTTGATTATCAAAGTGTTTCCATGCTCTATGTTGTAAAGTCACAAAACCTTAAATGTTTAAGTGATGTGGTGTAGTGGTTGATTTTCAAGATTTCTTCCGATATTGAGTGCTTCTAAGATATTTCATCACTTAGATTGTTATCATGCTAGCAAGAAAAATATATATCATACTATGTCGAAGAATCTTTGTTCTAATTTTACTTGTAGATGGGGAGTCATTGATTGTCCGATATGTTCAAACCTGTTGCATCTCTTGATATAGAAGTGAGGTTACTTGGAATTTCTAGGAACACAATGCCTTAGGGAAGTTTATATCGATAACCTAAATTTAACCAAATTTTCCTTTTGGAAACTCATTGTAGGAAGTTCACATATTGTTGAAGCCATGATAAATGGAATGTTCAGAGTCTCAGCCAAGACTTGGTTTGTCCTTATAGTGTTGGTTAGTGTGTATTCGTTTCGTACTAAATCTTGTAACTCAGTCCAGCTGATGCTTTTGAAATGATATAATTTGGCTTCTAGTCCAAAATAGTGTTTCGGAATGTCTCGTGATGTCTTAAGATTTTTGTTGAGTTTTGAAACGTCTTACTATATACTTCTAGTCCTTGTGGGGAAATTCAAATCCTTTCATTGTTTTATTGTATCGAGGAATCCTCCTCATAGATGGTATAGGAAGCCTTTCCTAAAAAAGTCACTCATCAAATTCTAACTTATCGGTTGAGTGAGGGATGAATGGCTGGGCTTCTATAGTGTTAACAAAAGAAATGTTTATGAACAATTTATTCGATTACAAAGCTTTTTGAGTGAAATTGTTTTCATGACATATTCTTCCTAAATTATACATAGGTGATCGTGCCATGTATAATCAAGGAAAAATGATGTGATGCTTGGTTTTGTTGAAATGGTATTATGTTCCTCCGAAGTTTTAGATGGTATTCAACATTTTGTTTTGTAAGATAATGGCTCAATGATTTTCAGTAACATGAAAATCGCCAAGCATGATGGTATTAAATAGTTGATAAAATGACCGAAAAGCCAATTGATAGGGTGGTAACAAAACAACTTGTTTTAAAACTTTATGAAACAATGTTTCTAAGATAGTGTAGAATAGCTTGAAATAAAATTAATTGAAATAATGTTATGAAGTAGTAGCAAAGTAACTTGAAATATAATTTGTTGAATGGTTTGTAGGATACACGTGGAAACCTCATAGAATGGTAATAGTCTTCTAATTGGTCAAGAATAAAGTTGGCCTAACCCTAGTAAGATAGTGATGTATTGTCGCGAAATGATTGAAAATTGGGCAATTGGAATAGGAATGAAATGAACAAAGGTTGTGATTATCGTGAAGTTAATAAGGGATAAAGATTACATAAGATTGAAAGGTACCTATTATTCCCGCTGATGGTCAAATCGTTTCAAGTGTAGGAGTAGTAGGCGTCTAGCAAACAATAGCCCTAGATCTCTCACAGTCCTCAAACCTATGAGATGGTGTAGTGTCTATAGTCTTAGTAATAAATGATAATGGTGTGTCAAATCATGCACGCCCCCAAGCCGCAAGTCGTGTATGAGTAGTGTCTATGAGACGGATGGCACGGATGGTACTCTATTGACAATGATGATGAAAATGATGACAATGATGATAATGAAAATCCTAATGGTAAGTTAGGAGATGATGGTGAATGAAATACTACTATCTTCCTTGTAGTAAGCATCCTAATAGGTCCATTAGGACTAAGCCTATAAGTCCTACCAAATGGTATGATCTGGCCCCCAATGTAATGATAAAATTGTCATGATCCTACAGTGAATCAATGGTGATCGTGATGGTGTAGGTGCAACTTCGTCCTCCAAAAGAGTTCAGCCTCATCATCCGATGTTATCGGTGTTGAGTCAACTGATGTTAAAATGGATAGGGAATGCTGTGGCATTCTCCATGTTGGAGTCTAATGTGAGTATGATGGGATGGGTATTTGAAGGCATCTATGTGACAATCGATTTGAAATGAAAGTAAATAACTCAAAAATGTGCGTATGAAACCGCATCTATAGTGAATATGCACTTATGATGAAATGATGAGATGCTATGATGATGTAGTTATAGTCTAGGGTCAATGATGCAACCTAGTTCTCTATAATCGAAGCTCTGATGCCAATCTGTCACACCCCCAAATTACCTTTGCACGGAATGGAATTCCGGGGTTGACTGTCATAGCATCACAATCACAGATATATTGAACGACCTAAAGTGTCGTTTGGAAAATACATCGCTTGATTTAATAACATAATCGAGTTTAAGTATAGGTCCCAAATGAAAATCAACATGTGCGGAAAATAAGTCCGTCAAATGATGTTTTAAAAAAATGTATAAATCCCATGTGAGACGCGTCGTCACCGCGACTCTATGATATGTCCACATGCATGCCATGAAGTGTGCCTAGTTACCGAAAATACATTGCTAAAAGTGGCAACACAAAGGTTGAGTGAGTTCATAGAGTTTATGTATATGTTTAATACGACTACCACAAGTATAAGTTATGTATGACAATGATGTCACAAAAATGATACAATTGCTATAAGTCCATGACACCAAAACTAGACTGATCATGATGTTCGCCCCAACAGAGTGTTTGCCAAACAACTCAACTAATGATATTAAATGAAATGCATCCGTTTAACCAGTTGGAATCCACCAACCTGACGGGAGGAGTCACCCTCGATATATCTATCCACTCACCCTCGCTTCTATGAAATTAACGGTTCATGTTATATAATGGGGACATTCAATTGGCATGAGGTAACTTAAGCAATGTAAATGAATTTGAATATACTTGGTATCGTAATAAAATGATGTGCAATGTATTCTCCCCGTAGGTTTGAAATAAAGTAAAAACTTGAATAAATCGGGGCTATGAAAACTCACCTTGATGCAATGATAATGATGATGTAATGGCAATACTGAAATGAGGCCCAACCTCTAACCGTGACCTATTATGAATGATATGTTCTAATGTAAATCATGAAACAATGTCGCGCATGCAAATCCACATGTAATCTATACCACTTGTACGCTTTTGAAAATAGAATTTATCGTCGAAATATATGTTTATGACATCTCGTCATGTTATAAAATACCTTACAAGTATTTACGTTGAAATGATATCTTACGATAGTCATTGAATGATTTATTATGAAATTATAACTTTTCGTCGTAAAATAGTGTCATTTGGAAAATTCATGAAAGTGACTAAACGGCCTCGAAAAGCTAGTCGTAAAATGGTGCATGTCGAGTGTTAGGAAACAAACTCAACGGTTTTGGGAAGCTTGTATCATTATCTAAAAGTTTTAGTGTTTAAGTTTCCATCCTAAAGGTCTTGATCACGGAGAAAAATATAGGTAAAGTATGGTACTTGTGTCCAGAATATTGTTTAAGGATGGTTTTCGGCAAAGTTTAAGTGACCGTATTTTACTCGTTACAACTCCGCTTGACAAACGGTCGAACATTTTGGAAAATATGCTTGGCGAACTTACTTTTACTAGAAGACATCACTTTATAAAAGTACTCCGTCATTGTTAAAAATGACCCTCAACATGGTCCTTCGTGGCCGTAATATTTGTCTAATAGAACTATATTAGTTTTACTTATAATAAAGTAGTTACGGCAACTTGTTTAAAATGTGAATAACTTAGTCGTTATAAGTCCGTTTTCTACGTTCTTTATATCCACGGAATCGTGATAACATATACTAATATATTTTTGATAAGTCGACACATTTAACAACGTTTAAGACTTATTTTTGACTCGTAAAAAGTCGAGACAGCATGCTGAATTTTCTGAAACAATTAGTTTTCGTCGTCAAACTTGAAAAATTCATAACATCTTCGTTATAGCTCCGTTTTAATCCGTTCAAGCGGCCACGTTTTCGTTTTAAAGTGTATTTTCTAAATATCTAGGCCAAAATTTTTACCTACTGTCGAATTTTCCAGATTTCAAAAATATGGACAGACCCTTTGGAAAACTTGTCGAAATGAGTTTTTCTCGCGCCAAACCTATTCTAACCAATTCAAAACAACTCCGAAGCTATTCTAATCCTACCATACACCTTCTTAGGGTGTCATGGGTTCCTAGACATCACCAAGAGTGATATATTACATGGAGTAATTATAGGATGACACAAATATATATAACTCTTAAAAACAATGGAAAAGTGGTATAAACATCCATAAGACTTGCATGTTTTGCTCAAATATAATGAAATGAATATGAAATATATATGAAATATGAAAATGAATATGTGATGCTTACTAGTTAACTTGATGAGGTTTATGAACAAAGGATTTTTCCTAATCACCCAAGGTTTTTATTTCACAACCTTAATCAAGAGTGATACTAGAGTGTATAAAACTTGTCTTGAAAATATTTTGATGATCCCTTCTTGTCCTTGTGGTTGGCCGGTTTTAGAGAGAAGAGAGAAAGAGAGAAACTTGATCTTACACTTTGCAAATTATGAGTTGTATGTGATGATATTTAGGAGTATAATACAATATACTTGAAAGAGATATTTTACAAGTTAATGACTCACCCCTCTGTCGACAAGGGGTGGTATTAATCATACTAATACATTTTTTTTTTATGTATAATGAAGTGTAATGTAAAGTTAATTGAAGACATGTGGTAACTTGTATACACATTTGAGTATTTAGGGTAGCGTTAGCTAAAAATAAATTTTAACGGGTCAAGATAAAATATAGTGAGGTCATAAAAATTATAAAAATACCTTTCTTGCAAAATTTGAGTGAAATAATATTATCGTAGTATTTAAGAAAAACGTCGTAATTATATAAATATAACAATTTATATACAAAATAAATTTAAAACACTGGTAAACTCATAATATTATTTTATAATGTTATTATAAGTATAAAAATATATCGGGATGATTTTTGGAAGTATCGGATCAATTATTCAAAACAATTAATTACGCTGATAGCGCTTATTTAATATGAAATTATACGCTTAATGTAAAATGCAAAACCATGCATGAACTAATATGATGATAATGATGCTAATGATATGTAGACTAAACCTAGTCTATATGAAATGTCCTTGATGATATGTTCATGAATTAGCAGCTAAACCATTAAGGTAGGTACGCTTGAATTTGATACCGTAAACTTAGTTTACGATAAATGATGAAATAGTGAAACTTTTAAAGTTTGTAAAATGACCTCAATTATTTACGAGTTGTCACATTCTACCAAAAAAGGAATTCAGCCCCTGAATTCAGTCCATGTTAGGTTCTACGATGTTACTTGTGAAAAGGTGAGGATATTTGAGTCGCATTGGGTCGTCCAATGTTTTCTGAATCGTACTACCTTTTCCAAGACGGACGTTGAACATATATTTCTTGCCAACTTGAAATTCTAATGGTTTGCGACTTATGGCACATACTTCCAATACTTTATGCGTGTGATATCGACATAGCTTATCTAGCTATATGTTGTTACTTGTAACTGATTTTTGATCCGTTCGATCACTTTGTTATTTCATGAATGACTTATGGACTTGTGAGTTAAACTTTCCTGGTTTTGACCCGTGAATAAGTGATTGACACCTCAACCATAGAGTGCCTCAATTGGTGCAAATAATATGTTCAGGTGCTAACTATTGCTGTAAAGCAACTTGTTCGATTAAGAATGATTTGCCTAATCCTTTCTAGAAAATCACACATGCCTTGAGTATATCTTCTAATGTTTGAATTGTCCTTTCACTTTGACCATCGGTTTGTGGATGATATGTGTGCTCATCTCTAATTAGGTTCCAAATGAATCTTGTAATGATTTCCAGAAGTTTGAAGTGAATCGACTATCTCTGGCGGAAATGATGGAAATTGGTGCACCGTGCCTTGAGACTATTTCCTTGACATAAAGTCTAGTAAGTTGTTCCATGGAATAAGTCTCTATAATTGGTATGAAATGGGCTGATTTGGTAAGACGATCGACGATTACCCATATAGCGCCGTAACCTCCCGATGTCTTAGGAAGTTTCGTGACAAAGTCCATCGTAATGCGTTCCCATTTCCATTGGGGAATTTCTGTTGTTGGAGTAACCTGAAGGTTTCGATATTCGACTTTTACCTTAGAGCAAGTAAGGCATTTGCTAATGTACGCGGTACCGCTTTCATGTCCGCCACCAAGAAAGTTTCTTGAGATCCCGATACATCTTATCGAACCTCGGTGAATAGAATACTTCAACTTATGCGACTCATGCATAATCAATTCTCGTATCCCGCCATAAAATGGTACCCACATTCTATCCTTGAAGCATAATACTCCATCTGCTCTCTTTACAAAGCCATTTGCATTATCGGGCACACCATAAAGCTTTTCACTTGGTTGGTTTTCCTCCTTGAGTGCCTCGATTTGTGCCTCGAGTATTTTTGATGGTAAAGGTGAACTGATCGTCATTCCAAAGGATCAGACTCTTAAAGGTTTGGGTCTTTCTTTCCGGCTAAGAGCATCAGCCACAACATTGACTTTTCCCGGATGATACTTGATTTCACAATCATAATCGCTGAGTAATTCCAACCAACGACGCGCGTTCTCATGTTAAGTTTCTTCTGATCAAGAACATGTTGTAAACTCTTGTGGTCCGTAAACACTGTGCACTTTGTACCGTAAAGGTAGTGTCTCCAATCTTGAGTGCAAAAACTACGGCCCCCAACTCAAGATCGTGAGTGGTGTAATTCTTCTCATGAACCTTAAGTTGTCGAGAAGCATAAGCTATCACCTTCGCTTTGCATTAATACAGCTCCAAGCCCTTTATGTGAAGCATCGCAGATACAACGAAGTTCTCACTCCTTCGGTAGCCAAAATTGGCGCGTACCGCAAAGCTTTTGCTTCAACAACTGAAAAGCAGCTTCTTGCTTCTTTCCCCATTCGTACTTCTTGTTTTTCTCAGATCAACTTGGTCAAAGCTTTAGCTATCTTTGAAAAACCTTCGATGAATCTTCGTTAATACCCGGCGAGTCCTAGAAATTGTCGGATTTCCGTAGGATTTGTTGGAGTAGTCCAATCTTTTACGGCTTAAATCTTTGCAGGATCAACTTGTAGTCCTTGACTATCAATGACATGACCAAGAAATTGTACTTTACGGTTCCAAAAATCACACTTCGAAAATTTGTCATACAACTTCTCATTCTTGAGTAGTCCTAAAATCATTCTTAAATGCCCTTCGTGCTCTTCTTTGCTCTTTGAGTAAATCAATCTGTCATCGATGAATACTATAACAAACTTGTCCAAATACGGTTTGCATACCCTATTCATGAGATCCATGAATGCAGTGCATTAGTTAATCCGAACGGTATTACTTGAAACTCATAATGTCCATAACGTGTTCTAAACGCCGTTTTCGGGATATCCTCCTCCCGAACTCTAAGTTGATGCTAACCTGACCTTAGGTCAATCTTTGAGTAGATACTAGAGCCTTGCAACTGATCGAACAAGTCTTCGATTCTGGGGAGTGGGTAACGATTATTCACCGTTAACTTGTTCAGCTCTCTATAATCTATACACATTCTGAAGGATCCATCTTTCTTCTTCACAAACAAGACCGGTGCTCCCCAAGGCGAGGAACTTGGCCTAATGAATCCTTTGTCTAAAAGTTCTTGCAACTGATTAGACAACTCTTGCATTTCGATGGCTAGACGGTAAGGCGCAGTAACTGGTGCAAAAGCTCCCGCACTAAGTCAATATGAAATTCTACTTGACGTGCCGGTGGAAGTCCCGCAAGTCTTCGAAAGACTTCAGGAAATTCTCGACAATTGGTACATCCTCAAGTCGCTTTCTTCCCGACCTCTTCGTTATATGTGCTAAGAAAGCATAACAACCTTTCTTTATGTACTTCTTCGTCTTGATGCATGATACAATAATATGAGTCTAGTTCCACATCGTTCCCCACGAATGATCAAAGTTTCGCCGTTGTAAGGAAGATGAACAACCTTTTCATCACAAATGATTCTTGCACGATGTTTGGATAACCAATCCATGCCGATGATGACGTCGAAACTACAAAGTTCTACGGGCATAGGGTCTACATTGAAGGGATGATTTAGAAAATTGAGTGTACAACCACGGACAATGGTGTCGGTGCTAATTAAGTTACCATTAGCTAATTCAATGTTGTATGATGTGTCTAATGTGGGAATTGTTCTCTCGCTCTAACCATTGAGCTGAGGATAATGAGCGGTAATCATGTACTAGTGAATTCCAAAGGAATCTTAAAATGATTGTCAAAAGTCTAAGGTGAATCGAATAGCTTGTAATAGGTACAACCGGAATTGATACCACGTGTCTCATGCCAAATTTCATAATGTAAAATCTGTCGAAAAGGACCTTATAGAAAGGAATAGATTATGGGTAACAGTTGTGATTCCTCGCGTTTCTAGTTCTAGCGAATGTCATGACTTGAGTCTTCCTTGCCTAAGGTGCTTAGTCTCCATGACTAAAATGTTTATTGTTTGATTATCGAAGTGTTTCCATGCTCTATGTTGTAAAATCACAAAACCTTAAATGTTTAAGTGATGTGGTGTAGTGGTTGATTTTCAAGATTTCTTCCGATATTGAGTGCTTCTAAGATATTTCATCACTTAGATTGTTATCATGCTAGCAAGAAAATATATATCTCGCCATACTATGTCGAATAATGTTTGTTCTAATTTTACTTGTAGATGGGGAGTCATTGATTGTCCGATATGTTCAAACCTGTTGCATCTCTTGATATAGAAGTGAGGTTACTTGGAATTTCTATGGAAACACAATGCCTTAGGGAAAGTTTATATCGATAACCTAAATTTAACCAAATTTTCCTTAAGGGAAACTCATTGTAGGGAAGTTCACATATTGTTGAAGCCATGATAAATGGAATGTTCTGTAGTCTCAGTTTGAAGACTTGGTTTGTCCCTATAGTGTTGCTTAGTGTGTATTCGATTCGTACTAAATCTTGTAACTCAGTCCAGCTGATGCTTTTGAAATGATATAATTTGGCTTCTAGTCCAAAATAGTGTTTCGGAATGTCTCGTGATGTCTTAAGATTTTTGTTGAGTTTTGAAACGTCTTACTATATACTTCTAGTCCTTGTGGGGAAATCTGAAATCCTTTCATTGTTTTCTTGTATCGAGGAATCCTCCTCATAGATGGTATAGGAAGCCTTTCCTAAAAAAGTCACTCGTCAAATTCTAACTTATCGGTTGAGTGAGGGATGAATGGCATGGGCTTCTATAGCGTGTTAACAAAAGAAATGTTTATGAACAATTTATCTGATTACAAAGCTTTGCTTTTGAGTGAAAATTGTTTTCATGACATAATTCTTCCTAAATTATACATAGGTGATCAGGCCATGTATAATCAAGGACAAATGATGTGATGCTTGGTTTTGTTGAAATGGTATTATGTTCCTCCGAAATTTTAGATGGTATTCAACGTTTTGTTTTGTAAGATAATGGCTCAATGATTTTTCAATGTAACATGAAAATCGTTTCGCATGATGGTATTAAATAGTTGATAAAATGACTGAAAGCCAATTGATAGGGTGGTAACGAAACAACTTGTTTTAAAACTTTATGAAACAATGTTTCTAAGATAGTGTAGAATAGCTTGAAATAAAATTAATTGAAATAATGTTATGAAGTAGTAGCAAAGTAACTTGAAATATAATTTGTTGAATGGTTTGTAGGATACACAGGGAAACCTCATAGAATGGTAATAGTCTCTTAATTGGTCAAGAATAAAGTTGGCCTAACCCCTAGTAAGATAGTGATGTATTGTCGCTAAATGATTGAAAATTGGGCAATTGGAATAGGGAATGAAATAAACAAAGGTTGTGATTATCGTGGAGTTAATAAGGGATAAAGATTACATAAGATTGAAAGGTACCTATTATCTGCTCCTGTTGATGGTCAAATCGTGTTTCAAGTGTAGGAGTAGTATGCGGTCTAGCAGCAATAGCCCTAGAAATCTCACAGTCCTCAAACCTATGAGATGGTGTAGTGTCTATAGTCTTAGTAATAAATGATAATGGTGTGTCAAATCATGCACGCTTCCCAAGCTGCAAGTCAGGTGTATGAGTAGTGTCTATGAGGCGTGATGGCACGGATGGTACTCTAGATGACAATGATGATGAAAATGATGACAATGATGATAATGAAAATCCTAATGGTAAGTTAGGAGATGATGGTAAATGAAATACTACTATCTTCCTTGTAGTAAGCATCCTAATAGGTCCATTAGGACTAAGCCTATAAGTCCTACCAAATGGTATGATCTGTCTCAACAGAATGATAAAAATTGTCCTGATCCTACAGTGAATCAATGGTGATCGTGATGGTGTAGGTGCAACTTCATCCTCCTAAAAGAGTTCAGTCTCATCATCTGATGTTATCGGTATTGAGTCAACTGATGTTAAAATTGTGATAGGGAATGCCAGGGCATTCTCCATGTTGGAGTCTGATGTGAGTATGATGGGATGGGTATTTGAAGGCATCTATGTAACAATCGATTTGAAATGAAAGTAAATAACTCGCAAAATGTGCGTATGAAACCGCATGCATAGTGAATATGCACTTATGATGAAATGATGAGATGCTATGATGAAGTAGTTATAGTCTAGGGTCAATGATGCAACCTAGTTCTCTATAATCAAGCTCTCGATGCCAATCTGTCACACCCCAAATTACTGCTTTTAAATGCGCGAATGGAATTCTGGGGTTGACTGTCATAGCATCACAATCACAGTTATATTGAACGACCTAAAGTGTTTGGAAAATACATCGTTGGATTTAATAACATAATCAGAGTTTACAAAGTATAGGTCCCAAATGAAAATCAACATGTGCGGAAAATAAGTTTGGTACAAGTCAAACGATGTTTTAAAATGTATAAATCCCATGTGAGACGCGTCGTCACCGTGACTCTATGATATGTCCACATGCATGCCATGAAGTGAATGCCTTAGTTACCTGAAAATACATTGCTAAAAGTGTCAACACAAAGGTTGAGTGAGTTCATAGAGTTTATGTATATGTTTAATACGACTACCACAAGTATAAGTTATGTATGACAATGATGTCACAAAAATGATACAATTGCTATAAGTCCATGACACCGAAACTAGACTGATCATGATGTTCGCCCCAACAGAGTGTTTGCCAAACAACTCAAATAATGATATTAAATGAAATGCATCCGTTTAACCAGTTGGAATCCACCAACCCTGATGGAGGAGTCACCCTCGATAGATCTATCCACTCACCCTCGCTTCTATGAAATTAACGGTTCATGTTATATAATGGGGACATTCAATTGGCATGAGGTAACTTAAGCAATGTAATGAATTTGAATATACTTGGTATCGTAATAAAAATGATGTGCAATGTATTCTCCCCCGTAGGTTTGAAATAAAGTAAAAACTTGAATAAATCGGGGCTATGAAAACTCACCTGTTGCAATGATAATGATGATGTAATGGCAATACTGAAATGAGGCGCAACCTCTGACCGTGACCTATTATGAATGATATGTTCTAATGTAAATCATGAAACAATGTCGTGCATGCAAATCCACATGTAATCTATACCACTTGTACGCTTTTGAAAATAGAATTTATCGTCGAAATATATGTTTATGACATCTCGTCATGTTATAAAATACCTTACAAGTATTTACGTTGAAATGATATCTTACGATAGTCATTGAATGATTTATTATGAAATTATAACTTTTCGTCGTAAAATAGTGTCATTTGGAAAATTCATGAAAGTGACTAAACGGCCTCGAAAAGCTAGGTGTAAAATGGTGCACGTCGAGTGTTAGGAAACAAACTCAACGGTTTTGGGAAGCTTGTATCATTACCTCAAAGTTTTAGTGTTTAAGTTTCCATCCTAAAGGTCTCGATCACGGAGAAAAATATAGGTAAAGTATGGTACTTGTGTCCAGAATATTGTTTAAGGATGGTTTTCGGCAAAGTTTAAATGACCGTATTTTACTCGTTACAACTCCGCTTGACAAACGGTTGGACATTTTGGAAAATATGCTTGGCGAACTTACTTTTACTAGAAGACATCACTTTATAAAAGTACTCACATTGTTAAAAACGACCCTCAACATGGTCCTTCATTGTGGTCGTAATATTTGTCTAATAGAACTATATTAGTTTTACTTATAATAAAGTAGTTACGGCAACTTGTTTAAAATGTGAATAACTTAGTCGTTATAAGTCCGTTTTCTACGTTCTTTATATCCACGAATCGTGATAACATATACTAATATATTTTTGATAAGTCGACACATTTAACAACACTTAAGACTTATTTTTGACTCGTAAAAAGTCGAGACAGCATGCTGAATTTTCTGAAACAATTAGTTTTCGTCGTCAAACTTGAAAATTTCATAACTTCTTCGTTATAGCTCCGCTTTAACTGCCTCGCGCCACGCTGCTTTTAAAGTGTATTTTATAAATATCTAGGCCAAAAATTTTTACCTACTGTCGAATTTTCCAGATTTCAAAAATATGGACAGACCCTTTGGAAAACTTGTCGAAATGAGTTTTTCTCGCGCCAAACCTATTCTAACCAATTCAAAACAACTCCGAAGCTATTCTAATCCTACCATACACCTTCTTAGGGTGTCATGGGTTCCTAGACATCACCAAGAGTGATATATTACATGGAGTAATTATAGGATGACACAAATATATATAACTCTTAAAAACAATGGAAAAGTGGTATAAACATCCATAAGACTTGCATGTTTTGCTCAAATATAATGAAATGAATATGAAATATATATGAAATATGAAAATGAATATGAGATGCTTACTAGTTAACTTGATGAGGTTTATGAACAAAGGATTTTTCCTAATCACCCAAGGTTTTTATTTCACAACCTTAATCAAGAGTGATACTAGAGTGTATAAAACTTGTCTTGTAAAAATTTTGATGATCCCTTCTTGTCCTTGTGGTTGGCCGGTTTTAGAGAGAAGAGAGGAAGAGAGAAACTTGATCTTACACTTTGCAAATTATGAGTTGTATGTGATGATATTTAGGAGTATAATACAATATACTTGAAAGAGATATTTTACAAGTTAAATGACTCACCCCCTTGTGTCGACAAGGGGGTATTAGTCATACTAATATTTTTTTTATGTATAATGAAGTGTAATGTAAAGTTAATTGAAGACATGTGGTAACTTGTATACACATTTGAGTATTTAGGGTAGAAGCTAAAAAATAAATTTTCACGGGTCAAGATAAAATATATTGAGGTCATAAAATTATAAAAATACATTTCTTGCAAAATTTGAGTGAAATAATAATTATCGTAGTATTTAAGAAAAACGTCGTAATTATATAAATATAACAATTTATATACAAAATAAATTTAAAACACTGGGTAAACTCATAATATTATTTTATAATGTTATTATAAGTATAAAAATATATCGGGATGATTTTTGGAAGTATCGGATCAATTATTCAAAACAATTAATTACGCGATAGCGTTTATTTAATATGAAATTATACGTTTAATGTAAAATGCAAAACCATGCATGAACTAATATGATGATAATGATGCTAATGATATGTAGACTAAACCTAGTCTATATGAAATGTCCTTGATGATATGTTCATGAATTCGCAGCTAAACCATTAAGGTTACGCGAATTTGATACTCGTAAACGTAGTTTACGATAAATGATGAAATAGTGAAACTTTTAAAGTTTGTAAAATGACCTCAAATTACGAGTTGTCACATCATTGATTCTTTTGGGGACGTCAGGGTTGTACCCATGTGCTCTCTGGATCAACAATTTAGTATATCTGATGTAGGGAATCTTTGAGCCAAGCTTTTCGAGGAATGTCATCATGTCATCCCAAATCAGAGCTTCAACTTCGATGTGCTTCATGTTGATTAGAGCCTAAAAGATTTGCAGTTCCACGAGCTTGGGATGCTCATAGCCGCCACGACTGTAAATGGATTTTGTGAAGACGATATAAAGGGTTCTCCAAGGCTGAGGGATGTTCTTGAGATCCACGTAAGAATGCTTAATGATAACCCCTCAAGCCGCTGCACCCAATATTAATCAAGAATTGCGCAACGCTTCAAGAGGTGAAGCAGAGAATTGCAGTTGGAATGATGTCGGAATGAGGAGAATAGCCCCGTAAGTCGCCAGGAGTGATGGTGAGTTGTTTGTGATTGAGCCGTCAACCGTCAAAGATTTTGACCTTGACCATCGATAGTATTCCGAATTTTTGTATGTAGATCTCAATCTTCCTCGATAGCCATTAGGAAGATATCAACAACTGTGAGAACCTCGTGTGCATCCACATTCATTTGAGCACCATGTCGCGGATTGGAAATAAAATTAGCCAAAAGAACCAACATATCGGAAGACATAATGTTAGTCAACAGAAGGTTTTATTGTCTAATTATTGAATGTGCAATGTCAATGATAGTTACGAGTCCAAAGTCACTCAATAGAGCCGCGATAAGTTTTCATGAGTTAGTTAACTTTAAGTTTTAAAGTTTATGTGATCACTTATTTAACACAACATATTGAACGCTAAGCTTATTAGTGACATTTATTGGTTTCGTGACGTTCTGATTTATTTATTTACAAGTTTGCACGCGTAACAATTCATAATGAAGGTATATTCAAGGCTTATGCGTAGAGATGGTAGCTTATCGCGTAAAACGTGAGTTATACGCCAGACACAAGCTTGGCGTAGGAACCCGACTTACGCGTAAGAAATGTTACTGCATGAACAGAGTAACCTTATGCGTAGAGCGCCGTAGGCGTATATAAAACCTACGCTGTAAGGCTTACCGTAGGAGTAGACCTTATGCGTAGAGGTCCTTGCACGCATATCCTTCACAGATACGCCAGTAGTCCCTTTGTAGAACCTTACGCTGCACGCTACGCTGCATGATTTCTCTTACGCATAACTTTCACGTAAGTGATCCTTATGCGTAGAGTTTCAATAACCTTGATTGTGATTTTTACAAGTAGCAAACCTGAAATAACATCATCATAACATCAATATTAACATTAACACTCATTCTATAATAGATCATGGCATGAAAGCATATCAAACAGTTTACGCCAGAAAACCCACGCGTAAAACCAAAACCCTAATAGTTCACAGATTACGCTTAAGAATTTTAGCCATAGGAATTACACCAAAGTTTTTCTGGTAAGTCTTAGATGCATAGTAAGTTGTTTTATCCAAGTTTTAACATCAAATTCAAGGCCAATCAAGAAAACCCATCTGATGAACTAGAACCCTAATTTTCAATTTATGACTCATTAGTGTTTCTAGGTGAAATCTGGGCCTAGATATGATCAATTCAACTTGACTACAACCTCCTACAACAATCTTTTTCACCAAAAACGTTCTCATTTGAAAATACCCAAAACGACTCATGCACCCTAATTTTGAAAAACAATCAATTGTTTTCGGATTTTGAGGATAAACAAAGTATCATTGATGTTATTTAAACGTTTTGGCAAACTTGTTTTAACCATAAACACACACCAATGATTGTGTGTTCATACGCTTATGCGTAGAACACATAATCATTCATATCTTTCGTTTTAGCCGTTGGATTTGCATAAAAATCAAAACCCTTGCTTGTAATAACGTTTAGATTACCAAAACACTTACAATATGATGATCAAAAACACGGATTTGAAGCTTGATTATTAGGCGTAGGATGAGTTAGTTGTGTGTATTAAATGTGAGAGGTTAAAGTTAGGTGGAGGTGTTTTATTAAAAAAGACTTTGTGCTTTTGGCAATTTTAGTCCCTCCACCTTTTCCTTTTTATCCAAGGCCATTTAACTTCCATTTTGGTTATCAAACGAAGGTTTTTAGAAAGGAAACTTGACGACACTCCCCCTCGACTTAAGAAATAATGAAAGGTTATAAATTTTAGTCCGAGGAGTGTCATATGAACCAGAAAATTTACCACCATTGATAAAAGAAACAACCGGGATAAGATAACATGCAAGTACACGGATGTTTTGCAAAATAAGTAGATATTTTCTCCCCTCAACACTTGATTGGAAAAATAATCGAATTTTGAAAGATTTGAGTGTTGACGAAAGAGATGTACTTGCAATGTTAAAAGAAATATAGATAGAAGAATATTTTTTGTTTTATCTCGATTTTATATTTTTGTATTTTGTTTTTGAAAGAAAAAAATATTTACAAAAGTGATTTTGGTGTTTGACCGGTTTAAGAATGTTTTAAGAGTTCATCCGCCTCTTGAGTCAAACACCTCATACCATTCGTGGACCAACTCATTAAACCTAGCAGAGCTACGACTTTGGTGAGAAGATCCGCCAATTGGTATTCGTACCTACAAAGTATAATTCAACAAGCACTCGCTCCACGTGGTCCTTGATGAAGTGATATCGAAGATCGATGTGCTTTGATTTCAAATGCTGAACTGAGTTGCATGAGATCGAATAGCACTCGATTGTCGCGACATCCGATTCTTTCAAATACGTAACCATAGTCTTTGAGTTGTGTTCTCATCCAAATGAATTGAGCACAACACTTCCATTATTACATATTCGCTCTGCTGAGGCAACGATGTACAATCCTGCTTCTTCGATTGCCAAGATACCAATTTGTCACCAAGATATTGTAGTGCTCCTGAAGTACTTTTCCGAGAGTCTAAGCATCCTGCGGTCGTCGGCCTCAAAAGCGATTAGTTCAAAACCGAATCCTTCTGGATACCGATCCCCAAATTAATGGTTCCCTTTATGTATAAGAGGATTCTTTAGCCTCCGAGAGGGTTTCAGTTGGTCGCGACCGATAACCGAGCAAAGATAAACGAAGACAACAATATCAGTCCGCTGGTCGTTAGATACATGAGAGACCCAATAATACTACTTTTGGTGTGGTCAACCAATTTCCCATGTAAATCAGCATCCAACTTCTTGGTATGTGCCATTGGTGTGGCATAAGTATCACAAGTATTCATTTCAATTTGTTCGAATTTCAAGGGCATATTTGACCGACTCAAGAAAATACCACGGGGTGATTGGTGAACTTTTAGTCCTAGAAAGAACGTGAGTTCACCCATCATGGACATTTCAAAATGTTTCTTCATTAGTTTTGCAAAAGAGATTGAGTACTTTTTATGAGTTGACCCAAAATGATGTCATCCACATAAATTTGAACAATTAAAATATGTTCCCGTGATATTGTATGAAAAGAGTTGGGTCAACCGAACCTTTGGTGAAATTATTGGCAATGAGGAAAGATGATAGCTTATCATACCATGCCCGAGGAGCTTGTTTGAGACCATACAGCTTTGTTCAGCTGTAGACATGGTTCGAGCGATCAATCTAATCCTTCGGCCGGTCGACATAAACCGCTTTTCAGCTGACCATTCGTAAAGCGTTTCGCCCATCTCGAAGACCGTTATGTTCATATGAGTCGCTAACGCCGTAAATATCCAACAACATCAAGACGAGCAACCGGAGCAAATGATTCTTCAAAGTTAATACCCTCTTCCTGTCTATAACCCTTAGCCACCACCGTGACGGACTTGTTTCGATGACGCTCCCTTCAAAGATCCAATTTGTTTTTCCAAATCCATTTTAGACCAATGACGTAGACCCTTGTTGGTCATTCAACCGCCTCATACTTCAAGATGTTTGAATTGGTTGAGTTCTTCTTGCATGAATTCAATCCAATTATCTTTTGTCATTGCATCCTTAATGTTTTGAGTTCGGCCAGTGACATGGTGAGTGCATAAATGCAATGTTCACCATCTGTGAAGACGCTGTCTCAGAACGACCGGTTGATTCGGGTTGCCAATAATATTTTCCGTGAGGATGGTCTTTGTCTATCTATGTGTAGAGTTGATGTTGGTATACTTGTGCGATTTTGAGGATTCAAATGACTTGTTGATGATTCCGCGACATCGTGCAACATTCATTAGCAAACGGGTTAAAGAACGATTTGGATCAAAATCGGCAGGGGTACTTCATTCGAACATCATCAGCCGGTTCATCATTGTTGGAAGCGTTTGTTCAACTGCTGTAGTAGAGTAAACCGGTGGTGCATCTTCAACAAGAGTTGTTGTAGTGTGTGTATCGTATTAGAGTATTATCGTTGAGCGCTTGCGGAAACAACGGATACACTCGAGCATCGCTCATCAATATCGCCACCGAACAGAGGAGCAAATAGTCTTTCCATTCTGGACTAGTGTCGAGGGCTTGTATCACCGATGATGGGGTTTGGGGAAGTTTAGCGGTTGTGACCGGTTCCAAGCTATTATACCGAAGCCATTTCAAGAAGTTCATCAAAATTAGCATGAATCGCTTCCATAACTTGCTTTGTAACGACGATTCCATATCCGGTAACCTTTAGAATTCTCACAATATCCAATAAAGACTCCAATGTCAGTTTTGGCTTTGAGCTTTCCAAAGTCATCACGATCATTATTAGGATAGCAAAGAGATCCAAAGACATGAAAGTGTTTGAGATTCGGTTTACGATTATGGAGAAGCTCAAATGGTGATTTGTTGTGGGTTTTTGTAATCATTGAACGGTTTTGAGTGTAGCATGCGCTGAGACAGCCTTCGACCATAAGTAACTGAAGTTTAGCATTGATTAACATCGCTTGGCGGCTTCCACTAACGCACGGTTTCGGCTTTCAACAACCTCGCTTTTGTTCTCGTGTGCGGCAATAGATGTTTGATGCTCAATTCCCACTTTCTCATAGTATTCTGAGTTTGATTCACAATTCAGCCTTTATCCGTTCAATTTGTCTAACCGTTCTCGGAGCCAATTTGAATTTTCGTAAGAAAGGTGATAATCATCTGTGGAGCTTGATCTTTACTTCGAAGAAAGTAAACCCAAGTCCATCTTGAGTAGTCATCAACAATTACCAAGATGTAGCGTTTGCCATATATCGCTCAGACGTACAAGACGCCACACAAATCCATGTGAAGAAGATGAAGCACATGTCGAGAGCCGTGGTTCCACCTTTGAAGGAAAATGAGCACGCAGTGCTTTCCCCTTGTTCACAAGCCGAGCATGTGATCTTTAGAATACGGAATCGCTGGGAGACCTTCAACGAGTTTGTGTCGGCGAGATTGGTGATGGTTTGAAAGTTTAGATGTGAGACACCGCGCCATAGCCAAGATTTTGTAGATGTAACCTTTGAGATTAAACAAATGGGAGATGAAGCGATCATGTCTTGCATGGAGATAGTGTAAAGACGGATGAGCGCTACGACATAAGATCATTTCCTTGAAGATCCTTAATGAAACAAGTTTTCTCCCCAAAGCTACTTCCAAGTCTCCATCACAAAATTGACCAACCGAGAATAGATTGTGACCGAGGCCTTCCACATAATAAACCCCGCTAATTTCGATGTTGCCATTAATGTAATCTCCTCAGATCCCATGATAGCTCGGTGATCATTCCCGACCGACAAAGGCAATGAACTTTGAAACAAAGTTTGATAACAATTTAAGGTTGCTCGTCATGTGTCTGGGAACATCCGCTATCAACAATCTAGAGGATGATCTATATCACCGCGATTAGACAATGCACTAACGATGGAATAGTAGATGTGGAACCCGGAAGTGTTAGAGGTTTCCTCACAGCTATAGTTGAAATACATACATGAATGATTTTAGGCATCCATTTAAATCCTAGTGTATTATGTAACCATTTCTGCCATCTCCAACTAGTCTTAGCTTTAGTCTTAGTGAATGTGCTAGGTGGTACATTCCTAGGAGGTGAAACCGAGCTACAGGGACGCAATGTGTTTTCTAGAATCTAAAGAGGCGGCTTACCAAGCACGACTTAGAAAGATTAGTGGGCCTAGAGGTATTCCGATTTTAGGATTCTCGTAAACGAGAGATAATAGCTTTAGCAACACATTTGTCATGACAATCGAATTCATACTTTATGACAAATAACACAAGGTGCATCGATCTGAATATCAAAAGTACTTAAAGGTTTAGCATTTGTTACATCACTATTCCAATTACATTTGCTAGACGCAATATTTATAGTGGAAGCAACATGAGGCTTATTCATAGTATAGTAGTGTTCTTCTACTTCAACATTGTTTATTGTTCTTTTCTTATGTCGCAACTTCCTATTCTTCCTTGTATTGCTCCTAGGTGTGAAGTGCGGACGCTTGGAAAAGAGGCAACTATTCCTCGCTTTGTAGAAGGAAGCACGTGCTAGCAACTTGTGATTTCAAGAGGGATTCTAGGTTCACGTGTTATTGGTGCTATTCTCTTAATCACAAGAAGGAAGTTGTTCATACTGTCCTAACATTTCCCTTAACTTAGTGATAGTGTGCACCAAATCTTGATTTCTGAATCTAAGACTTCAAAGAAAATTCATGACTTCCTTAGTGTGTGCAAGATAATGATCAAGTTCGTTTGATGCTTCATCACAAGTCTGTTTGAGTAAATCAAATATGACAAAGATATTCTTAACTTTTGCAAGTTCATGTTCATATTTTGAGATTTGACACTTAAAAGACACGCTTTGATCATCCGCTGCTCGATTTTAGGATCGAAGATTTTGCACGCGAATCGGGCGATTTTGTGTTGAAAAGCAAGTTGTTGATCATGAATATCTTTTTGACACCAATCGACGTATTGCATTTGAAAGCTCATTTGACAATCATTTATTTTCAATCTGTTAAAGACCTGACCGATGCATCATATCGAGATTCACAACATTATCAACGTAATCATAATCCCCAGAGATATCATCGGATGCATATGGCAAAGAATGTAATAACACAAAGATTATGGATATCAAAGACGTATAACATCTTCCAAGAGTCGATCAACATCTTTTCTCAACAATTTCTTTTTACGCTTAGTATTTGAAATCGATGTTTCGTTTTCTAAAAACTATTTTCATGATACCAAGTTCCTTGTGAAAATCCTTTTCCCAATATAGTGCACAATTTTTCAAATTTTGACATGGGGTATTCTTTTCTCGAAGAATATCTCTATGTTCTCGCTAATGCAGGTAAAATGTTGAACTTTTATTTCATAATGAAATTCAATCTCACGTTCTAAAATTTTGAGGTCAGATAAGAAAGTGTCAAAGTATTTGATAACGCTGACAACTTTTCGGCATTAGTTTTTTACTTCACTAAGTGAAGGTAAAGGACCATTAATTTGTGCACCTTTTGGTTGAGGACTGACTTTAAACGGGTGTGATAACCAAAGGTTTGTTAGAAGTATCTTGTTGTGTGACAAAAGTTACGACTTTTGAATAGTTAAATGGTTTGTTGTAAACGACATTTTCCATTTTGACCAAATCTCGCCATCAAAGATCTAATTCCTCCATCCGATTATATTCAACAACAAATATAATGGAATCATCAATTCTATGTTCGCGACCGTAGACTTCGTGATTTGGTTTGAATGCTCAGGTGAAAACTTAGGTTTATAATCGCCAAGATTCGTCCATATCCATTTGGATTAGGTTTAAAGGAAAACTTTTGAATCGTTGTGATTGATTCACCATGTTTATAAACAAATGTTTTAAACTCTTGATTTTGGTTTGTAAGTCGACAATTTCCTCAAGATAGTCATCTATTCGCTTCTGAATGCTTTTGTACTCGTGAGAACTTTTTACACAAGTTAACAACTCAGCCTTGGCTTTTGAGTTTCCAAAGTAAGAGCGTTAAGTTGTTGTTTATGTTCATGTTTCATTTTTTCTATTTGAGACAACAAAGCATTCTTCTCGCTGCTAGATCACAAATCGGCGCTCCAAATATTTTTCATTTTGGTGTGATTTGGCAAAAGCGGCTTCAAAACCTTTTTCACGCTTTTCTTGAGTTTTGAAAAATTGAGTTTTCGAATTAAGCATTCATTATCCCCAGTTACTTGCATTTTGTTCTTTTAATTTCGCAAATTTCCAAACGAGAATGTTGGTTCTAATTAAGGTAAGAGTTTCTCGGCCGCATAAAAGCTCATTTTGTTCAATGTAAGTGTCAACATGATCATTATTTAGATCCTCAAATATAACCACGGAGTCAACTTGATTATCAATATTAACCATAGGTCATTTTGATTATCAAATATAACTACGGGATCTATTTGATAATCATTGGAATGAGATGTGGAAGACTCATGTTGAACACTCGATCCTTGTCGATAGAGAGCGCCGGTATGGCTCATTGATTGATGATTTGGTCTGTTCAGTACCTGACAAGCCATCGTGTCATACACCGGCCCTGCGGTCACTCATGTATAGAGCTTGCATTTGTGCCATCAACATCATTGCTGCATTAGCTTGCAAGTCCTCCATATCATCATCGAATCGCCTCGCCATAAAGCTCGTTCCTTGTTGGTGAGAGTTCCACTAGCTTCATCCTTGAGAGCCAATAGCAAAGCCTCTTTGAAATAATCACCCGCCTTTGTTTTCTGTTTAGGACATGCACAATGATGACCCTTCTCATTACAGCTTATAGCATCGGGACCTTAACCCCAGCCGGGCATTTCCTTGTTCAACCACTTGAGTTCCTTTGTGCGGAGCACCAATGTTAAGTTCTTCCCATAGCATTGAACCCTTGACCACTTCCCATCTGACGACCATAACCATGATTTTGAACTTCAACTCGTCCATTGTTCACAACAGCCTGATTTCTTGTATTAGATGAGGAACGAATGAGATTGTTGGATTTGTTTGTATAACGGCCAAATGCTTTAGCAATCATAACAAATCCTTGTTGCAATTCATCGAAGGCATTGGAGTCCTCATTAGCTTCACTGTAAAGAGCTTGAGTAGTGTTGTTGTTGTATGGAACCAATTGATTTTGTTGAGTTTGTAGCTGTGACGGATCAGAAGGTTTGATGGTTGCAGTTGTTTGAGGAGCGGGTTGAGGAGCTTGTTGAGGATGAATGTTTGTTTGAGCCTACAAAGCAAGTTGTTGATTGTCCGGAAGTGATTGTGGAACAGTTTGACCACGGAGAATCCTTTCCTTATCAACTTCTTTTTGGTGAGGCTTCAGATAGTCGTACAACAATCCGTAGGTAGCATGATGCATATCTTTAGCTTGACGGAGAAAAATGACATACTTCTCCTATTCCGGACCAAGACTACTTAGGAACTTTGTGTTGACAGCAATTCGTGGCATGATGATATTGTGTTTGTCCAAATCATTAATGATGTCTGAAAAGCGATGATGATAAGATTCTAATGACTCTCCTGGTTCAATCATGAAGTGTTCATAAGCCAAGTAGATTTTGGATTCCATGTCTTCCTGATTGAGTGTTGTGCCTTGTATAAGAAGATGAATATGTTCCGACATTTCTTTGGCAGTCTTTTGAGCATCAACACTTCGAAGGATTGGATTGGGTAATCCTAAAAGGATGTATTGCATTGCAAGTTCATCGGCTTCAAAGTGTAGAAGTTGATCACCCGTGAGTTCTGCAACAGTTGCAATGTTGGTGACATCATCTCTTGGTGGAACAGCATTAGGATCTCCGGGTGTAACGATAGTAGGCATCTGAAATGGACCTTTCATAATGACCTTCTTTAAAAACTTTCCATGTGGCTTCTTTAGATCACAAAACTTAAAGAACCGAATCACCCATTGATCATAATTACCGGGAGTGAGCATTGGAGGTCTATCAAGTGAGCCAGCTTCATGAATTGACTGTTGGCTACTCAAGGCTTCACACATCTTGCCAAACCATGCTGGTTCCTTCATAGTATTCCTGGATGGATGTTGATTGTAGAAGTTTGTGTAAGGTTGTACTTGAAGACTAGGTGGTGGTTGAATCATTTGAGGTTGTGGAATTGCTGCAAGTAGTGGAGTATGTTGTTGATTAAATTGTTGTTGATAAATTGCTTGTTGTTGATTCCATTGTTGATGTTGTGGACTTAGTTGTTGTTGTTGTTGTTGATTATAAGTGTAAGGAAAATAGTTAGAGTATGGTGGTTGTGACATGTTGAAAACTTGTGTTGGTAAAAATGGATCTTTGTAGTCGAATGAACCATTGTTGATGAAGTATCCTTAGGCGTAGAAATCACAATAAACCAAGTAGGACTTATGCGTAAAAACACCAAAGTTACGCGTAACAGATAGAGTTACGCGTAGGTTTAGCTTACGCATAAGTAAGGGTAAAATACTAAAGTTATGCGTAAACAGTAAGTTAGGCGTAGGATTACCTTATGCGTAAGACTAGGCTTAGGCGTAAGATGAATCTTATGCGTAGGATGATCTACGCGTAAGCTTATGCTTATGCGTAAGTTTAGGTTTTATCTCCAAATGATCTTTTACACTATCACAAAGCAAAAGATATCCAAAGTCGACGTGTTTTCAGGCTTATCCAAGCAAGAAACCACGGAGTAAACCACGAAACTGAAGATCAAACCAAGGATAAAGTTACGCGTAAAGCTATGGTTTTGTTACGCGTAGCTTTACTCGTAAAAATGATTTTGCCCAAAGATGTTTCTAAACCAGATTTTTGTGATGAGATAGCTTCAATATCACCAAAATAACACAAAAGTGTGAAACTGGATGATCCAAAACTCCTAAAACGGTTACGCGTAGGATGAAACCCTCGTACAAAAATAAGTTTAAAAACTATGATCCACGCATAAAGTTTGAAACTTTTTGCCAAAAACAGTTATTTTATCACCTTAAAACATTGAAAGTACAAGAATCTTGGATTAAAAGTGTAAAAATGTGTTTTTAGCGAACCAAAGTATCTCGTTAGCTTTACGCAGAGTAGACCAAAACCCACTTCAAAAGCAATAACGATTCACCCAACTAGTAGGCGATTGATACCACTGTCAGGTTCCCAAATATGCAACACAAGTAACAACACAAGAAATAGAGAGGAGAGTGATCGGTTGAACAACGAACCAAACAAACACACACGTATGAATAGAGAAAGGTTATGCGTATAGAGTGAATGAGAGATAAATTGAACAACCAACCCTCAAGTGAGGGTTTACATGAGGTGTTTATAGGAGGGAAGCTAGGGCAACACTCCTAGTTCCCATCCTTTTCCTTATTGGACTAGGCCTAGGCTTATGGGCCTTCTACATAAGCCTAAGGCTAATTACTAACATAAAGGCCATATTAAGCTAACTATTACATATAAATTACTAACACTTGAATTAAGGTTTAGGAGTGATTCCAACACAACCCAATATTTAAAAAAACAATACCAAAAGCCTAACATGTTTAAAATGATTGAATATTTCATGTGCGTCGTGGAGGGTTTTAAAAGTGGTTCATATTATTAAAGTGATAAATTTAGATCATTTGCTTTTATTTTTATTATTGTTTAGAATTCACTAAAACAACTTTACATATGCATAAAGTTTTCATTTTCGAGGCATGTATTAAAATTTTCGACACATTTTAATTAAAAAACCAAGGAATGGCAGTAGGAGGCATGAAGAGGTGCTCCTTCCATCTCATCATCACCCATTCGATCATGATTGTAGCGTGTTGGAAGCCTCTTATGAATGATCCGCCAAGATGAAATGTTGTTGATTTTGAGCGTTGAGTTTTGTTCCCTCTAAATGGTTGGGGATCAAGTGTGTTAAGTTGTTGTTTATGTGGAACGTATGCTTTTAACTCTAAAGCTTATGCTGGTGCAATCCCATGTATCTTGAAAATGCTTATAGAGTCTACAATGGTTCATAAATACATTTAATTCAATTGATACATCTTTTTATTTATAAAGTTTTAACAGGTTTAAGTATAATGATATTAGGTTCATAAAAAGAGAAATGTATAAATTAATATTATAAGACTAGGCAAGTACCCGCGCCTAGCGGCAACAGTTCTTAGTGGCAGACAATTAACGATATGCGATATTGTGGTAAATGTTTCGTATTATACATCGCTAAATAATTGCGAATTATCTATTTCTAGTCGCCATTCTTGTCGCTATTTCTAAAAGTAGTTGTTATCTAAGTCGCTAAGCACGTCGCTATTTTCAATAAAAGTCACTATTATCGTCGCAATTTAGGCTATTCTAGTTCATTAGCATTATTGCTACATGGTCATCATTCAAATATTAAAATTTTAATACAATCATAGTCATAGCACTAACACCGCTTGAAAAACTTGAAATATACAAATAATCAAATTCTATATAGTATATAAACGAGCAGGTGAACCCGCGCGTTGCATCGGGGTCACCGTGTTGATGCATTGAACAATAATGTTAATGTTTTTTTCCTAGTACATAACGTTAAACGTTGTCAATAAAACTGGACTTATGAAAATGTATATTTAATCTCATCATTAACAGACTACAATTTAAGTCAACTATGGTCGAAAATATTCCCACATACATCATTCAAAGTACTTGAGCAACAACTTTTGCATTTAATTAACCAATAAATGTCACTCCCAGATTGTAGCGGTGTTGGGAATAATTTATTACCACGGATAGTTGTGGTTTACACTGCTCGGATTAACACTAGCAGTGGAAACATATTCCCACTGCCAGTACATTATTACCACTGCTATCAGTTTATGTTTAGTTTAACGCGTCTAGATAAGTATAGAATAGATCTTGTGTATATTCTATAATGTTAGCTTTATACTTATCTTGTAAAGGACTCCTTGTTGTATAAAAGGAGGTCCTAGGTCATTTTCTTAGAATCTATCTAATTACCTACGATACTCACAAGAGCTTCAAGGTGTAACCCTAGTGATAAGCAAGATCACTCGTATTATTCTTTAATAATATTGGACCTTAAGTTTTGTGTTTAATCTGTGTTTATATACAATACATCATACAATCCATCTTCTAAGTATTACTAAGTAAATTCCGCGTACTTAATAATATTACACAAAATATCATTGACACAAGATGTGTGTCCAAGATCCATCAAGTGGTATCAGAGCGAAGGTTCTGATATTTTGTTTTAGAAGATCCAAGGAATAAGCTTAACCTACTCACTCAATTTTCAATGGAGATGGAAAACAACCAATCAAACTCTTCTACACCAAGACTACCAAAGCTCAAACTTAATGAGTTTGAGATGTGGAGGATACTGATTGAGCAATACTTTCTCATTCAGGACTATGCTTTATGGGAGATCATTCAAACTGGTGATTCTTTCATGCCTGTGACTAGTAATGTGAAGGTTGGTGAAACAGATGTTGTGAAAGTGTCTGCGTGCTCGAATCTAGTATTGAAAAAGCTTGCAGGAAAAATGATCTTAAGCCTAGAAGTTTGTTGCTAATGACTCTTCCTAGAGATCAAATCATTGCATTCAGCAAGCACAAGACTGCTAAAGAACTGTTTGAAGACATTTGCTCAGTCTTTGGTGGTAATGATGCTACAAAGAAGACACAAAAGACATTGTTGAAGCAAAGTTATGAAAACTTCTCTACTTCAAGCAATGACTCACTTGATAGCATTTTTACCAAACTTCAGAAGATTGTTACACAACTGACTGTGTTTGGCATTGAGGTAGAAAAGGAAGACCTCAATTTGAAGTTTCTAAGAAGTTTGCCTTCAGAGTTTCAAACTAATGTTACTGTTTGGGAAAACAAATCAGACATAGAAACAATGAAGCTCAATGACCTTTACAACAACTTCAAACTTATTGAGCAAAGGTTGAAGAAGGTAGGGAAACTTGGCACAAGCTCTAGTAGCTTGGCATTGTTGTCAACCTCTGTTGACAGTGATGATTCTGAAGATGACTTGGAGGAGATGGATATTAAATGGCAGATAGCTCTTCTTAGCATGAGGGCTAGGAAATTCTATAAGAAGATCAAAGCCTATTCACATCAATGGGAGTAAAACTGCAGGTTTTGATAAGAAGAAAGTGGAGTGCTTTAACTGCCACAAGTTTGGACATTTTGCTAGAGAATGTAGAAGACCAAAGACCAAGGATAACAGGTCTACTTGGTACAAGCAAAGAAGGAACCAAATGTGGAAGAACCAAAGGAAATGTTGGCTATTGATGGTGTGAGCTATGATTGGAGTTTCATGGCTGATGAACAAGAAGAAGAACATTCAGATGTTGCTCTTGTTGCTACTGAATTTGCTCTCATGGCTTTCTCTCGACTCGAGGTACAAAACTTTGATAGCTGTTCTAAAACATGTAGGGCTGCTAAAGAAGTTGAAAGGCTTAATGATTTATATTCTAATGAAAGACAAGAGTTGTATACTGCTAATTATACTGTGTCTAACCTTAGGAGAGCTTTAGTTGTATTAGAAAAACAAATAGAGCACTATCAAGATAATGAGTCAAAATATAATGATGATATGATTCTTCTTAGAAGAGAGGTAGAACATAAAACTGCTGTGAATGAAGCATACCAAAAGGAGCTTGAAAAACTTCAAAAGAAAAATAAAAATGTCAATTTAACTTTAGACACATGTTATCATCAGTCTAAGTCAATTGATAAAATTTGGAATGCTCAAGTATATGTAAAGCTAAGTCCTGATGGGTTATAATACAATGCCTCCACCACTAAGAGGTGTTCCATCACCTCCAGGTATAGATTTAGCTCATACAGGCTTAGAAGATTTTAAGGAACTTGAAAGAGAATATGGTCCTTTAAAGGACACTAAGGTGAAAAGTGAGGAAGAAGTTAAGCATGATAATGATGTTTTTGAGAGTGCTAGTGACTCATCTGTTGTAGATGAGAGTGTTAAAAAGAATGTAGAGACTTCTATCCCAAAAGTTGTTAATACTGTTACAGAGGAACTTAGGAAACCTGTTAATAAACCTAGACCAACTGTAAGGTATGCTGAGATGTATAGGAACAAGCCTACAGCTCCTAGGGGTAACCAGAGGAGTTGGAATCATGTTAAATCTCAAAAACTAGGTAGTGATTTTGTGATGTACAATAAAGCATGTTATATCTATGGTAGTTTTGATCATCTACATGCTTATTGTGATTATCATGTTGGGAGAAGGGAAGTCTATGGGAATAAAAGGGTGGAGTCTAACAGGTTTCAAAATAATGTACACCCTAATTCACATTGCAAAATGGTCCCAAGAGTAGTTCAACTAAGAAGTGGCCTCAAAACTTTTGCCACTGCAAAAACTGTTAACACTGCTCACCCTAAGTCACCTATTAAAAGTGCAAACTTCAAAACAACTTTTGCAAAATCTGCACAAATAAGGAAAAGAACCTTTCAAGCTAAAAAGGTTAATTATAACCAACAGTGGGTGCCTAAAAAGAAACCAGCAGTTACCACTACTCATTCAAAAGTTACCACTGCAAGGGTTGTAAACAAGAAAAGGGGGACATGGGCAATGCTGTAAAGGCCTCAGCACGTTGGGAATGGAAACCTAAAGGAAATACCTCTACAACCAATCACAATGGTGTATCAATGACCTTTGATAGATTTAACTATATTGATACACGAGGCATATCCAAGTCAATCATGGCTTGGGTCCCCAAAGGAAACTAACTCTTTACTCTTATGCGGAACATCCAAAGACAAAAAGATCAGATCAAGGATATACAGATAGTGGGTGTTTAAGGCACATGATTGGCAACAAGTCCTATCTTTCTCGATTTTGAGCATTATGATGGAAGTATGTCAGTTTGATAATGAAGTTAGTGGAACAATATGTATGATGAATACTAATGATAAAGAAAAACATGGATTATTATTATTATTTCACAAGACTGCATACTAAGTGCAGTAGTTACATCCATGGAATACTAATTACATGCATCATTACATCAACTGGAAAACAACTACCAACAACCTACCCCAAGCTTAAGCTTCACAACCTATCACAACCTTACTACATCTGACAACCATTCACCTCCTATGGTTTCTTTGGGATGCCCCACTTTGGCATCACCTTAGGAGCTCCACGGATGTTAATCCACTCGTACACTCTAGGGCTTGCTAATCCCATCACCACTATCCCAGTAGGTGGTGAGGATGATGAACGACTGGCTGATGGTGGTTCTGATTGCAATGGTGGAAAAGGTGATGGTTGGAGCTCTTCAGGAGGAGCTATTGCTGCAAGAGGGGGAACACTCAGGGACTCTTCCAAATGTCTCATCATCTGTATCTACATATGGTGATATATAGGAGCTGATCTCTGAGCTATCTTCCTTGATTAATGCATCCTGAGGCTCTGGTTGTAATGATGAAGGACCAGCAGAAAAAGGATTTGAAAGAACAATTGAATGTTTTCTCTTCCTGGATACAACCTTCTCATACTCTTCTTTTTCAACTCTTCCAGGGTTTCTCAAAACAAATTCATCCCATGAACTATCAGATGAACTGCTAGAAGAAAGATTGATTGGACTAGATTGACTCATGGTGTTGTTGGAGAAATGATCTTTGAGAGTGAAATTTTTGGAGTATGTGATTTGAGTGGTTTATGTTAAAAGGTTTGTTTAATATATGTTAAGTTGGATTCAAGAAGTTAATGAGGGGAAGGTGTAAGTGGTTGAGAAGTAAATTGGAGTCCTGTGGCTTTGGAAAGTGTATCAATACTTATGAGTTGACTTTATTGAGTATAGCCACTGCTATGTTCATTCTTTAAAATATACTAACCATTGCCATAACTCAACAGTGATTCTAGTGTTTGGTTTATGGTTATGATTTGCAGATTTGAGGGATTCTTTGTTTACATTGAATGGTTACTCTTTGGTGTTTGATTTTCTGGTTGTCCACTGAAGTTTATGCAGAAATTATTTTACAGTGGGAACTATATTGCAACCAGTGGTAACAAGTTTGCTTTTACAGTGGAAAGAGGAAAACAGAGGAACTTCATTTCATTAATAACACATGATTCATTACACCCAAAGTGAAAGTACTTCTAATCATCAAAACACAAAAGACAGCAACCTAGCACATCCTACATCTAACTTCAACTACTACATAGGCTTTTTTCCTTTGCCCACATAGTTATGCTTGTTTTTCTGAGTCCTCTTTCTTTTGTTCTCAAAAGTGGATTGCATTCTTGGACATGGAAGACCAAGAACTTGTGGAGGAGGTTTTGGTAGCATTGCAGACTTTGTTGGGATGGATATCTGCTTCATATTGGAGATAGCTGTTTCCAGTGCTATTGAAAGTGCTTTTGGCAAATCCTTGGCCATGGAATAGGTTTCATCATTCTCCTCATCATCATCTGATGAGCTGGAGTAGAACTCAAGAGATTTTGCAGGCTTAGCTGCAGGTACACGCTTAGCAGTTTCTTTGGTATACCTTTTGGATGAAGAGCCAGCCCCTGGTGGAAAGTATCCAGACCATCCTGATGTCTCTGACTCGATTACATACTCTTCTTCTGAATCAGAAGAGATGTTGATGGTGTTGGAAGGATTGCTCATGGTTATGTTTTTAGGGATATTGTGTTTGAATGTGAATTGATGAAGTTTACCTAAAGCCAAGCCTCCTTATATAGACAAAGTCGGTTGAAAGGGTTAATTAATGAGTATATTTATTTTTTCATATTTTGGTAGGTTAAGGAGTAAATATAGATATTATTGGGTTGACTTTGGAAGATATTTTACTTGGATAATGGCTTGGTTAAAGGTACTGTTGGTTAATAACAAGTTGGTTATTTCTATATACATAACCAAGTTTTGATGGGAGTTGATCTTAAAAGGTGTATATCTGAGATACACAACAAATGGTTATTGATTCACCATGTCTTACACACATAAGAATCAACTAGTCCAGAGCAAACGGCTACTGGTAAAGACTTGACAAATCCGTTTACCAAAAACTATATGGTTATCAACTCACCATATTCTTTATGATTAAGAGTTAGCTAGTCCGTAGCAAACGGTTCATGGTAAAGACATATCAAATCCATTGATAGATGGTAGTTTGCTAAAAACTATGATAAGAGTAGTCTAGTTTTAAATGATTTTATTTACCACTGCTCTTTGAAATTTTTGTGAAAAATTACCACTGCTAGTTCACAGTTTCCACTGACAGTGTTATTTTACCACTGTTGTTCTAGCCGTTACAACTGATTGTGTCAGTAACTTATTTTTTACTAGCCGTTGAAAGTAACCACTGTTTTCCATATATATAGGGTTAAAATATTAAGGGAATTATCTTCTTTCCATATTATAATCAATACTTTCTAAAGATAATTTTACTTGTGCAATATTTTTAAACCCTAACCCTATATATCTTTCTCTCTCAATTGGCTAGTTATTCTTTCAATTCTTACTGACATAATATTGTTTTTCATCAAAAGTTTATATGGCATCTTTAAACTTTGCAGATGAGCACAACCTAGTGGCCTACCTAAAAAAGTCTAACGAGAAGAGTGGCCTTGTTTTTCATCAAATTGTGGACTTTCTTCATACCACACATATAAGGTATGCTTTACTTTTAAAACCCACAATTTATATCTCTCAAATCAAACAGTGGACTTCTGCAGTCCATAACACTTGAGATTGGAGATACACATGAAACAGTGGATGCTCTACGAGCCACTGTGGATGGGGTAACTATTGATGTTACTGAGGCATCCTTGAGAAGAGTACTCCAATTGGGTGATCTCAATGGTTTCATCACATTACCTATGCCTGAAATTCATGATACTTTATCATCCATGGGTTATGATACCACTGACAAAAAGGCTACTTTCAAAAAGAGTGGTTTTTGTCCCCAATGGAGATTTTTGATTCATACTCGTTGCATTGTCTCGTCCAAAGAAAACATTTTATGAGCAATTTAGTTCAACCATGGCTTATCCTTTGGTTTGTCTAGTCACTGATAAGATTTTTAACTGGTCCAATTATATTTTTACAAGTATGTAAGGCAATGTACAGAGTAAAACAAAATTTTTAATGTATCCAAGGTTTGTGCAAGCAGTGCTTAATGAGTTTCAACTGCAACCCCATACTAATGTTTATCAAATCAGTTGCCTAAAGCCTAAAGTTTTTCAAAATTTGAACAAAGATGGCAATATGATTTTTACATCTCTCCTACCACAAATGCTTGCTAAAATTACATCTGAACAAAACACACCCATAATTAATGTTCCAAACATTGATTATACCCCACCGGTTTCAAGAACCTATGAGAGAAGGTCTAAACAAACAACTCCTCTCATGACAACACAACAAGTTTCTGAACCTTATGGTCTAGGAACAAGCAGTGGTGGTTCTAGACATCAACCTAGTCCAACTAGGGAGAAATCTGAACCTTTGCCCCATGATTCACCTCTCCCAACAAACACGCTTGGAAGTGATGAGGACAGTGGGAACCAATTGGAATTGATGGTTTTGTGTACAAAGTTAGTCAAGCAGGTTGAATCTCTACAGAAGGATTTGGAACATGTCAAGATGCAGCATGCCAAGGATGTTAAACATTTACAGGAGGAGATTCAGACCTTGAAGGAAGAGATGAATGGGTTGAAAAAGAAAAAGAACACTGCAAAGTTGGTGATTTCATCTTCATCCTCACCTAAATGGTGATTCAGTGGTTTTGATCAAGATTTGGGAAATTCTCCCAAACAGGGGAGGAAAAAAAGTGTCATTACGAGGGAGGAAAATTGTTTTTGAAGATGAAGGAGATACAAGTAAAGGAGCAAAGGAAACTGATACTCATGGAGAGCAACTTGAAGATCAAGACATTTTCATCTGATCCACTGATTTTACCACTAATTCTATTTCCACCGCAGAGCAAATATTGCCACTGCAAGTGAAGAATTTGATAAATTGAAGAAAGACAAAGGTAAAGCGGTTATGAAAAGTGTAGAGCAAACCGAAGAAAGATTTCAAAGAAAAGACAAGCTCAGATTGCTCTTGATAGAGAAATTGCTAAGATAATTACTGAAGAAGAAGTTGCTAAAAAGAAAAAGCTTGAAGAATTGGAAGTTGCAAGCTTTATGGAAGCTAAAAGATTGGATAGAATGGAAGAAGATCCACTTCTCAATGTTCAACCAACAATTCTTAGAGAGAAGACTCCAGAGTTTAGTTATGTTCCTACTGAAGAAGACATTGAGTTCTTGATTGCTAATAATCAAATAATCAAGAAAAAGGCAATTGACCTGGTAGCTGATGTATCCTTAACTAAAGAACAAAGAACTGCTCAGTTGAAGGATTTCATTCAAATGAAGAACAATCAAGCACTTGAAGATGTGATTAGTACAGAAAAAGGGCCGAAGAAATCAAGGCAGTAAGACAACCAACCAAGGCAAAAATTCTTTCATATATGAAGACTTATTGTTGTCATGTTGGTGGTTGGAAGAAGCATCAATTCAAAGGAATGGCTGATGATCAAGTTGAAAGGGCTTACTACAGAGTTCAAAACAAGATAAAGATTTTACTCCAATGGGCTCTGAAGAAGAAGCAAGAAAGTTTCTTGAATTGAAGAGAAAGGCCAAAGAAAGTGATTCTCAAACTGTTAAGAAGACTAAGGTTGCTGAAGAACAAAAAATTCCTACTGAGAAATTCACTGAAGAACAATTGACTAGAATGATTGTGATTATAGAAGAAGATTTTTATCCAGAACCACTGCAAGTTCGACATCCTATTATTGATTGGGAAGTTTACACTGGTAGCAATTTTGTTTCATCATGGAAGATCACATGGCTAGGTGGTGAAACTTCATCATTCATTCAATTTGAAGATCTTATAAAAGCTTTTGACAGAGATGACCTTGATACATTATGGAGGTTAGTTCAAGAAAGGTTTAATGCTCAAGATCTCAAAGATACAAAGGAGATGCAGTTGTGGATTAATCTTAGCAGGCTTTATGAACCTAATGTTGATGATAATTTCTGGAAGTTCTCATGTCCATGTTCTGGTACTAAATGGTTTTACTATGACTCATGTGAAGTTCATCATGTCTCTACAACAAATGGAGTAGATGCATTTATGCTTGCGAGAAAGAATATCAATCAGGCTGAACTCTCACCGTGATGTTATGTACAACAATAAGAGTTCATGAAGACAATGAGAAAGTCAGAGCATTGTTACATAGACTTCAAGATCAATGTTCAAGAGTCATACAGAAGTTAAGGAAGAAGTGAAGTGTTTGATTGAATTCCCCAAATCCTTAAAGATAATGCATATTGAAGAAACTTATTGATTTGCAGAAAAATCATAAGTTTAGGGGAGGATTGTTGGGAATAATTTATTACCATGGATAGTTGTGGTTTACATCGATTAACACTAGCAGGGAAACGTATTCCCACCCAAGGTACATTATTACCACTGCTATCAGTTTATGTTTAGTTTAACGCGTCTAGATAAGTATAGAATAGATCTTGTGTATATTCTATAATGTTAGCTTTATACTTATCTTGTAAAGGA
This sequence comes from Chrysanthemum makinoi, assembly GCA_910596185.1. Classification (NCBI taxonomy): domain Eukaryota; kingdom Viridiplantae; phylum Streptophyta; class Magnoliopsida; order Asterales; family Asteraceae; genus Chrysanthemum; species Chrysanthemum makinoi. The sequence goes on from OU343216.1 coordinate 89,113,746, forward strand.
CTCCTTGTTGTATAAAAGGAAGTCTTAGGTCATTGTCTTAGGATCTATCTAATTACCTACGTATTACTCACAAGAGCTTCAAGGTGTAACCCTAGTTATAAGCAAGATCACTCGTATTATTCTTTAATAATATTGGAGCTTAAGTTTTGTGTTTAATCTGTGTTTATATACAATACATCATACAATCCATCTTCTAAGTATTACTAAGTAAATTCCGCGTGCTTAATAATATTACACAAAATATCATTGACACAAGGTGTGTGTCCAAGATCTATCAAGTGGTAACATCAAAAGGTATGTTACTTACATTACCATTCCAATCAGCACGATGAATGATACCAAAAGAAGCTTGGCACTCCTGCTAGTATGACTAAATTTTGATTACAGACCAACGAATCTCATAACTTGTAAGGTATTACAGGGCATCATAATAGCAAAAATCAGTATGAAAGAAAAGTTAATTGTCCACTGTGCTCGAAATTCCAAGTTTTCCTTTAGAATATTTGTCAATACCATGCAGATTTCAGTCACCTCTTTGCTTCGTCTACAAATCAAAACAATAAATAGACCATTAACCTTACTAAGCTTCACGATTGCAAGACTTCTTTAACATCACATACAGTTTCAATGTTTCATATACTGCATAAAAACAAAAGGAAACATGACAAACTTTTGTGGATCGCATTATGGGGGTAGTAGAAATTGTCTGCATTTAGCAGATGCAAGTGGTTACTGCATAAAATAAATATCGTCATTATTTCAATGTTAAAGAAGAACACCATAAAGTTAACGAGTAGATAGAGTCCAGGACGGATGCGACAAGTTCAAAGTTGAAATTTGACAAATAAGAACCGATATAAGCTAGAGCTGAAAAAATTTATGCATCCAAAGCATATGCAAATAAAAATATTATGTCAAGTCAATCAACATTTGCAAGCAATTCAAATTGTGTAGGTTCACCATGTCCAAAGTATGACTAAATTTCAGAATGCAAATAGGGGTGTCAATAGGGTGGGGTTGACCCGACCCGAGGGTTAAATCGGGTTAAAAATTCTTGTCGGGTTGGTTTGACCCGAACCCGATAACCCGATAGTGATATCGGGCCGGGTTAGGGTTGAACAATTAATGTTATCGGGTCAACCCGATAAGACCCGAAAATCAACATTAAATTTTTTATGTTTTAATTTTAAAAACCTAATGCCAAAGTCTGAATAAGAAGGCATGTGCCCCAAATATTTGTAACACAAGACTACAAGCTCATAGCTACAAAATGACATAGAAATATTTTGAACAACTGTTCCTAACTGTCTGATAGGATACGATCACTCCAAGATGAATGTAACTTACATTACTTTTTCCCCCTACTATGATGTCTACGTACAATATGTTCATTTAAAGTTTTCATCAACATGTAATTTTCATTATCTTAACTTACATTTATTTTAAGTAATCGATAAATTTAAACTCAAGCTAAACACTATCACTTACATATGATTATTCAAGAATGTGATATGTTAATGTTTTACCCGATATTCACCCGACCCGACAAAACCCGACCCGATTCACACCCGATAACCCGATTTTTAATCGGGTCGGGTTTCGGGTTACTTTTAAAAAATTCAAAACCCGACTCAACCTGACCCGATAGACTCGATAACACCCCAAATGCAGACCACTATCTCGGTCACATAAAAGAGCAACTTTAATTATATATACATATAAAACTGTATTTGTTCCATCTAAACATTATTATTACTAAGCGTACGCATAAGCTGTTGTTGCTCCATCTAAGTATGACCTCAGTTTAAATACACAACTCTGCAACTAATGTGTCAAAACTGTTTTGGGAAGACTCAAATTGATTATTGGTTTACCATTCACTTAAATAGCTTATCATAAACATACTTGAAATAAATGGAAGCCCCACTACATCTATGAAACCTTCACCGTCACTAACTGCATAGACGTAAAGAAAGATCGATACATATTCAGAAATAAGAACTCACTAAAAAATAATACATAAAAAGAATCAAGTTTTTTTGCTCAATTTTAAAATAATAATAATAAATAAATAATAATAATAATAATTATATAAAAGCACATATTGCAATTCTTCCTCAGCTAAATTTACCTCAAGCATACCATCTTCTCGACCCTCGCCAAAGATCCCCACACACCTATGCCGACACCACAACTTTTGGTTTAACAAAGATCGCGACCTTTGTTGTGCAAACCAATCCATAATCATTACTAACCCTAAAACCCGAATCCAAGAAAAATACTCCAACACTTTTGCCTCTGCATAAAATTCGTTGTTGTGACTGTAGATACGCCTATCCATTTGCATACCATTGTTCAGTATACCATTATCCAAGCAGCAGGGACCGCACATAGGCAATCATCTGATATATCTATTATCTCTCCCCGTAGCTGCGGTGACCTGTTTAGCAACTATACATAACTGAGCACTAACTCAAACTTGGAGCATTAGATGAAAGATGTTGCCCCGTTCATCCTTATCCTCTCCTAATCCCAAATGACCTATAATAAGTTGATTAAGGCCAAGCTTACCACTGTTTTTTTAATATTAGTTAAGAAAAACTTTATAATAAGTTGATTAAGGGTTTAGCGCATACAATAGTGCTGCACTTTTCTTCAAAGGTAATAAACCATTTGTACTTTTTATGCATTTGACTCAAATAAAAAGCAATTCAAATAACCTCATTAATCACTATTCCTACATATATATACCGAAACTAATTGTCCGCTATGTCAAAGCACACTTATCACTTAATCATTCTTAACCATCCTTTTAGAATTAGTAACTCTGGTCCCCTTATTAGAAAAACATTTTATCTCATTAAAAGTGCTTATTTCCTTTTAGTATACACAATAGGCATATAAGCAATCCAAACATTTAAAATGGTCAACTAACAAAATTGTCATTATAAAAACGTGGTTTACCTTTATGTGGTTATGGCCTCGTCACGACCGTAGATACAATTTCATCCCACTGTAGCATTTAATCGAACACTTTATGGGCATCCTCCAAATTGCCGCCACAAAAATTATAACAATCATAGTAACAACAAATAAACTGAGAGAAATTTGATATCAAAGATGTATAGAATAACATACCATAACAAAAATTGTCTCAAAGATCTCATTGAGAACAACCTCAATATCCTTGAAGGCAACCTCACCCACCGGTAAATAGGGCACAATCATAAAAAAATGCGGCCTGCAAAATTAGACATGTTGTGAATAACATAAATGATAAAAGAATCTCACTAAAAACGACCTTGAATTATTAACCCCCTGCTAAAAACTATCAAGTTGCAAAAAAACGCCATCGAATTTAGTTTGTAGGTGTCGCTGATTTTGATTGCAGAGAGAGTCTATGTGTGTTAGTGAGAGAGATATGTGGTGTGTTTAGGTTAGAGAATATGCAGCGTATGTTTTATCAGTGTATTTTTTTTCTCTCTCATTTGACCAATTTGAATAGTTCAACATTTCCACTTTTGAAGTTTGACTGTTTTTCTATTATATCTAGTATAGATAGGATAACATGAATTTTACGTACTGTATCTTTTCAAAAGGTTTATCACTGAACATGTTTTTAGATTTTTTTTGATTGTTTTGTACGATACTTAAGAAAATGAACTCTCAGGACAAACAATTAAGGGTTTTTTTTTTTTTTTTTTTTGGTTAATCGGTTCAAATTATAATTTTATTAAAGAATGTACTTTGTTAATAAAATATTGTGTAAACAAATTACGTGTGCAACATCATGTGTTCAAAACATTTTGGAAAAAAAAATGTTGCTCGAAATATGTTTTTCAAAGGAAAAAAAGTTTCGTGATTATAAATTATTTCAATTTTTTGGTACTACCAAACAGTAGAATTTAATTTATTTATCATTCAATTTCATTTTCCTGGATTTAATTCTCCACTTCATTTCTAATCTCGAAATTCTCTACCAAACACTTTGTTGCTTTTAGGATGAGTGGAAAAAGTGGGGACATAGGGAATATTCCTTTTGTCCCCACTTTTTCCAAAGACAAAACAGTTTTTTGTCGGGCCGTTCGTATTTCGACAGCTTTAAGCGTTTGACTTGTTAAACTTTATATTTCTTGTTCACGCATTTCAGGGTTTATAGTTTTTTGATATAAATAAAATTATAAAAATAAAAAAATTTCAAAAACAATAAGGGGGTCAATCTAAAAAAATAAGGGGAGGTCAAAATAACCCAACCCAATAAAAGTCTAAACTCTCTGCCCATTGAATGAATTAAAGTACGCTTTTAGAAACTGTCTGGACGTATAATGAAAGTACTTTAAGAAGATTATATGAAGAGCTTTGATATAGAGGCTTAACTAAAGAGGCCTAAAAGGAGACCTAATGCATAAATGATTTGTATAATATTCTTTAATGTACAAGTCTTTTATGATAGCCTCCTTTTCTTTTAGTTAGGTCCATTTATCATTTTCCTTATATGAAAGTAATTAACTTCAAGTGGGGTTGCAGAGTAGGCCATATTTGATATACGATACTTAAAATTATTATGTACCTTTTATGATTAGTGTATCTGTGTATGAGTTATTTATATTGGTGAGTTGCTGCATGACTATATAATCTTTATTTTGAAAAAGTGAGTACATGATAAATAAAGGATGTAAATATCTATTTGCACGCTACATTAAAGAACAGTATTGAATATGAGATGTTGATTGGAGCTTTAACTTGTATCGTTGATATAATAACAAGAACGAGAATATAATTTTGTTAACATTTAGTTTTGTTTAACTATTATCACATAAATAGAAGAACTCTATGAAGAAAACGAGAATTGGTACTTTTAATAATAATACGAAAATGTTAAAAAAAAAAGATATAAGTGGAGGAACGGATCGAAATAAGACTTTTAGGACAAGTGACTTTTACGTTACCAAAAAGTTACAAGACCCTTAAGGTGATAGGCTCAAGTTGTGTTGAAATGTACAAAAAATGGTCTTGAAAACACTTGCGTGATGTACACGATCACGCATGTGACCACTGTTGTGAATTATCGTGTGTGTTTGTGTTCGACGTAACCACTTCTATATAGGTTGATGCTAGTAAACCTTTTAAGGTCGCTGAATATAGTCGAATTGTTGAATGAAATATTAATGAAATTGCAACAAACAAAGAATTTATAGTAAAACGTACTATTGAATTTACATTTTTAGATGAGTACCGTCATAATGGTGGTCACCTTAGTAGATGAAACAATAGCAAACTGGCATACTAAAAGTTTTCAGGGGTTTGAAATTCTCTTGGAAACATGATGACTAGAGATGAGAGTATAAAGACGAAGGTGTATTTTTGGTTAAGAAATCGTATGTAGAATGTATTTTCATCTAACTTACACTAATCAGATAATTAGGGTGCGTTTAGTTGGAAAAAATATTTTTTTGTTTTCTCTCTCTAGTTTTGTAAAAATTTGAAAGGAAAAATTTATCTCTACAAAACACTTAAAAATATAGAAAACGCGTTTAGTTGGTGTTTGTATTTTCTATTTTGAAGAAGTGAAGGGAGGGTTGTGGGTTACAATGGAAAACAAAGAAAACAACTAAAGTTTGTTTTGTAATTTTCCTTGTTAAGTTAGAAAATAAGGATTTTGTGTTTTGCAAAACATTTTGTTGGAAAACGTTGATTTGAACGCGATCTCTATTTTCTTTGTTTTCTACAAAACATTTTAAGGAAAACAAAAGTGTTTTCCCCCAACTAAACACAACATAATATTTGTTATATGTTTATTCAATATTTGTAATCTATGTTAACAAGCTGTTACAAATATATATTGGATATATTTCAGGAAAAGCAATAAAAATGCGTTTTTCTAACTTGTGTCAAGCTAGCACAAGTTTTGAATTACTTATCGCACAAGTTAACCTTCCCATCCCAGTAGTTACCATTCTGAGATGCTATAAAATGCGTCATGTATCAAATTTACTTTTACTTGAACTCTTACGAATTTTCAAGGTAAAAAACCTTTGACCAGATTACTAGACTTTTGAAGACTAACCAAAGAATAGTAAGCTCCATTAGGCCCTTTGGCTAACAACGAACCATGGTTACCTTTCTCAATCACCTTCCCTTTTTCCAAAACTATGATCGTGTCACAGCTTTGTATGGTACTCAACCGGTGTGCCACCACCACGCTAGTCCTCCCCACCATCATTCGCTCAAGAGCGTCTTGCACTACTTTCTCTGATTGGCTATCTAGCGCACTAGTGGCTTCGTCTAGTAACAAAATCCTGGGGTTTTTGATAACTGCACGCGCTATAGCAATGCGTTGTTTTTGTCCCCCCGAGAGTTGTACTCCTCGTTCACCACACTGGGTATCGTACCCATCTTTCAAAACTGATATAAAATCATGAGCATTGGCTGCTGTTGCAGCCTCAGTAATCTCTGATTCACTTACTTCCTCGGAAGCTCCATATTTAATGTTTTCACGTATGGTTCCCGCGAATAACACCGGCTCTTGGCTAACGAGTGCGATACATTTCCGCAGAGTTCTTAAATGATATGACCTTATATCCCTTCCATCAACTTTGACAACGCCTTTCGCAGGGTCATAAAACCGTTCGATTAAGCTAATTATGGTTGATTTCCCAGACCCACTTTCTCCGACCAATGCAGTTGATTTACCAGCTTCAATATTTATGGAGAACCCCTTGAAGATCCTGGCATTAGGTCGAGCAGGGTAAGAAAAGTCAACATCATGTATTTCTACATGTCCAGTAACAATGACAGGCTTGTTACCATCAGGATCCTCAGGGTTTATCAAGGTGTGTCGATCCAATACTGCAAACACAGACTTCACTGCCTGCGACCCTTTGGACAGATCGTTTGTCATTGTTCCAGTTTCTGCGATAACCCTGCCCGTATTCAATAAGATCATAAAAGTTTGTAAAAACGCTTTCGCCCCAAGATGACCATCGCTAATCAGTTTCCCACCATACCAAAAGCCTAAAGCCCAAGTGCAGCCCATAATGCTTTGAGAAAACCCGAGCCCGAGTCCAGCATACCAAGCTTGCCGGATGCTTTCATGCATTGGTGCTTTTTGAGTGTCTTCAAGCATTTTAAGGATTCTTGTTTGAGATGAGAAGGCAGTGATTGTACGCAAATTTGAGACGGCTTCGGCAGCGAGTTTGCTGCTTTCATCTTGTGATTTCATGGTTTTGTGTGACATGCTCTTTAAAAGAACACTTTTATAATAGAAGCAAATGATTATAAGCGGCTGAACAACTATCAAAACCATTGCCAATCTCCATGCAATCACCAACCCCATCGTGCACGCAACTGTCACCGCGGAGAATGTTTGAATTAGCAGCGAGCATCGATCTCCCACCAACGAGCGCACCTGAAAAGTCATTGTTGACACATTCTTTTATCACTTATTCTATGAAAATTATTGATCTTTGTACTGTTAGTGCAACATATCTCCTTTCCCTTTTCGGAATGTTTTAAGGATGCTATTTATTAGTATGGAAAACCAACAAGAATTAGAAGGAAATTCATACCACATTGGCATCAGTTGCAAGCCTTGAACAGATGGCTCCAGTTGAATTAGCATTCTGATCAAACCATCCAATTTCAAAGGTGAGTATCTTTGATAGCATCCTTTCTCGAACCCTCTTCGTTAAGCACTCACCCATGACTGCAAAACTGTAATGTTGCATGATGTTGATTATCATCGAGAAAACTGCCAAACCTATAAAACATAATGTATAAATCATTGTTTTCTGCTTGATCTCATCATGATCTGGCAAGAAATAGACTGATACCATTGACCCGATGGAGAAGGAAAATACAGGTTGAACTGCACCACATAGAACTGCCCCCACACTCCCAAATAGTGCTTGCTTCCATTCAGGAGTGTTCATTGCTAAAAGCCTCTTATAGGATGGCACTGCAAGTTTTTGATCATCCCGTGTGGTAACGTTAACCTCTCTACTGCAGTTTACAGAGTTTGTAGAGCTTGACCGACTCACTATAGATTGCCGGTGGCTGCTCGTGTTATGGACATCAAATATCGAGGAGATTAAGGGAGGTCCTGGTGGGTAAGGGCGGGTGTGTTCATCATTTTTCTTGGTTTCTTGACGGCGAATGAGTGACGCGTAGATGCCGTTTTCAAGCTGAATAAGGTCTTCATGAGAGCCAGACTCGACCACCTCACCATTCTGGACCACTGATATAACATTTGCGTTTCTAATCGTTGAAAGGCGGTGAGCTATAATGATGGTGGTTCGACCAATGACCACACGATCAAGCGCCTCCTGAACGACACGTTCAGATTCTGAGTCGAGTGCACTTGTTGCCTCGTCCAAGAGGAGGATACGAGGTGACTTTATTATTGCACGTGCAATTGCTATTCTTTGCTTTTGCCCTCCTGACATTTGGACTCCTTTATCGCCAACCTATCATGATCATTTACAATACATACATCAATTACCATTAATGGCAATACCAATAAACTTCGGCGCTGTTTTTGCTTTTTTTATTCATATTTCTTTTGTTAATAACAGGCCTAATCTTTAGAACTACGTAGTATTTTCTATTGGTTTGTCCGGTTTAGCCAATTTGCTATGAGAAGAGATTAGCTATGACTTATAATCCGAAACCATATAAGCTCATACGCCCAAAATTAAACTGAAACAAACAACTCCTAAAGCTAGCACTTTCTGAGAATTATTGTCACGCGTAGAAATAAATAAACGTAAAAGTATGTCATCCCCTTAGAAAAATAATTAATCGAAATACTTGAAACATGCGATTTGTGTGTTTGTCTCGATGTTTGGAAGATAAACTATGTTTCCTTTTATATCAATTTATGAGAATGTGTATCTTTGACCAAAATAATCACAAGATGCAGTCATAAATGAGTACCATATAATTTAATTTTGTACTAACTGTTGTACACTCGTGATTCTCAAAGATAAAAGATGGAAAAAGAACCTGAGTTTCATAAGCCTGAGGCAATTGAGAGATGAAGTTATGAGCGTTTGAAGCTTTTGCAGCTTCAATCACTTCTTCCATGGTTGCATTTTCTTTTCCAAAAAGTATGTTCTCTTTTATAGTTGTTGCGAATAAAGTAGGCTCTTGACTCACCAAACCCATTTGTGACCTTAACCATTTTAATTGAAGCTTGTCAATCCTTACCCCATCAATACTTATCTCACCCCCTTGAGGATCATAAAATCTTTGCAATAATGCAATCACTGTTGACTTTCCAGACCCGCTCCCACCCACCAAAGCCATGTTGCTCCCTGCTGGAACTTTTAAGTTAAAGTCTTCGAATATCACTGATTCAAGTCTTGATGGGTAAGCAAACTTCACATTCTTAAATTTTAATTCCCCATACACTTGTTGTAATATCTCTCCTTCCATATTGTCCGAATCAATCTCGGGAACCCTTTTGATCACTTCCCTTATACGTTCGCTTGCAGCCATTGCATCGGAGAAGTTTCTCATATATGGCAATGCGGAACCTAATGATCTGCCATTATCAAATTATACTATTAAAAATGCATTCATATTGTTAGTGATAGTTAATATCTAAAGGGGGATTATTTAACTATGCTAATTGTAGTAAACCAGTAACTTAGGATATAAGTTACCTTTGGAATTATAAATAATTGGCTTATGTAAAACCTTGGGCCGGTTTAGGTCATATAATGATCAACTGGTTTAATAAAATGAAAAAAATTATAGGAAAAAAAAAAAAAACCCCTTACATTCCACCAATGAGGATTCCAGCTCCAACAGACCACACAGTTCCTCCTTTAGCTCCATGGTACATCACCAATCTACTACCATACCAACACAAGAAAGACCACAATGCATAATTGATACTAACACTGCCAAGCGCCAGTCCTTTAGCCAAACCTTGCTTTAAACCTAACTCAACCGTGCCTTCCAGATACGCAGAGTACTCTCTGATGGTCTTATTTTCACCCACAAAAGAATAAACGGTTCTGATGGACGAAATCGCCTGCTCTGCAGCTGCACCGGCCTTATTATACTCCTCCCTGATTTTTCTTGATGAACTCATCAAAAGCTTTCCACAAATCAGGCCAGGTATAACTAAAATTGTAATAAATGGAAGCCCCACAATTGCTAGCCTCCACAGTAATACAAATGCCACAACATATGCCCCTACAAAAGTTGCTATATTCATCACAAACATTGGCACCTTTTCACTGATGACGTCTTGAATGATGAGGCTATCACTGGAAACACTAGTAATGATATCAGACGTGCTTGTAACATTTAAATCGAAATAGGCCACTTCTTGCCTTAAAACGGCTTTCAAATAAGTTGATCTCAATCTTGATGCCTGTCTATCTGCTGTCCTAGACCAGCAATATCCCTCTGCAACAAAACGCATATATTTGCTATAAAAATAGAGAAATTACTGAAAAATAATATTAAAGAGATGACATATACGAAAATACTGAGAAAAAACCTACCAACAAAACATGAAACCCATTTCGCAACAGCAAAGTAACAGAAGTTAACAGCATTCTGTAAACAAGAGAATAAACCCAGTCAGATCTTTTGACCAGAACAGATTCAAACTTAATGGATTTGTGTAACTGAAAATGACTTCGTTGATTTTGCTGTTGAAAACATCAGCAGATAAAGACGAAGAGTCTCCAATGCTGTTCATGGTGGTGCTGGTGACAAATAACATCCCCGGCGTCCCAATACCATCACAAATAGCACCTAAAAGTCCAAAAGTCATCAGAAGAATATCGGCACCATCTGCATGCATGAAAAGAGATCGCAATGATCCATCGCTGACCTTTCTGGTTGTCTCTGTGTTCTGTTTATTCATAACTTTTTTCTAAAGGTTCTGTTTACTCAAACACATATATATAGTATAAGGTTGATATATGATGAAAGGCACAGTTACATAGGACAAATTTTAGTTTAACTCAAGTGGGAGTGAGCAGGTCAAATTTAAACGTTAATCAAACGTATATTCCAATCCAAAATAGCTTCAGCATGTGGACAAATAGTTTAAAGCGGGCTATTAGTTTTAACTTATACTATCATCAAGAATTTATTTATTTATTTATTTTTAATTGTGATATATCTTATTACATTAACAAGTTTTTTAACCCCGTGCGCACACATGGTTAATGTTCGGTATGATTTCTGGTTTATTTATGATCACTGTTGAACTGATATCCTAGCATGAACTGTTGGATTATGGGAGTTGGTACGTACGAAAATGACTAGAAGTGTGTGAGCCTATGAGGGCACACACGTTAAACACGAGAGTACGTTTTTATTACGTTTAATACTTGAACTATTTACTCGTTTACCAGACCCGATCCAAGCCCATGAACGGTCACATTTAGGGGCATTTGGATCATGCTTATGGGCTAGTAGAACATGTAATCGAATAAGGAAAGTGTTTGGCTTGGAGCTCAAGTTTGTAGCCCAAGTAAAGCTAGGGTTTGTGGGTTATATATATCCATTCTCTTGCTTTCAAAATACACGAGATATAATTCTTATTCCCAGCAATAATATACGATCAAACAATATGACATGATATTGTGATTATACCATGTTGAACCATGACCACTCAATCTATTTAATTGGTGGGCATACAGTTACTTGTCGTTAAGTGACATGTGAAAACAATATCTAACCTTGCTAATTAATAAATTTATACTTGCATCATTCATGATCCAAGATGTACTGAATTTATTACAACTTGTATTCTTATTTACAACTTGTATTCTTATGTTCCTAGCCGAACAAGTAAAAGAATTGGTGGTTAGTTTTGTTTTGTTATTGGTTGTTACTGTTGATCTCGGACACAAGGCGGAAAAAGAGGTTTTGGTTTTCTTGGTTCGTGGTTGGTTCAAGTATTCAAAGGTTGATTGGGTAAACGTTCACCTACTAGCTTTATCGAGCGTATTCGTGGTTAAGTGTTTGTGTGTGATACTCATAGAGGCATCTATTTTAGGTGCTTAGTTTCGTATTGGTTTTATTGTCCGTTACTAAAGATCAATTGCCAAACAAGGTTAGGGTTTATTTTATCCATTTTATTAATTAATATTGTATTAATTATGTGTTTATTAATTACGTGTTAACATAATTGCATTAACTAGATCCAATATCCGCTGCATAAGACTGCAGAGGTTACGTGGTTAACTTGTTCTAAAATCCCAACAGTGGCATCACGAGCCAACTCGTTTTTGCGATTATAGGTTACACGTTTCTGAGTTAATAAACATGTTTTAAAAGGGCTGCATGAAACCTAGTTTAGTTATTATGTTTTATTTTAATTTTGACAATTACATGCAATACTTGTGAATTTTTAATAAATAATAACTAGTCACACACAAATTAAAATTATATTGATAATTAGAATTAATTTGTTAATTAGAATTTAATTTACATGTGAATTATAATTACCTTGTTAATTAAAATTAAATTGTTAATTAAGAATTACATGTTAAATTAAAATTACTTGCTAATTAGAATTAAAAGTTAATTTGTATTTATTAATTGTTAATTAGAATTATTGTGATAATTAGAATTACATATTGATTTAAATACATATATTAGCGTAATTACTTGTTAATTGGGATTGCCATGCTTTTATGTGTTTTCCCGCCACAAGACCCACTCAATTGCTTTTCTAAGTGATGTATGGGGCGATCTAGGTACTTGATCCTAGTGGACGGTCTTATGGTTTTCGTTTGGGGAAGACTCGCAAGAGGACTCGGAACAATATGTGGTTATTGATATTAATGTTTATGCTTGTATGTTTGTGATTCCTATATGTGCATTATTACTTGCTTTGACACCTAATTGTATGCAATATGGAATAATACATGTCGTAACCATAACATTAATATTGGTCTTTATTTACACGCCAAAATACCATGCTCATTGTGACCTGCTATTTGATTCGTGGAAAATTGTTTTTGTAAAATAAAGTGACCTAATATATGAAACACGTTTTCAAGAATTTAAAAACTAGACGCTATGGACACTTGGGATGTACGGCTCACCCACTAGAACAAACTAGAAAGGGGGTTTAAAGAAGTGAGCACAGTCTCACTGAAAGGATGTCTAAGGTTATGCTTCATCGCACCGTCCTCTGCCTCCCTCGGCGTTCGATTGGAGCTAAGTGAACCATGATGATCACTACATTGTCATTACCAAAGTTTTTAAAATTAGTGTTACAAAGTTGTTTTGCATGCTTCTTTGTACACGACTTTTACCACATTTATATGTGCATACCTATTTGTTAATATTAAGTCTATGCCACCCAACTATGGACACGCAGCACTTGATTAACTTCTCGGTCGTACCTAAGGGCCTTTCCAACCCATAGTAATTATTTCTCACCGGTAGGACCTCCGGTTATTTTTACACGTTCATACTTGGTCGACTTATATCGAGTTAACTCTGGTCGGACCTCGACCCGAGGCATAAGAAGTGAACTAAACATGCTTTTGACATTATTACTTGATACTAATGCCTTAAACAGTCTCATAAATCTAAGAGTTGCATTATGCAATTAACTGCCGCTTACCTCTTGTCCTATTTTTTTACACACTGGTCAGACCTATGGTAATTAAGTGGGTTGCAAGATGGATCTTAGTCTTAATTAGTAATTAATTGGGTAGTTAATTCTTTTAAGAATGTAATTATCGAAAATACTAGATTTGAACTTTTATGTTCTGATTAATTGTGTTATTGCAACATAATTCGTAAACAAATTTATTTTTCTTTGAAAGACAAACTTAGTCTCTTTTCCTAGTAAGAAGAGTGAGACTTATACCTATCTTTTCTCCTTAGTTGACAAACTAAGATAGGATTCCAAAATTGATAAACTCTTATATGATCTTTCATTACCCTTTTCGTGGTCTAGAGTTAATTGAAAGATAGAATATTTTGTGTAACTGGAAACATTATGTTTAGAGCTACCAAAATAAATAACATCCTGCACTTGTCACGATGTATGAGTTTAAACCGCAAAGAGTAAAGGAATTACTAGCATATTTGCTAGGTGATCTTCTTGGACTCTTACTATTCCTAAAGTGCTAAATACCCTTGGGGCTTTGTAGACGATAAAGGAGGAATTGCATGCTAAATATTCAAGTTAATTGAATAAAAGAATGGCTAGTCCATTGTCTACATAAGTAAAACTTCATATACTCTGTTCAATACCTAAGTACATGCTACTAGTAGGCATTTGAAGAGAATAGGAAAGTATATAAAACTGCTATATGCTTTCTACTGGAAATGTAACACTTACAATGTTGACAAATCCAAGTGGGAGCAGCTTGCATTTATTACTGAAATACCATTCATGTAATGTTGTCAATTTCAAATGGGCTATGGGATTTATTTCTTGTTAGTCACCCATTTCATTTCAAACTAGCTTTGAAATAATTCATTACTTTCCTAAATATAAACAAGCATTGCTTAAAGGAAAATTGCATTTTATTTTATAAGATAACACGTTGCCTTCCTGTCAGCCGCCTCAAACGTTATCTATAGAATAATAATCCACGATTCCTTATTAAAGGTTATGGTTTTAAAACTACTTATGATATCTATGACATTATCATATCGTTTGAACAATCAATCACATGTTGTTTGTTTTCATAATATGATGTTGTACCTTACACAAGTGGGAGAAATCTCAAAATGTGTGCAAGGAACAACAAGATTATTGGTATCTCTTGACCGCAAAGTAAGAAAACTAATAAATCTACTAGGACTTAAACATGTTAGATGTTTAATGCCCTACTACATGTAAATAAGAATTCTACTAGGACTTAAACACATGAGATGTTTATTGCCCTACTACATTCTAACAATGATTCTACTAGGACGTGAACACGCTAGATGTTTGTTGCCCTACTACATTCAAATGTCATAATATAGTGTAAAGATACTTCAACATTTGACTACATGTTTTAGTCAAAATAATTATGGTTATATGATAATGATCATAATTCTGAAGTATAAAATTAACTTGAAATTACTATAGAACTCAATAGTTTATGTTCATGATTACTTTTGTTAGTATAATTATGCTTACATGTTAAGACATAATTATGAAGTCCTTGTATTAATCAATGACTTATAACATAAAGTATATATAGTAAATGTGTTATGTCTTATAGTTAACACATAAACATGAGGCTTTGAATTATTCAAAGACTTATAATGTATTATTTAAATGTTCTGTTTTCTTGTTAACACATGAACATATAATCCTTGAATAGTTATGTCTTCTTGCGAACATGTGAACATAAGGTTCTTTTATTGTTCAATGAATATACATTATTGCATGCACTTGGTTCGTAAATACTTTATATGCAATTTGGCTTGACCCAATTGACAAGTATTTGGTCCAAAGAGAATTAAGTTATCTATAGAATTCTGATATAGTTTCACAATTCTTATAACTCATAGGATACCACTTCATCATGGTATGTCTAATGTGTTGGATCAAACCTTATTCATATTGTTTGGTTCCTGATAGCTTTAATTGCTCTACCTCCAAAACATATCAAGGTTAGAAATTGCGTGTGTCATGGATACACTCAATATAGTTCAAACCTAGAAGGTATTCAAGACAACCTATAACTGAAAACCCTAATTCATTAGGGATTTGAGGTTTTACTACTCAAACCAATTGAATCCTAAATCCTTTTGGATTGTTGATTTTTCTACACTTCCTAGCTTGAAGATTGTAGTTTTTGTGTTCTTCCTAGCTTGACGAAACACAAAACTGTTGCTAGATCTTTTGGTTAAAGAGTGATACTAAATTAGAGTTTTTCTATAAACCCTAATTTGAGTTGTTGGAAGGAATTCCATTATGTCTTGATTTAAGTTCTGAATTTGTTAAAATCTTAGGAAGCATTTTATTAACAAATCTTGTGATGAGAACTTAAAATGTATTTTGTTGTTCTCCATAAGGAACAATTTATTGTTGCTTAAATACTTAGTATTTAGAGAATTGTTTCTACTTACAAAAGTAAGTGGGAGCATATACATATCTCAAAGTTTTTGAGAACAAAATACTTAACCTTCTAAAATGCATTTATTAATGTCATACTAAGGTTAAACATGAAAATGTCAACCGAAGTTTAATGATTACTCTCATTCATAAATCTAAAAGGATGCCTCATCACTTGAGTGATATTTTATATCAATGCTGAGGGATATAAGTTAGAAGATTCTTGTAAATCAGCTAACTAATAAAATATATTATCACATCTTGAATCTGATAAATGTTTTAGAACTATGAATGATAAGATGCAGTCCTTAAAAGGTAAATCGAGTTTTGAGCTTGATTGTAATTTTGCCTAACAAGTTAACCTATGAGGTTGGAATGAGTTTCTTTTGAAGAAAGACTCACAAGGACAAAATTGTATACATATTAATGTTTGGCATTTTATAAGAAGTTTTTAATCATACTTAAGCAATTGACTGTGATTAAATTTTCTTATATAATACATGCATTAATTATATAAAGATATTTAATTGTCATACATGTGTTTTGTATGAAGAATATGACAATTAGATTTTATAACTCTTTCTTTATGATTACCTTTTGCGAGGACGGTGTGTAATCAAAAGGGTTATGAATCTATATTATCTTTATGTAGTATACAAAATTTGAGCAATCCATATTTTGTATTGGATCATGCATCCAAAAGCTGAGATCTTGAATTTAATTACACTATGATTCTAATTGAATTAAGATAACTCTTGAGTACATCTGACATTGAGTGGGAGCATTGTGTTTTTCCTTAAAATTTACATATTGAAGATATCATTCTATTTAAGCTAGATATTAATCCTTAAGCTTGGAATGAAAACTTCATTTAGAATTTAGGGAGTAAAACAAACAACCTTGGAATAAATGTTTATATGGAATAAACAAATGCGGAAAATAAACTCTAACACAAATGCAATATATTATTCAAGCAAGTCTTCAATGATATATTTCACTTGGAATAATTTACATGGATGGAAACCTTGTGTTTTTAAACTAAGGGTTTATCATGTATATATTATATTGTGTATAAGACTAGTTGTTGCTTTTGTACAAGTACAAAATGAGCTGACAACAACAATATCTAATTGAGAGTGTTTAGATTATTGTTTTTATAAATGTTTACGAATTATAAAGCATAGTGTTGTATAAGTACAAATGATGCTAGAGGATTATTTATACTAGTTGTAGTAGGATTTTATCATTTATGAAAAATCTGCTAACTAGTTGTGCTCAACATAGAGCATTGTTGCATTACACATTAATGAATGAGAATACTTTGCACTTTTAGAAACTGTAAAGATGACTGTCAGTATGTCGTTGATTTCTAATACCTCATGCAAGGTAGGGCGACATCTCCATACTATAATTATTGCAATAGTATGAGCATATGAGATAAGACACTCATCTTATATTTCAAATCTCTCACTATAAGTGATATTTTGAAATAAGTATTCGGAAAGTTTATTCAGATGACTATTTGGTTTTTCTTTTAAAGAAAGGTTGAAAATGTTGGAAACATTAGGCTTCAACTTACTAAATGAGTTTCATGCATATCTGTTTTAGTATTTGGATAATTGGGATTGAAAGACAATTTTTACTTTATGATGAATAAAGATACTTGGTATTTGTTATTCATTCATATAATAATTGTTATCCTATATTTGCATGTTTAATCCTTGAATAATTTTATTGTTCTAAATATGTCCATTGTCGTTTAACAATATGGGAATATTGTTATGATAAGGCAAATGTGATTATTGGTTATAATTCTAACGAGAATTCGGATTGTTCCCACCAAACTCATATGTATTCACTAGAGATGCATATTGATTCCCCAACTTTCAAACATTTACTTTTGGATCCTTGTCATAAGTAAATTATTGAAAATGGTTTGTTATCTTCGTCCTTAGACTTGAGATGCAAGCAACTTCTGTTATGTGTGGATATCATTTTTGTAAGTATACGCAAAACGCTATCTGAATAAGGTAGTTATAAAGGCTATATTTCGGAGTGATGTGAAGCATCCACAACACTTGTAGTCAATAAAGGATTTGTTACTCCACTTGATATGTGCGGAAAGATACCATGGCGCCTCCGCATTTAATCGATAACTGTTCGGCCGGACCCAAAGGGTAATGCAAGATGATTCTTGATTACATTTGGTATATCTGAATTAAAATCTATAACGAGATTCTAAATGGTTAAACTATATGGAATGATTTGAGATCCATAATCCATGGTTTAACGGTATCTATAACAAAGGATGATTAGAGCAAGACATTGAATGACCATGCTACTGAGAAACTTTTACGAAACTATTCTCTCAGACACTTTTAGTTAAAAAGCAAGTGAGAGCGTTTGCTAGGAGTTTCCGTCGTTAGTTTTGTGTGCCATTCGACACACCAACTCCCAAGTGGGAGCTGTTGGATTATGGGAGTTGGTACGTACAAAAATGACTAGAAGTGTGTGAGCCTATGGGGGCACACACGTTAAACACGAGAACGCTTTTTATTACGCTTTAATACTTGAACTATTTACTCGTTTACTAGACCCGATCCAAGCCCATGAACGGTCACATTTAGGGGCATTTGGATCATGCTTATGGGCTAGTAGAACATGTAATCGAATAAGGAAAGTGTTTGGCTTGGAGCTCAAGTTTGTAGCCCATGTAAAGCTAGGGTTTGTGGGTTATATATATCCATTCTCTTGCTTTCAAAATACACGAGATATAATTCTTATTCCGGCAATAATATACGATCAAACAATATGACATGATATTGTGATTATACCATGTTGAACCATGACCACTCAATCTATTTAATTGGTGGGCATACACGTATATCGTTAAGTGACATGTGAAAACAATATCTAACCTTGCTAATTAATAAATTTATACTTGCATCATTCATGATCCAAGATGTACTGAATTTATTACAACTTGTATTCTTATTTACAACTTGTATTCTTATGTTCCAAATTTTAGCCAACAAGTAAAAGAATTGGTGGTTAGTTTTGTTTTGTTATTGGTTGTTACTTGTTGATCTCTACTAACAAGGCGGAAAAAGAGGTTTTTGGTTTTCTTGGTTCGTGGTTGGTTCAAGTATTCAAAGGTTGATTAAGCGTTCACGACTAGCTTTATTGGGCGTATTCGTGGTTAAGTGTTTGTGTGTGATACTCATAGAGGCATCTATTTTAGGTGCTTAGTTTCGTATTGGTTTTATTGTCCGTTACTAAAGATCAATTGCCAAACAAGGTTAGGGTTTCTTTTATCCATTTTATTAATTAATATTGTATTAATTATGTGTTTATTAATTACGTGTTAACATAATTGCATTAACTAGATCCAATATCCGCTGCGTACTCGTAGAGGTTACTGGTTAACTTGTTCTAAAATCCCAACATGAACTGATCATCGGAATGATCCACTGTTGAACTTTCTATTTTTATCTACCATGCTCTAGCTTCTCATATTAACAATAGATTTTCAGGTTGTTAGCATGTGGGAGGCAAGTGACAGGTAGTGGTCGATCATATATCCTAGTTATAGTATATATCATTTGGCGAGGAACATATGACTTCGTGCCTCCAAGCTTATGGTTCCGTGCCAGTTTCATATTATATTGTAATGGGCCGGGTCTTTTATTTTGGCCCATCTTCTTTGTTCAGTTTGGTTCTAACAAAGATATATGTATTCCGGATAAACTTTAAGTATTCTCTATGCTGGTTTCACAAGCGCCAAAACCTTTTCTACCAACCTAACGACAGGTCGGTGTTCCAGATCTCTTAGGGTTTCATCTTTTATTGCATGTTTGTTGCTTCTTCTTCATGTTTGTTGTTTGTTGATTTGTATCTGCATATGTTTTCTTTGTGGTTTGAACTTTTGGGTTCTGCATGTTGTTTTTGGTTCGCATGCCTTTTTTTGGTTGTTTATTGGTTATTGATGAAATATGGTTACTGGACGTAGTTTTCCTTTGTTTGATTTAATCCTAAAAGTGTTATCTCAAGTTTATGGTCCCTATACTGTGTGCTTCATAGTTTTATCAATTGTTTTGTCCCATAACGTATACTATATAATGAGATCCAAAAAAATTGTTCCTGCTCGGGGTTTGGGTGATGATGACTTTGGTGACATGGGTCAGAGGGTTATGGGATCCGTTGGTAATGTTGGTGTGTCGGTGAACAGCCCGTTGAGGGTCAAAACTATCGCTGTTCAGCCGAAACGATGCTCTGGATGATGGTGATGAGTGTATGCATGTCATAAAAAGGCATGTATGACCATGGGTCCGATGTACATGTGCAAGGTTAATCATCCTGAATCGTATTTTCCATCTTCATTCATCTTTGGCTATGTATGTTTCTATGTTTTTGTTCCGGCGCCGTGATTTGCTTCATGGTAATGGCAGAAAGCGCCAGCTTGTTGACACGCCCCTGCATCGTATAAGACAAAGTTGTCCGGGATTTTGGAATGGGTCCGTTATACATCGCAAGAATTGTATCGATGGATGTCACATGCCATGAATCGAACGGATTGTCATTTACCAAATATTGTACGCGTTGTGGAGATGCTTATTTTCTCACCAATGCCGCTGTTTGTATGCAAAGATGTCCCGGTTCTTATCGTCATGGTTTGTTGATTGTTATTTTCTTTTTTCGCCGCTTTAGTTTGCATTGTTAATGATTAACATTTTCCCATTTTACTCAACACAAAGACGCTGGGTTGTTGGCGATACGTGAAGTTCATCGTTGGGTGAGTGTTTTTTCCTTTATGTCATTTACATTTTGTTCCCCGAACCTATTACTTTCATTTGACATTGTATCTTTTCGTCCAATGATCCGTGTAATCCAAGAGACGACGGAATAGTGTCAAAAGAGCTTTTTTCAGCGTTTAATTCAGTGACGTGTTCACATTGGTGGTCGGCTTTTCTTTCCGACCTTGATAATTGTATGCATGCTTAGGCTTTTGTTTTGTTTGTTGTTGCAAGTGTCAGATCAAATGGGAATACCATAATATCATTCTTTTGTTAACAAGTCATCAATCATTGTATCTTATAGCTCATGAAGTTGTTAAATACTTTCAGATATACCGTCACATCAGCTGGTAAATGTGGTTCGACAATCGATGCCACCTATGTGAGGAGAAGGAAAGATGTAATATGAACAGGAGATTGTCATTCTAATAATGTTTCAACCCATTAACAAGTCGCTTCATGAACGCCATGCGCCTCCAACTATAGTCCATTTGTTTGGATGGAACACCTTCGATCAAACGGCTGTGTAGAAACTCTTTCATTCATCTTAGGCCAATTTCTAATCATCCGCCACTTTTTATAAATGTAGTTGGTAATTGTAACGGCCATTCTCACATGTTATAAGTTTTTCCGCCTGTGATACCTTCCTACCTGATGTTACCCCACTTACAATGAGAGACCGAAGTTTCTTCTGGTTGGAATGGTCACGTTGACAATGCCAGAGTAGCTTCCATGATGGGGTCCAATATGGAACGTGTTTATTTGTTCATTCACCGACGGGTTAAATCTTTACGAGGAACGCAAGGTCACTTACATTTTTCACGCGACTGTCATTGTTGTTCGCTCCCAACTCGCATTCTTTATATTTGCTCATAATAGTTGTTGTTGTTTTCATTGTTACACATATAATGCGATACACCTCGTAATAATAACGGCCTAGAGAAGGGCACGGATTATACCAGATAGGAATCATGACAAACCTGGTGAAGCAACTTTACGAGGACCGCAAGGTAATCGCTACATTTTCACGATCACATTGTTGTTCGCTCCCAACTCAGATTCTTTATATTTGGTCATAATAGTTGTTGTTGTTTCATTGTTGGCACATATAATGCATACACCTCAGAACTAATACTCGGCTCGCTGTGAGAAGGCCACTGATTAGACGTGATAGGAATCATGACGAACTCCGTTTAGATGGCCAACGCCAAATGTACCGGTTCACACAAATGTATCGTGTTTGTGCACATTGGTTGCTAGCCGTATTTGAATGTAATGTGCCATGTTTTCGCCTTATTTGTTTGTCTTTCTTATTGTAAACTATTACCGACGAATGTATCCTTTCATGATTTGACAGGCCTCCGTAAGAATACATTCCTTTTGGTGCATGCATGTGTGTTCCTGTCACGCATCGTTTTGGAACGAAGAAGGTTGAGTCGCTCTACTAGGCGGTCGTGTCCTCTTTACCATCATGTTGTATGGGTGGAGAGTCAATATTTGTACCGCCGTGAGTATCCACCTTATGTTCAAGAACTTTTCAACTAACCGACATTTTATTGACAATATCGCATATATAACCAAATGTTTAATGCATGACGCCCCTAGGTGCAAAACATAGATGAAACAAATAATGTAGGAGGGGTCCTTATGTGTTCAAAGTTTCGGGAACATATACCATCGCATCTAAGCTTTGTCCTCAACCTGAAACACCAAGGTTTTGGCAAATTGTATATCTATGATACCATGATGAGGTCAAGAATCGGCCGTCTCATTTTATGAAGCTACGAGAACAACGCTTAGGCTGATGTGGTCGCTGGCCTTATCCATTTCATCATAACAACGCCTCGTGCTTATTTAGAACGGCAGGGACAAAATGAATGACGCCGGTTCCAAAAGTAAGGCTGCTGATCAAGTCACTTCATCAAAGCACGAAGTTACCAACAAACAGATGATAGGAGCGATTGTATATGAAAGCGCCCGCATTCCGCCATAATTTGATGTTGTAATTCAGCTTGCATTTGGGTGAACCGAAAGGATAAACAAGTCGCATCCTCAAGTTATATGTCACTACAATTCCTTTGTTGTTTGTACTCATGAAAGGTAATGGTATAAGGATCGAAACTAATTGATTGTCCGGGTGACTACGTATAGCGAGAGAAGGGTGACAATGAATGCATACTATGCGCATATGTTGCATGACCGGGTGAATAAATATGGTCTCGCATTGAGGGGAGACTATTCCAAAGAATATGTTGTCACCGCATATTGTGCCATAGAACAAAGTCGGATGGATTTTATTAGGAAAAAATAATCTGACATTAGAGGTGACTTTCACAATGACGGTTCCATAAAGCGAATTATTTTGCCAAGATCATTCACGGAGGTCCAAGATACATGTATAGTCACTATTTGGATGCATTTGCAATCTGTCGCATACACGGGAACCTCTACATTTTTGTTACATTTACATGTAACACCCACTCGCCGAGATACAAGAATTTATGGTGAATTTCCAACACTCAGCTAAGAAACGATAGGCCTGACGCCGCTGATGGTGTTTGAACGAGAAAATACATCCTGCTAATGTATGTCCGTGAAAGGCCTTTTGGAAGCATATGTGCATCGTAGTTTTAACACGAAGGTTGTGTTGTTTTGTTCATTTTCATATGCCTAAGTGGTCAGCTTTTTCCCCATTGTGGTTATGTATTCACCTACATTTAAGTTTTTTAACCTTGTGGATGTTTTTATACATAATGCTCACATAATTTAATAACATACCATCCATGCAGCTTTTGTATACGGTGGAATTCCGAAACGTGGACCGCCCTATCATTATATGCTGGAATGATTCCACTTCGAAAATAAAAGTCCGTAAGATGTTGATAAATACGCCTCGCGAGTTCCCCGATGAGGACTAAGATCCCAGGTTTCGTGAGTCATATCGAATTTATGATGCATGGGCCGTATGAGCGGTAGCACCAAACGCCCATGTATGCGTGACCGCTTAGTATGTAAGAAAAGGTTCCCAAAAGATTACGCACCAACACTTATATCGACAAGTCGATATGTTCACTATCGGAGATCGAGACAAAAGCATACGGGTACAAGAAATAATATGTACGGACAATGGTTATGTTGTTACCTATAATGCATCATTGTCGATGAAGTTTTATGCCCACATAAATGTCGAAAGTGTCATGGTTGGACTATGGTTATAAAGTACTTATTCAAGTACATATCCAAAGGCACGGACAGGATAGTTGCTCGAATAACAAGAAGAATGTAGGTCCATTTGTCGCCGTTGGTTCACGTACCATCAACATCGCTGCCGCAACCGCGGTTGTCCTATAGCGTTGATGAAATTAAAACTTTGTTGATGCAAGATACATAGGACCTCATGAAGCATGCCGGGCGTATTCTTAATTTTGATATCCATTCTAGAGAACCAACTGCTCAAATCCTTGCAAGACATTTGGAGAATATGCAAATGGATCACTTTCAGAGGTGGTCAATCATTGCAATCATCATTGATAATCCAGAACACACAAGAAAACACTCACACAATGGTTGAGCTTTAACCGTGCTTCTACTATTGGTAGACATCTTACATACGTAAATTTCCTATCTGAATTTGTATGGTCGTTGAAAGATAAAGAGTGGTATCCTAGATAGAACACAAATAAACCTTCTATCGGAAGATTGACGTATGTGCATCCAGCTGCAGGAGATCTTTTCTTCCAAAGGTTGTTACTTTCACCAAAAAGGTCTGACTTCATTTCTCGGTATTAGACAATAATAATCACACTTATCCCACAAACCGCCGCTGCAGAGGCGATGGGTCTTTTGGAAAACGATGGCGAATGCTCTATTGCCATGGAAGAGGCATCCGCAACAACAATGCAGACGGAGCCGCGCTCCCTCTTTGTGCGATACTTATTTTCTGTGAGGTTGCGGATCCGTTGCATTGTTTACTTCTTTTGGGAACATATGGCACATGACATACCTAGAACACTAGCTGAACCATGGGAAGAGTCGCATCCAATAGAGCCGTAACTAAAAGGAGGGCTACTTTATGAACTGGAATCGTCCCTCAATTTACGCAAATCGTTAGAAGATTTTGGAATAGATCCGCCCGTAAGGTTTGTTCGACATCCTCACCAACAAGATAATAATGGAGGAAAAGTGTTATAATAGAGAAGAATTAGCTAAGGAAAGAGACATTTTAGTTCCGAGCTCAATAATCACAATGACAAATATTTGAAACAATAATAAATTCCGTCAACCATAAGATTCAACAACCGATGTTTGTATACCGGACATGGTGGAAGTGTAAAACATTTCTATGGAAACCATTATTACAACCTTAAGATCGAGGCAAATATAGTTTTAGCAGTTGCATCATGCATTATGGCCCCTATTGTTACCGTAGGAGAACAAAGCATTCAAGGTTCAAGCTACCGTTAAACTTAACCGATGAAAGCATGTGCAAAGATAAAAGGAAAAACACAATTAGGAATTATTGCAAAGAAATGTAATTGATCATTTGGGATGAGGCACCCATGAATGATAGGCTTGTTTTGAGGCTCTTGACCGTACATTGCGCGATATTTGTGAAACACCTCAAATGTTGTTCGGAGGCAAAACAGTTATGTTTGGTGGAGATTTTCGCCAGACTATGCCGATAAAGAGAAGCAACAAGAGATGAGGTTACTCATCCATTTCGTAATCATATCTATGGCGACATCAAGTTGTTTTTCGACCAAAACATGCGTCTTCAAATGGAAAATATGGATGCAACATAGAAAGAAGATATGTTCACATTTTCTAAGTGGTTCCGGACATTGGTGACGGTAAAATGGGCACACCGGATGAAAGTGATCCGAAAACACGCCATGGATACATATCCCGGAAAGATATTGTTATCCACCAATAGAAGATGGAAAATGGCAACTCATACATTTTATATATGATAATGAAACGTTAGCTTCCCTTCCGCCAGAATCATTCCGTGAGAAAGCCATAGTATGTCCTAAAAGCGAGACACCGACATGATTAACTTAGATATTCGAAAATGCTACCAGTGTGTCAAAATATTATACGCAGTAATGACCGGTTATCCCAAAGAGGGAATGACGGGGCGCTTCGAATTACTATATCCTGTGGAGTATTTGAACTCTATCAATCTCAGCGGCTTTCCTCCACACCAATTAGAACTTAAAGTTGGCACTCCAATCATGTTACTAAGGAATTTGAATCTTCTTTGGCGCCTTTGTAATGGTACAAGGATGATTATCACTCGCTATTAACACGCGTGATAGAAGCTAAGATAATAACTGGAACAAGGATTGCTCAAAAGGTATTCATCCCCCATATTGTACTCACCATGAAAGATGAAAAAATGCCGCTCATATTTAAACGTAGCGCTTCCCATAAAGATTTGTTATGCAATGACGCACAAAAAAGTCAAGGACAGTCGTTGAAAAATTGGCATCTACTTACCCGAGCCAGATTTGACATGGCCGCTATATGTTGCTTTGTCAAGAGCAACAAGTCCATGGTCTCAAGATGGTCACAGCACATTTTAGGAAAGCAGCATAACACGACTAAAAATATAGTCTACAAAGATTTTTTGGGAAAATTTAAAAGTGACCGTGTTCTTTCAACTTTTATTTCATTGACATTTTTTTTTGCACTTATTTCTTTACATTTGTTGATGCCTATATCAGTTGCATCTAACTATATGCGATTCCTTTTATTGTTTTGCGAACATCATCTACGTGTCCCATAACATGTCACCGTTAATTAAACATTAATCACAACTTTTAACATGTGGCTCAATTATATCTTTAAAATGTTATTCACACCATTCACCCCATAAGAGACACGAAGCTAATGATATCCTAGAGAATACTATTACTATTTTCCCTGTGTTTATTATCATGATAGCTTTGTGGTACAAACTTTATGTAAAACTGCTTGAAATCCATGACGCATAACATAAAAGTGACTTGAGCCGTACTAAAACTTTAATTTTCCATCATTTGTAGAACAATGGATAGACAAGGCAAAGTTGCGATCAGACTGAAATGTACGGATCAGCAGAGATTGGTGAAAGTCAACCCAACACATGTAATGCGAAAGATACCAAAGCCATTATGATAGAGGAAGATGTCATAGACTTGATGGACCTAAATCAAGACCTCAACAAGCCAATCGAGCTGAAAGTTTAGGAAGTGGTATTCTAGGAATGTCCTGCACCCAACCCAACCGCTTATGCTTTATCCTCTTGGACAAAAGGTAATGTATAAATGATGCCTTATGAAATAAACATTCTATTTAATATGGACATACTAATGATCAAGCTTTATTCATGGCTACACCAGGGTGACGCTTATCCGCGAATGTCCAATTGTGGGACATGCGCCTCCTTGATCCTAAACCGCAGTGGGTGGATGTTATCGCATCCAAGGGTACGGATGTAAGAAAACAGACAAGTGGCAGCGGACTCTCCCAAACAAAATGACGCCCTTGGAAAATACACAATGACATGCCAATTGAAGAAGAGGCTTTAACATTACTTCAACTTTGCCGCTTATAACGGTTAGTCGCAGAATCGGAGAACAGGATTCTGTATTACGTGTATGTTTGACAAACAATATTTTTTAAAAATCATAAACCGTTTATACAAATTTGCATACCGACATTGGCATTATACGGAACATTGGTGCGATAAAAGAATTTGGAGATGCGACAACCAACCGCATTGCAAGGAGAAGTATTGACATACGTAATCTCAAGTGAGTTTCCTTAACAATGTAGCTAAAAATTTACACATCCATTCCAGAGCAATGTCGTTACACCGCATACTGCATAATGTTAGTGACACTTACAACAAATGTAATGTTGTCGCATTCACTTTATGGAATGAGGTTGCAAGAGGATTTGAAGTTGGTCTATGTACTAAACTAGAACACCGGTGATTATTGCAAAAGAAGTTCATGCCGGGCTGTTGCTTTGTGTATAAACACAGTTCACTAACCATATTTCATTCTCATTATGTAACTTATAATGCACTTAAAAAAATGGATGAATACGGGGGGTTCAACTATTCTGCG
This sequence comes from Chrysanthemum makinoi, assembly GCA_910596185.1. Lineage (NCBI taxonomy): Eukaryota > Viridiplantae > Streptophyta > Magnoliopsida > Asterales > Asteraceae > Chrysanthemum > Chrysanthemum makinoi. The sequence goes on from OU343216.1 coordinate 89,141,705, forward strand.
ACCGCCATAAGCAATTATTATTTTAACCTTAAATTGAAGAAGCGCACTGATACGAGAACTGTAAGGTGGAAAAATTTTTCGATTTATCATACCAAAATATCGGCTACTTTACATACTAACAACCCTACCTATTACGATATGCGTAACTGATGGGTCCACCAATTCCATTAACAATCCCGCAAGGTGACATAGAAGTCGATAGCGTAAATGCAAGAGGGCCGTAATCAATCGCGACGCCATATCTATGAATCAAGCACATATGGTATTATACTTCTCACCTCTTGCTTATCTATATTTAAAAAAACTCGATACTTAACAAATCGCCATTAGCAACAAGTATTTACAACCGAGGCCATAATGCTTATTGAAGAGGAAAAGGTTGGTACTTCAACCGCTGCGCTAACATGCCATACAAAATTGAGGACGGTCTTCCACATTGGCACCGCCAACAACCGGTACAATAGCAACACCAACTACGTATACACAACCATTTCTTCACATCATTGAAACAAATGTAATATCTCAACATTACTAACACAAATTAACACATGCAGTATCGCTTGAAAGTGGTTCTTCAAGATGGTACCGGTGAAATAATTGTTACTTGCTTCTGCTCTCGCCTGATACCTGTTCTCGCCTGCGGATGAAGTAGTGAACTATATTCCTAACTAAACCCATACGCCATTCCACCAGAATCCGCGGACTCGCTTAACACAAGGCATGTATTCCAGCCTACATTTAGGAACAAGAAGCGACGCTGGTATCCGGAATATGTCTTAGATAAGGTAATGGACAAATGCCCTCCACCTTCTTCTTCCACCATTCCCGAAAGAACAAAAGTGACATCTCAGATCAACAAAAACCGTCATACAAGAAACCATCAAAACCTCCACCCTCGAGGAACCGCAGACCGCCACCAATGACAGATGAACCAATTGAAAAGGTTGCACAAATGACCTAAAAGGTTCCAACAGTGCACGAAAGAACTGCTTCCTCCCGAGGAATCACAAGAGGCCGCACACAAGAACAAGAAAGCTGTGCACTAATAGATATACGACGCCAACAAGGCTGATTTTCACTGCCATGCCTCTTTTAAACACGTTGTTATCCAATGCTAATACACCTATCAAATAATATGTAGAATCGCTAGAAAATGTATGTTCAGATAGAATGTTAATCTAGGTGTCAGATAACCTACCCGTGCATGTGACACCAACGATTCGTCAGACATTTTGTATCCAATAAACCGACTCAATGCAAGTAAAAAATGTAATCTTTTGATGGTATGTATGGAACCATGGTTGGACCGTAATTAACCCCCATCCAAACAAAATCACGAGATCTCCATTATGAAATTTATATGTGTTGACAGATTGAAACGTTATCTCGCCAAATTCAAGAAACAATAGTGCTAATTACAAGTGAATAGAAAACGCGGTAAAGTAACAACACACAAACATTTATTTGACATAAAACTTACCTAGAACATAACCTTAAACATAAACATTTAAAACATAGGATAACAAAGAAACAACCAAACTCCTAACACGCCAGACAAGTACATCAAAGACCCCGATGCTATTCATGTATCCCGTAGTCGCGAAGATCAGCGACATGTACATGACGACCATTTTTCCTGAATGCCGCTGTTTGGTCCTTCATCGCTTCCAAC
>OU343216.1:89143476-89167160 GCA_910596185.1 Chrysanthemum makinoi
ATGGTGGTCATCTTGGGGCTAAAGCGTTTTACAAACTTTTATGATCTTATTGAATACGGGCAGGGTTATCGCAGAAACTGGAACAATGACAAACGATCTGTCCAAAGGGTCGCAGGCAGTGAAGTCTGTGTTTGCAGTATTGGATCGACACACCTTGATAAACCCTGAGGATCCTGATGGTAACAAGCCTGTCATTGTTACTGGACATGTAGAAATACATGATGTTGACTTTTCTTACCCTGCTCGACCTAATGCCAGGATCTTCAAGGGGTTCTCCATAAATATTGAAGCTGGTAAATCAACTGCATTGGTCGGAGAAAGTGGGTCTGGGAAATCAACCATAATTAGCTTAATCGAACGGTTTTATGACCCTGCGAAAGGCGTTGTCAAAGTTGATGGAAGGGATATAAGGTCATATCATTTAAGAACTCTGCGGAAATGTATCGCACTCGTTAGCCAAGAGCCGGTGTTATTCGCGGGAACCATACGTGAAAACATTAAATATGGAGCTTCCGAGGAAGTAAGTGAATCAGAGATTACTGAGGCTGCAACAGCAGCCAATGCTCATGATTTTATATCAGTTTTGAAAGATGGGTACGATACCCAGTGTGGTGAACGAGGTACAACTCGGGGACAAAACAACGCATTGCTATAGCGCGTGCAGTTATCAAAAACCCCAGGATTTTGTTACTAGACGAAGCCACTAGTGCGCTAGATAGCCAATCAGAGAAAGTAGTGCAAGACGCTCTTGAGCGAATGATGGTGGGGAGGACTAGCGTGGTGGTGGCACACCGGTTGAGTACCATACAAAGCTGTGACACGATCATAGTTTTGGAAAAAGGGAAGGTGATTGAGAAAGGTAACCATGGTTCGTTGTTAGCCAAAGGGCCTAATGGAGCTTACTATTCTTTGGTTAGTCTTCAAAAGTCTAGTAATCTGGTCAAAGGTTTTTTACCTTGAAAATTCGTAAGAGTTCAAGTAAAAGTAAATTTGATACATGACGCATTTTATAGCATCTCAGAATGGTAACTACTGGGATGGGAAGGTTAACTTGTGCGATAAGTAATTCAAAACTTGTGCTAGCTTGACACAAGTTAGAAAAACGCATTTTTATTGCTTTTCCTGAAATATATCCAATATATATTTGTAACAGCTTGTTAACATAGATTACAAATATTGAATAAACATATAACAAATATTATGTTGTGTTTAGTTGGGGGAAAACACTTTTGTTTTCCTTAAAATGTTTTGTAGAAAACAAAGAAAATAGAGATCGCGTTCAAATCAACGTTTTCCAACAAAATGTTTTGCAAAACACAAAATCCTTATTTTCTAACTTAACAAGGAAAATTACAAAACAAACTTTAGTTGTTTTCTTTGTTTTCCATTGTAACCCACAACCCTCCCTTCACTTCTTCAAAATAGAAAATACAAACACCAACTAAACGCGTTTTCTATATTTTTAAGTGTTTTGTAGAGATAAATTTTTCCTTTCAAATTTTTACAAAACTAGAGAGAGAAAACAAAAAAATATTTTTTCCAACTAAACGCACCCTAATTATCTGATTAGTGTAAGTTAGATGAAAATACATTCTACCGATTTCTTAACCAAAAATACACCTTCGTCTTTATACTCTCATCTCTAGTCATCATGTTTCCAAGAGAATTTCAAACCCCTGAAAACTTTTAGTATGCCAGTTTGCTATTGTTTCATCTACTAAGGTGACCACCATTATGACGGTACTCATCTAAAAATGTAAATTCAATAGTACGTTTTACTATAAATTCTTTGTTTGTTGCAATTTCATTAATATTTCATTCAACAATTCGACTATATTCAGCGACCTTAAAAGGTTTACTAGCATCAACCTATATAGAAGTGGTTACGTCGAACACAAACACACACGATAATTCACAACAGTGGTCACATGCGTGATCGTGTACATCACGCAAGTGTTTTCAAGACCATTTTTTGTACATTTCAACACAACTTGAGGCTATCACCTTAAGGGTCTTGTAACTTTTTGGTAACGTAAAAGTCACTTGTCCTAAAAGTCTTATTTCGATCCGTTCCTCCACTTATATCTTTTTTTTTTAACATTTTCGTATTATTATTAAAAGTACCAATTCTCGTTTTCTTCATAGAGTTCTTCTATTTATGTGATAATAGTTAAACAAAACTAAATGTTAACAAAATTATATTCTCGTTCTTGTTATTATATCAACGATACAAGTTAAAGCTCCAATCAACATCTCATATTCAATACTGTTCTTTAATGTAGCGTGCAAATAGATATTTACATCCTTTATTTATCATGTACTCACTTTTTCAAAATAAAGATTATATAGTCATGCAGCAACTCACCAATATAAATAACTCATACACAGATACACTAATCATAAAAGGTACATAATAATTTTAAGTATCGTATATCAAATATGGCCTACTCTGCAACCCCACTTGAAGTTAATTACTTTCATATAAGGAAAATGATAAATGGACCTAACTAAAGAGGCCAAAAAGGAGACCTAATGCATAAAAGACTTGTACAGTAACAGTACTATACAAATCATTTATGCATTAGGTCTCCTTTTAGGCCTCTTTAGTTAAGCCTCTATATCAAAGCTCTTCATATAATCTTCTTAAAGTACTTTCATTATACGTCCAGACAGTTTCTAAAAGCGTACTTTAATTCATTCAATGGGCAGAGAGTTTAGACTTTTATTGGGTTGGGTTATTTTGACCCCTCCTATTTTTTTAGATTGACCCCTCTATTATTTTTGATTTTTTTTTTTTGATTTTTATAATTTTATTTATATCAAAAAACTATAAACCTGAAAATGCGGAACAATAAATATAAAGTTTAATAAGTCAAACGCTTAAAACTGTCAGAAATACGGAACAGAAACTGACAAAAAACTGTTTTGTACTGGAAAAAGTGGGGGACAAAAGGAATATTCCCCTATGTCCCCCACTTTTTCCACTCATCCTAAAGCAACTAAGGGCGTGTTTGGTAGATAGAATTTCAGAGATTAGAAATGAAGTGGAGAATTAAATCCAGGAAAATGAAATTGAATGAGAAATAAATTAAATTCTACTATTTGGTAGTGCCAGAGAATTGAAATAATTCATAATCACGAAACTTTTTTTCCTTTGAAAAACATATTTCGAGCAACATTTTTTTTCAAAATGTTTTGAGCACATGATGTTGCACACGTAATTTGTTTACACAATATTTTATTAACAAAGTACATTCTTTAATAAAATTATAATTTGAACCGATTAAAAACCCTTAATTGTTTGTCCTGAGAGTTCATTTTCTTAAGTATCGTACAAAACAATCAAAAAAAATCTAAAAACATGTTCAGTGATAAACCTTTTGAAAAGATACAGTACGTAAAATTAATGTTATCCTATCTATACTAGATATAATAGAAACAGTCAAACTTCAAAAGTGGAAATGTTGAACTATTCAAATTGGTCAAATGAGAGAGAAAAAAAATACACTGATAAAACATACGCTGCATATTCTCTAACCTAAACACACCACATATCTCTCTCACTAACACACATACACTCTCTCTGCAATCAAAATCAGCGACACCTACAAACTAAATTCCGATGACGTTTTTTGCAGCTTGATAGTTTTTTAGCAGGGGGTTAATAATTCAAGGTGCGTTTTTTTTTAGTGAGATTCTTTTATCATTTATGTTATTCACAACATGTCCAATTTTGCAGGCCGCATTTTTTTTATGATTGTGCCCTATTTACCGGTGGGTGAGGTTGCCTTCAAGGATATTGAGGTTGTTCTCAATGAGATGCTGAGACAATTTTTTGTTATGGTATGTTATTCTATACATCTTTGATATCAAATTTCTCTCAGTTTATTTGTTGTTACTATGATTGTTATAATTTTTGTGGCGGCAATTTGGAGGATGCCCATAAAGTGTTCGATTAAATGCTACAGTGGGATGAAATTGTATCTACGGTCGTGACGAGGCCATAACCACATAAAGGTAAACCACGTTTTTATAATGACAATTTTGTTAGTTGACCATTTTAAATGTTTGGATTGCTTATATGCCTATTGTGTATACTAAAAGGAAATAAGCACTTTTAATGAGATAAAATGTTTTTCTAATAAGGGGACCAGAGTTACTAATTCTAAAAGGATGGTTAAGAATGATTAAGTGATAAGTGTGCTTTGACATAGCGGACAATTAGTTTCGGTATATATATGTAGGAATAGTGATTAATGAGGTTATTTGAATTGCTTTTTATTTGAGTCAAATGCATAAAAAGTACAAATGGTTTATTACCTTTGAAGAAAAGTGCAGCGCTATTGTATGCGCTAAACCCTTAATCAACTTATTATAAAGTTTTTCTTAACTAATATTAAAAAAACAGTGGTAAGCTTGGCCTTAATCAACTTATTATAGGTCATTTGGGATTAGGAGAGGATAAGGATGAACGGGGCAACATCTTTCATCTAATGCTCCAAGTTTGAGTTAGTGCTCAGTTATGTATAGTTGCTAAACAGGTCACTGCAGCTACGGGGAGAGATAATAGATATATCAGATGATTGCCTATGTACGGGTCACTGCTGCTACTGGATAATGGTATACAGACAATGGTATGCAAATGGATAGGCGTATCTACAGTCACAACAACGAATTTTATGCAGAGGCAAAAGTGTTGGAGTATTTTTCTTGGATTCGGGTTTTAGGGTTAGTAATGATTATGGATTGGTTTGCACAACAAAGGTGCGCTTGATACTGTTAAACCAAAAGTTGTGGTGTCGGCGGCATAGGTGTGTCGGGGATGCTGGCGGGGTCGAGAAGATGGTATGCTTGAGGTAAATTTAGCTGAGGAAGAATTGCAATATGTGCTTTTATATAATTATTATTATTATTATTTATTTATTATTATTATTTTAAAATTGAGCAAAAAAACTTGATTCTTTTTATGTATTATTTTTTAGTGAGTTCTTATTTCTGAATATGTATCGATCTTTCTTTACGTCTATGCAGTTAGTGACGGTGAAGGTTTCATAGATGTAGTGGGGCTTCCATTTATTTCAAGTATGTTTATGATAAGCTATTTAAGTGAATGGTAAACCAATAATCAATTTGAGTCTTCCCAAAACCAGTTTTGACACATTAGTTGCAGAGTTGTGTATTTAAACTGAGGTCATACTTAGATGGAGCAACAACAGCTTATGCGTACGCTTAGTAATAATAATGTTTAGATGGAACAAATACAGTTTTATATGTATATATAATTAAAGTTGCTCTTTTATGTGACCGAGATAGTGGTGCTGCATTTAGGGGTGTTATCGAGTCTATCGGGTCAGGTTGAGTCGGGTTTTGAATTTTTTAAAAGTAACCCGAAACCCGACCCGATTAAAAATCGGGTTATCGGGTGTGAATCGGGTCGGGTTTTGTCGGGTCGGGTGAATATCGGGTAAAACATTAACATATCACATTAACTGAATAATCATATGTAAGTGATAGTGTTTAGCTAGAGTTTAAATTTATCAGTACTTAAAATAAATGTAAGTTAAGATAATGAAAATTACATGTTGACGAAACTTGAAATGAACATATTGTACGTAGACATCAGTAGGGGGAAAAAGTAATGTAAGTTACATTTATCTTGGAGTGATCGTATCCTATCAGAGAGTTAGGAACAGTAGTTCAAAATATTTCTATGTCATTTTGTAGCTATGAGCTTGTAGTCTTGTGTTACAAATTTTTGGGGCACATGCCTTCTTATTCAGACTTTGGCATTAGGCTTTTAAAATTAAAACATAAAAAATTTAATGTTGATTTTCGGGTCTTATCGGGCTGACCCGATAACCCGACAACATTAATTGTTCAACCCTAACCCGAGCCGATAACACTATCGGGTTATCGGGTTCGGGTCAAACCAACCCGACAAGAATTTTTAACCCGATTTAACCCTCGGGTCGGGTCAACCCCACCCTATTGACACCCCTAGCTGCATTACAGAAATTTAGTCATACTTTGGACATGGTGAACCTACACAATTTGCGAATTGCTTGCAAATGTTCAGTTGACTTGACATAATATTTTTATTTGCATATGCTTTGGATGCATAAATTTTTTCAGCTCTAGCTTATATCGGTTCTTATTTGTCAAATTTCAACTTTGAACTTGTCGCATCCGTCCTGGACTCTATCTACTCGTTAACTTTATGGTGTTCTTCTTTAACATTGAAATAATGACGATATTTATTTTATGCAGTAACCACTTGCATCTGCTAAATGTAGACAATTTCTACTACCCCCATAATGCGATCCACAAAAGTTTGTCATGTTTCCTTTTGTTTTTATGCAGTATATGAAACATTGAAAGCTATGTGATGTTAAGAAGTGCGCGCCAATCGTGAAGCTTAGTAAGGTTAATGGTCTATTTATTGTTTTGATTTGTAGACGAAACAAAGAAATTTGACTGAAATCTGCATGGTATTGACAAATATTCTAAAGGAAAACTTGGAATTTCGAGCACAGTGGACAATTAACTTTTCTTTCATACTGATTTTTGCTATTATGATGCCCTGTAATACCTTACAAGTTATGAGATTCGTTGGTCTGTAATCAAAATTTAGTCATACTAGCAGGAGTGCCAAGCTTCTTTTGGTATCATTCATCGTGCTGATTGGAATGGTAATGTAAGTAACATACCTTTTGATGTTACCACTTGATAGATCTTGGACACACACCTTGTGTCAATGATATTTTGTGTAATATTATTAAGCACGCGGAATTTACTTAGTAATACTTAGAAGATGGATTGTATGATGTATTGTATATAAACACTGATTAAACACAAAACTTAAGCTCCAATATTATTAAAGAATAATACGAGTGATCTTGCTTATAACTAGGGTTACACCTTGAAGCTCTTGTGAGTAATACGTAGGTAATTAGATAGATCCTAAGACAATGACCTAAGACTTCCTTTTATACAACAAGGAGTCCTTTACAAGATAAGTATAAAGCTAACATTATAGAATATACACAAGATCTATTCTATACTTATCTAGACGCGTTAAACTAAACATAAACTGATAGCAGTGGTAATAATGTACTGGCAGTGGGAATACGTTTCCACTGCTAGTGTTAATCCGAGCAGTGTAAACCACAACTATCCATGGTAATAAATTATTCCCAACAATCCTCCCCTAAACTTATGATTTTTCTGCAAATCAATAAGTTTCTTCAATATGCATTATCTTTAAGGATTTGGGGAATTCAATCAAACACTTCACTTCTTCCTTAACTTCTGTATGACTCTTGAACATTGATCTTGAAGTCTATGTAACAATGCTCTGACTTTCTCATTGTCTTCATGAACTCTTATTGTAGTACATAACATCACAGTGAGAGTTCCAGCTCTGATTGGATATTCTTTCTCAGCAAGCATAAATGCATCTACTCCATTTGCTGTAGAGACATGATGAACTTCACATGAGTCATAGTAAAACCATTTAGTACCAGAACATGGACATGAGAACTTCCAGAAATTATCATCAACATTAGGTTCATAAAGCCTGCTAAGATTAATCCACAACTGCATCTCCTTTGTATCTTTGAGATCTTGAGCATTAAACCTTTCTTGAACTAACCTCCATAATGTATCAAGGTCATCTCTGTCAAAAGCTTTTATAAGATCTTCAAATTGAATGAATGATGAAGTTTCACCACCTAGCCATGTGATCTTCCATGATGAAACAAAATTGCTACCAGTGTAAACTTCCCAATAAATAATAGGATGTCGAACTTGCAGTGGTTCTGGATAAAAATCTTCTTCTATAATCACAATCATTCTAGTCAATTGTTCTTCAGTGAATTTCTCAGTAGGAATTTTTTGTTCTTCAGCAACCTTAGTCTTCTTAACAGTTTGAGAATCACTTTCTTTGGCCTTTCTCTTCAATTCAGGAAACTTTCTTGCTTCTTCTTCAGAGTCCATTGGAGTAAAATCTTTATCTTGTTTTTGAACTCTGTAGTAAGCCCTTTCAACTTGATCATCAGCCATTCCTTTGAATTGATGCTTCTTCCAACCACCAACATGACAACAATAAGTCTTCATATATGAAAGAATTTGTGCTTTGGTTGGTTGTCTTGACTGTCTTGATTTCTTCTGGCCCTTTTTGACTGTACTAATCACATCTTCAAGTGCTTGATTGTTCTTCATTTGAATGAAATCCTTCAACTGAGCAGTTCTTTGTTCTTTAGTTAAGGATACATCAGCTACCAGGTCAATTGCTTTTTTCTTGATTATTTGATTATTAGCAATCAAGAACTCAATGTCTTCTTCAGTAGGAACATAACTAAACTCTGGAGTCTTCTCTTTAAAAATTGTTGGTTGAACAGTGAGAAGTGGATCTTCTTCCATTCTATCCAATCTTTTAGCTTCCATAAAGCTTGCAACTTCCAATTCTTCAAGCTTTTTCTTTTTAGCAACTTCTTCTTCAGTAATTATCTTAGCAATTTCTCTATCAAGAGCAATCTGAGCTTGTCTTTTCTTTGAAATCTTTCTTCCAGTTTGCTCTACACTTTTCATAACTGCTTTACCTTTGTCTTTCTTCAATTTATCAAATTCTTCACTTGCAGTGGCAATATTTGGCTCTGCAGTGGAAATAGAATTAGTGGTAAAATCAGTGGCAGTACAGAAAATGTCTTGATCTTCAAGTTGCTCTCCATGAGTATCAGTTTCCTTTGCTCCTTTACTTGTATCTCCTTCATCTTCAAAAACAATTTTCCTCCCCTCAGTGTCAGCACCTATTTTCCTCCCTTGTTTGGGAGAATTTCCCAAATCTTGATCAAAACCAGCTGAATCACCAGCAGTAGGTGAGGATGAAGATGAAATCACCAACTTTGCAGTGTTCTTTTTCTTTTTCAACCCATTCATCTCTTCCTTCAAGGTCTGAATCTCCTCCTGTAAATGTTTAACATCCTTGGCATGCTGCATCTTGACATGTTCCAAATCCTTCTGTAGAGATTCAACCTGCTTGGCTAACTTTGTACACAAAACCATCAATTCCAATTGGTTCCCACTGCCCTCATCACTTCCAACTGTGTTACCTGTTGGGAGAGGTGAATCATGGGGCAAAGGTTCAGATTTCTCCCTAGTTGGACTAGGTTGATGTCTAGAACCACCACTGCTTGTTCCTAGACCATAAGGTTCAGAAACTTGTTGTGTTGTCATGAGAGGAGTTGGCTGTTTAGACCTTCTCTCATAGGTTCTTGAAACTGGTGGGGTATAATCAATGTTTGGAACATTAATTATGGGTGTGTTTTGTTCAGATGTAATTTTAGCAAGCATTTGTGGTAGGAGAGGTGTAAAAATCATATTGCCATCTTTGTTCAAATTTTGAAAAACTTTAGGCTTTAGGCAACTGATTTGATAAACATTAGTATGGGGTTGCAGTTGAAACTCATTAAGCACTGCTTGCACAAACCTTGGATACATTAAAAATTTTGTTTTACTCTGTACATTGCCTTACATACTTGTAAAAATATAATTGGACCAGTTAAAAATCTTATCAGTGACTAGACAAACCAAAGGATAAGCCATGGTTGAACTAAATTGCTCATAAGATGTTTTCTTTGGACTGAGACAATGCAACAGAGTATGAATCAAAAATCTCCATTGGGGACAAAAACCACTCTTTTTGAAAGTAGCTTTTTTGTCAGTGGTATCATACCCCATGGATGATAAAGTATCATGAATTTCAGGCATAGGTAATGTGATGAAACCATTGAGATCACCCAATTGGAGTACTCTCCTCAAGGATGCCTCAGTAACATCAATAGTTACCCCATCCACAGTGGCTCGTAGAGCATCCACTGTTTCATGTGTATCTCCATTCTCAAGTGTTATGGACTGAGCAGAAGTCCAAAACTGTTTGATTTGAGAGATATAAATTGTGGGTTTTAAAAGTAAAGCATACCTTATATGTGTGGTATGAAGAAAGTCCACAATTTGATGAAAAACAAGGCCACTCTTCTCGTTAGACTTTTTTAGGTAGGCCACTAGGTTGTGCTCATCTGCAAAGTTTAAAGATGCCATATAAACTTTTGATGAAAAACAATATTATGTCAGTAAGAATTGAAAGAATAACTAGCCAATTGAGAGAGAAAGATATATAGGGTTAGGGTTTAAAAATATTGCACAAGTAAAATTATCTTTAGAAAGTATTGATTATAATATGGAAAGAAGATAATTCCCTTAATATTTTAACCCTATATATATGGAAAACAGTGGTTACTTTCAACGGCTAGTAAAAATAAGTTACTGACACAATCAGTTGTAACGGCTAGAACAACAGTGGTAAAATAACACTGTCAGTGGAAACTGTGAACTAGCAGTGGTAATTTTTCACAAAAATTTCAAAGAGCAGTGGTAAATAAAATCATTTAAAACTAGACTACTCTTATCATAGTTTTTAGAAAACTACCATCTATCAACGGATTTGATATGTCTTTACCATGAGCCGTTTGCTATGGACTAGCCAACTCTTAATCATAAAGAATATGGTGAGTTGATAACCATATAGTTTTTGGTAAACGGATTTGTCAAGTCTTTACCAGTAGCCGTTTGCTCTGGACTAGTTGATTCTTATGTGTGTAAGACATGGTGAATCAATAACCATTTGTTGTGTATCTCAGATATACACCTTTTAAGATCAACTCCCATCAAAACTTGGTTATGTATATAGAAATAACCAACTTGTTATTAACCAACAGTACCTTTAACCAAACCATTATCCAAGTAAAATATCTTCCAAAGTCAACCCAATAATATCTATATTTACTCCTTAACCTACCAAAATATGAAAAAATAAATATACTCATTAATTAACCCTTTCAACCGACTTTGTCTATATAAGGAGGCTTGGCTTTAGGTAAACTTCATCAATTCACATTCAAACACAATATCCCTAAAAACATAACCATGAGCAATCCTTCCAACCATCAACATCTTCTGATTAGAAGAAGAGTATGTAATCGAGTCAGAGACATCAGGATGGTCTGGATACTTTCCACCAGGGGCTGGCTCTTCATCCAAAAGGTATACCAAAGAAACTGCTAAGCGTGGCAGCTAAATGCAAAATCTCTTGAGGTCTACTCCAGCTCATCAGATGATGATGAGGAGAATGATGAAACCTATTCCATGGCCAAGGATTTGCCAAAAGCACTTTCAATAGCACTGGAAACAGCTATCTCTAATATGAAGCAGATATCCATCCCAACAAAGTCTGCAATGCTACCAAAACCTCCTCCACAAGTTCTTGGTCTTCCATGTCCAAGAATGCAATCCACTTTTGAGAACAAAAGAAAGAGGACTCAGAAAAACAAGCATAACTATGTGGGCAAAGGCAAAAAGCCTATGTAGTAGTTGAAGTTAGATGTAGGATGTGCTAGTTCTGTCTTTGTGTTTTTTGATGATTAGAAGTACTTTCACTTTGGGTGTAATGAATCATGTGTTATTAATGAAATGAAGTTCCTCTGTTTTCCTCTTTCCACTGTAAAGCAAACTGTTACCACTTTTGCAATATAGTTCCCACTGTAAAATAATTTCTGCATAAACTTCAGTGGACAACCAGAAAATCAAACACCAAAGAGTAACCATTCAATGTAAACAAAGAATCCCTCAAATCTGCAAATCATAACCATAAACCAAACACTAGAATCACTGTTGAGTTATGGCAATGGTTAGTATATTGAAAGAAATGAACATATCAGTGGCTATACTCAATAAAGTCAACACATAAACACTGATACACTTTCCAAGGCCACAGGACTCCAATTTACTTCTCAACTACTTTCACCTTCCCCTCATTAACTTCTTGAATCCAACTTATATATGAAACAAACCTTTTAACATAAACCACTCAAATCACATACTCCAAAAATTTCACTCTCAAAGATCATTTCTCCAACAACACCACGAGTCAATCTAGTCCAATCAATCTTTCTTCTAGCAGTTCATCTGATAGTTCATGGGATGAATTTGTTTTGAGAAACCCTGGAAGAGTTGAAAAAGAAGAGTATGAGAAGGTTGTATCCAGGAAGAGAAAACATTCAATTGTTCTTTCAAATCCTTTTTCTGCTGGTCCTTCATCATTACAACCAGAGCCTCAGAGATCAGCTCCTATATATCACCATATGTAGATACAGATGATGAGACATTTGGAAGAGTCCTGAGTGTTCCCCCTCTTGCAGCAATAGCTCCTCCTGAAGAGCTCCAACCATCACCTTTTCTACCATTGCAATCAGAACCACCATCAGCCAATCCTTCATCATCCTCACCACCTACTGGGATAGTGGTGATGGGATTAGCAAGCCCTAGAGTGTACGAGTGGATTAACATGCGTGGAGCTCCTAAGGTGATGCCAAAGTGGGGCATCCCAAAGAAACCATAGGAGGTGAATGGTTGTCAGATGTAGTAAGGTTGTGAAGCTTAAGCTTTGGGTAGGTAGTTGGTAGTTGGTTTCCAGTTGATGTAATGATGTATGTAATTAGTATTCCATGGATGTAACTGCTACACTTAGTATGCAGTCTTGTGAAATAATAATAATAATCCATGTTTTTCTTTATCATTAGTATTCCTGCATCATACATATTGTTCCACTAACTTCATTATCAAAACTGACATACTGTCCATCATAATGCTCAAAATCAGAAAGATAGGACTTGTTGCCAGTCATGTGCCTTAAACATCCACTATCTGTATATCCTTGATCTGATCTTTTTGTCCTTGGATGTTCCTGCACATAAGAGTAAAGAGTTAGTTTCTTTTGGGGACCCAAGCCATGATTGACTTGGATCTGCCTCGTGTATCAATATAGTTAAATCTATCAAAGGTCATTGATACACCATTGTGATTGGTTGTAGAGGTATTTCCTTTAGGTTTCCATTCCCAACGTGCTGAGGCCTTTACAGCATTGCCCATGTCCCCCTTTTCTTGTTTACAACCCTTGCAGTGGTAACTTTTGAATGAGTAGTGGTAACTGCTGGTTTCTTTTTAGGCACCCACTGTTGGTTATAATTAACCTTTTTAGCTTGAAAGGTTCTTTTCCTTATTTGTGCAGATTTTGCAAAAGTTGTTTTGAAGTTTGCACTTTTAATAGGTGACTTAGGGTGAGCAGTGTTAACAGTTTTTGCAGTGGCAAAAGTTTTGAGGCCACTTCTTAGTTGAACTACTCTTGGGACCATTTTGCAATGTGAATTAGGGTGTACATTATTTTGAAACCTGTTAGACTCCACCCTTTTATTCCCATAGACTTCCCTTCTCCCAACATGATAATCACAATAAGCATGTAGATGATCAAAACTACCACAGATATAACATGCTTTATTATACATCACAAAATCACTACCTAGTTTTTGAGATTTAACATGATTCCAACTCCTCTGGTTACCAGGCTGTAGGCTTGTTCCTATACATCTCAGCATACCTTACAGTTGGTCTAGGTTTATTAACAGGTTTCCTAAGTTCCTCTGTAACAGTATTAACAACTTTTGGGATAGAAGTCTCTACATTCTTTTTAACACTCTCATCTACAACAGATGAGTCACTAGCACTCTCAAAAACATCATTATCATGCTTAACTTCTTCCTCACTTTTCACCTTAGTGTCCTTTAAAGGACCATATTCTCTTTCAAGTTCCTTAAAATCTTCTAAGCCTGTATGAGCTAAATCTATACCTGGAGGTGATGGAACACCTCTTAGTGGTGGAGGCACTGTATTATAACCCATTCCAGACTTAGCTTTACTATATACTTGAGCATTCCAAATTTTATCAATTGACTTAGACTGATGATAACATGTGTCTAAAGTTAAATTGACATTTTTATTTTTCTTTTGAAGTTTTTCAAGCTCCTTTTGGTATGCTTCATTCACAGCAGTTGTATGTTCTACCTCTCTTCTAAGAAGAATCATATCATCATTATATTTTGACTCATTATCTTGATAGTGCTCTATTTGTTTTTCTAATACAGCTAAAGCTCTCCTAAGGTTAGACACAGTATAATTAGCAGTATACAACTCTTGTCTTTCATTAGAATATAAATCATTAAGCCTTTCAACTTCTTTAGCAGTCCTACATGTTTTAGAACAACTATCAAAGTTTTGTACCTCAGAGTCAGAAAAAGCCATGAGAGCAAATTCAGTAGCAACAAGAGCAACATCAGAATGTTCTTCTTCTTGTTCATCAGCCATGAAACTCCAATCATAGCTCACACCATCAATAGCCAACATTTCCTTTGGTTCTTCCACATTTGGTTCCTTCTTTTGCTTGTACCAAGTAGACCTGTTATCCTTGGTCTTTGGTCTTCTACATTCTCTAGCAAAATGTCCAAACTTGTGGCAGTTAAAGCACTCCACTTTCTTCTTATCAAAACCTGCAGTTTTACTCCCATTGATGTGAATAGGCTTGCCGTCTTCTTATAAATTTCTAGCCCTCATGCTAAGAAGAGCTATCTGCCATTTAATATCCATCTCCTCCAAGTCATCTTCAGAATCATCACTGTCAACAGAGGTTGACAACAATGCCAAGCTACTAGAGCTTGTGCCAAGTTTCCCTGCCTTCTTCAACCTTTGCTCAATAAGTTTGAAGTTGTTGTAAAGGTCATTGAGCTTCATTGTTTCTATGTCTGATTTGTTTTCCCAAACAGTAACATTAGTTTGAAACTCTGAAGGCAAACTTCTTAGAAACTTCAAATTGAGGTCTTCCTTTTCTACCTCAATGCCAAACACAGTCAGTTGTGTAACAATCTTCTGAAGTTTGGTAAAAATGCTATCAAGTGAGTCATTGCTTGAAGTAGAGAAGTTTTCATAACTTTGCTTCAACAATGTCTTTTGTGTCTTCTTTGTAGCATCATTACCACCAAAGACTGAGCAAATGTCTTCAAACAGTTCTTTAGCAGTCTTGTGCTTGCTGAATGCAATGATTTGATCTCTAGGAAGAGTCATTAGCAACAAACTTCTAGGCTTAAGATCATTTTTCCTGCAAGCTTTTTCAATACTAGATTCAGGCACAGACACTTTCACAACATCTGTTTCACCAACCTTCACATTACTAGTCACAGGCATGAAAGAATCACCAGTTTGAATGATCTCCCATAAAGCATAGTCCTGAATGAGAAAGTATTGCTCAATCAGTATCCTCCACATCTCAAACTCATTAAGTTTGAGCTTTGGTAGTCTTGGTGTAGAAGAGTTTGATTGGTTGTTTTCCATCTCCATTGAAAATTGAGTGAGTAGGTTAAGCTTATTCCTTGGATCTTCTAAAACAAAATATCAGAACCTTCGCTCTGATACCACTTGATGGATCTTGGACACACATCTTGTGTCAATGATATTTTGTGTAATATTATTAAGTACGCGGAATTTACTTAGTAATACTTAGAAGATGGATTGTATGATGTATTGTATATAAACACAGATTAAACACAAAACTTAAGGTCCAATATTATTAAAGAATAATACGAGTGATCTTGCTTATCACTAGGGTTACACCTTGAAGCTCTTGTGAGTAATACGTAGGTAATTAGATAGATTCTAAGAAAATGACCTAGGACCTCCTTTTATACAACAAGGAGTCCTTTACAAGATAAGTATAAAGCTAACATTATAGAATATACACAAGATCTATTCTATACTTATCTAGGCAGTTAAATAAACATAAACTGATAGCAGTGGTAATAATGTACTGGCAGTGGGAATATGTTTCCACTGCTAGTGTTAATCCAGTGATGTAAACCACAACTATCCGTGGTAATAAATTATTCCCAACACACGCTACAATCTGGAGTGACATTTTATTGGTTAATTAAATGCAAAAGTTGTTGCTCAAGTACTTTGAATGATGTATGTGGGAATATTTTCGACCATAGTTGACTTAAATTGTAGTCTGTTAATGATGAGATTAAATATACATTTTCATAGTCGGTTTTATTGACAATTTAGCACGTTATGTACTAGGAAAAAACATTAAATTATTGTTCAATGCATCAACACGGTGACCCGATGCAACGCGCGGGTTCACCTGCTCGTTATATACTATATAGAATTTGATTATTGTATATTTCAAGTTTTTCAAGCGGTGTTAGTGCTATGACTATGATTGTATTAAAATTTTAATATTTGAATGATGACCATGTAGCAATAATGCTAATGAACTAGAATAGCCTAAATTCGGCGATAATAGTAACTTTATTGAAAATAGCGGCATTAACTTAGCGACTTAGATAACAACTACTTTTAGAAATAGCGACAAGAATGGCGACTAGAAATAGATAATTCGCAATGTTAGCGATGTATAATACGAAAACATTTACCACAATATATCGCATATGGATTGGTATTGCACTAAGAACTGTTGCGCTAGTAGCGGTGCTGCCTAGTCTTATAATATTAATTTATACATTTCTCTTTTTATGAACCTAATATCATTATACTTAAACCTGTTAAAACTTTATAAATAAAAGAATGTATCAATTGAATTAAATGTATTTATGAACCATTGTAGACTCTATAAGCATTTTCAAGATACATGGGATTGCACCAGCATAAGCTTTAGAGTTAAAGCATCACGTTCCACATAAACAACAACTTAACATGGTCCCCAACCATTTAGGGAACAAAACTCAACGCTCCAAAATCAACAACATTTCATCTTGGCGGATCATTCATAAGAGCTTACGCTACAATCATGATCGAATGGGTGATGATGAGATGGAAGGAGCACCTCTTCATGCCTCCTCTTGCCATTCCTTGGTTTTGAATTAAAATGTGTTAGAAAATTTTAGTGCATGCCTCGAAAATGAAAACTTTATGCATATGTAAAGTTGTTTGAGTGAATTCTAAACAATAATAAAAACAAAAGCAAATGATCTAAATTTATCATTTTAATAATATGAACCACTTTTAAAACCCTCCCACGGCCTTTTATGAAATATTCAATCATTTTAAACATGTTAGGCTTTTGGTATTGTTTTTTTAAATATTGGGTTGTGTTGGAATCACTCCTAAACCTTAATTCAAGTGTTAGTAATTCATATGTAATAGTTAGCTTAATATGGCCTTTATGTTAGTATTTAGCCTTAGGCTTATGTAGAAGGCCCATAAGCCTAGGCCTAGTCCAATAAGGAAAAGGATGGGAACTAGGAGTGTTGCCCTAGCTTCCCTCCTATAAATACTATGTAATAACCCTTACTTGAGGGTTGGTTGTTCAATTTATCTTTCATTCACTCTCCTACGCATAACCGATGACTATATCGTGTGTGTTTGATATTGTTCAACCGACCTTTATCTTCTATCTCTATTTCTTCTATTAATACTTGTGTTGCATATTTGGGAACCTAACAGTGGTATCAATCGCCTACTAGTTGGGTGAATCGTTATTGTTCTTGAAGTGGGTTTTGGTCCTACGCGTAAACATATGGTTAACGTGGTTTGATACTTTGGGTTCGCTTAAAAACACGTTTTTTACACTTTTTAATCCAAGATTCTTGTACTTTCTATGTTTTAAGGTGTTAAAATAACTGTTTTGGCAAAAAGTTTCAAACTTTATGCGTGGATCATAGTTTTTAAGCTTGTTTTTGTACGAGGGTTTCGCTCAACGCGTAACTGTTTTAGGAGTTTTGGATCATCAAGTTTCACACTTTTGTGTTATTTTGGCGATATTGAAGCTATCTCATCACAAAAATCTGATTTAGAAACATCTTTGGGCAAAATCATTTTTACGAGTAAAGCTACGCGTAACAAAACCCTAACATTACGCGTAACTTTATCCTTGGTTTGATCTTCAGTTTCGTGGTTTACTCCGTGGTTTCTTGCTTGGATAAGCCTGAAAACACGTTGACTTTGGATATCTTTTGCACTGTGATAGTGTAAAAGATCATTTGGGCATAAACCCTAAAATTACGCATAAGCATAAAGCTTACGCGTAGAAATCCTACGCATAAGATTCATCTTACGCCTAAGCTTAGTCTTACGCATAAGGTAATCCTACGCCTAAGTTTTCTACGCCTAACTTCTTGTTTTACGCATAACTTTAGTGCTTTTTCCTTACTTACGCGTAAGCTAAACCTACGCGTAACTCTATCTGTTACGCGTAACTTTGGTGTTTTTACGCATAAGTCCTACTTGGTTTATTGTGATTTCTACGCCTAAGGATACTTCATCAACAAAGGTTCATTCGACTACAAAGATCCATTTTACCAACACAAGTTTTCAACATGTCACAACCACCATACTCTAACTATTTTCCTTACACTTATAATCAACAACAACAACAACAACTAAGTCCACAACATCAACAATGGAATCAACAACAAGCAATTTATCAACAACAATTTAATCAACAACATACTCCATTACTTGCAGCAATTCCACAACCTCAAATGGTACAACCACCACCTAGTCTTCAAGTACAAACTTACACAAACTTCTACAATCAACATCCATCCAGGAATACTATGAAGGAACCGGCATGGTTTGGCAAGATGTGTGAAGCCTTGAGTAGCCAACAATCAATTCATGAAGCTGGCTCACTTGATAGACCTCCAATGCTCACTCCCGGTAATTATGATCAATGGGTGATTCGGTTCTTTAGGTTTTGTGATCTAAAGAAGCCACATGGAAAGTTTTTAAAGAAGGTCATTATGGAAGGTCCATTTCAGATGCCTACTGTTGTTACACCTGGAGATCCTAATGCTGTTCCACCAAGAGATGATGTCACCAACATTGCAACTGTTGCAGAACTCACGGGTGATCAACTTCTACACTTTGAAGCTGACGAACTTGCAATGCAATACATCCTTTTAGGATTACCCAATCCAATCCTTCGAAGTGTTGATGCTCAAAAGACTGCCAAAAAGCAATGTGGGAACAAATTCATCTTCTTATACAAGGCACAACACTCAATCAGGAAGACATGGAATCCAAAATCTACTTGGCTTATGAACACTTCATGATTGAACCAGGAGAGTCATTAGAATCTTATCATCATTTTTCGACATCATTAATGATTTGGACAAACACAATATCATCATGCCACGAATTGCTGTCAACACAAAGTTCCTAAGTAGTCTTGGTCCGGAATGGGAGAAGTATGTCATTTTTCTCCGTCAAGCTAAAGATATGCATCATGCTACCTACGGATTGTTGTACGACTATCTGAAGCCTCACCAAAAGAAGTTGATAAGGAAAGGATTCTCCGTGGTCAAACTGTTTCACCATCACTTCTGGACAATCAACAACTTGCTTTGTAGGCTCAAACAAATATTCCTCCTCAACAAGCTCTTCAACCCACTCCTCAAACAACTGCAACCATCAAACCTTTTGATCCGTCACAACAACTACCTCAACAAAATCAATTGGTTCCATACAACAACAACACTGCTCAAGCTCTTTACAGTGAAGCTGATGAGGACTCCAATGCCTTCGATGAATTGCAACAAGGATTTGTTATGATTGCTAAAGCATTTGGCCGTTATACAAACAAATCCAACAATCGCATTCGTTCTTCATCTAATACAAGGAATCAGGCTGTTGTGAACAATGGACGAGTTGAAGTTCAAAATCGTGGTTATGGTCGCCAGATGGGAGATGGTCAAGGGTTCAATGCTATGGGAAGGAATAACATTGGTGCTCCGCAACAGCAAAGGGCTCAAGTGGTTGAACAAGGAAATGCTTAGAATGGGGTTAATGGTCTTCGATGCTATAACTGTAATGAGAAGGGTCATCTGGCTAATGCATGTCCTAAACCAAGAGACAAGAGGCGTGCTTATTTCAAAGAATCTTTGCTCTTGGCTCTTAAGGATGAAGCTGGTGGAACTCTTACCAACAAGGAACAGAGCTTTATGGCGATGCATATTCAGATGATGATATGGAGGACTTGCGAGCTAATGCAGCAGTGATGTTGATGGCACAAATGCAAGCTCTACACATGAGTGACACAGGCCCAGTGTATGACACGGATGGCTTGTCTCAGGTACCTAAACAAACAATTATCATCAATGATCTGATATCTCCGCCACTTTCTCTATCTGACAAGGATCAGAGTGTTCAACATGAGTCTTCCACATCTCATTCCGATGATTATCAAATAGATCCCGTAGTTATATTTGATGATCAAAATGACCTTATGGTTAATATTGATAATCAAGTTGACTCCGTGGTTATATTTGAGGATCTAAATAATGATCATGTTGAGACTTACGTTGAACAAAATGAGCTTTTGTCTGATAGAGAAACTGAGCTCTTGACCTTAATTAAAGACCAACATTCTCGTTTGGAAATTTGCACGAAATTAAAATAGAAAAATGCACTGTTAACCAAGGATAACGATTGCTTAATTCGCCAACTCAACGTTTTCAAAATTCAAGAAAAACAGGAAAAAGGTTTTGAAGTCGCTTTTGCTAAATCTCACAAAAACGAAAAATCTTTAGAACGAGAGATACGTGCTCTAGCCGCATCGAAGAATGCTTTGTTGTCTCAAATAGAACAACTGAAACACGAACATAAACAACAACTTAACGCTCTTACTTTGGAAACTCAAAAAGCCAAGGCTGAGTTGTTAACTTGTCAACAAAAGTTCTCTGAGTACAAAAAGCATTCCACGAAACGAATAGATAACTATCTTGAAGAAATTGTCGACTTACAAGACAAAATCAAAGAGTTTCGAAATGTTGTTTATAAACATGGTGAGTCAATCACAACCATTCAAAAGTTTACTTTTAAACCAAATCCAAATGGATATGGTCCGATTCTTGCTGATTACAAACCTAAGTTTTCAAACAGAGCATTCAAACCAAATCCTGAAGTTTACAAGTGCAGAACATAGAAATGATGATTCAATTATGACTGTTGTTGAATATAATCGCATGGAGGAATTAGATGCATGACGAGAGTTCGGTCAAAATGGAAAATTTCGTTTATAACAAACCATTTAACTATTCAAAAGCCGTAACTTTTGTCACACAACAAGATACTTCAAACACACCTTTGATTGTCACACCAGTTTCTGAAGTTAGTCCCCAACACAATGGTGCACATGTAAATGGTCCTTTACCTTTACTTAGTGAAGTAAAAACTAAAGCCGAAAGTTGTCGTGTTATCAAATATTTTGACACTTTCTTATCTGAAATCAAACTTTTGGAACGTGCGATTGAATTTCATTCTGAAATAAAAGTTGAACATTTTACCTCGCCATGGGCACGAGAACAACGAGATATTTTTCAAAAAAGAATTTTACCCCATGTCAAAAATTTGAAAAACTGTGCACTATATTGGGAAAGGGATTTTCACAAGGAACTTGGTCTCATGAAAACAGTTTTCGAGAAAACAGAAACATCGATTTCAAATACTAAACGCAAAAAGAAATTATTGAGAAAAGATGTTGATCGACTCTTGGAAGATGTTATTTGTGCTGATATCTATAATGTTGTGTTATTGCATTCTTTGCCATATGCATCTGATTCTATCTCTGCTGATACTGTTGATTCTGTTGTAATTGTTGAGAATACTGTTGTGCTTCAACTCGAGTCTTTCAAAATTGAAAATGAACGATTGACAAACGAACTTTCCAATGCAAAATGTCGTCTTGATTGGTGTCAAAAAGATATTCACGATCAACAACTTGATTTTCATAACAAAATCGCCCAGTTGCGTGCAAAATCGTCTGATCCTAAAATTGAGCAACTGGATGATCAAAACGTGTCTTTTAAGTGTCAAATCTCAAAATATGAACAAGAACTTGCAAAAGTTAAAAAGGAATATGGTGTCATATTTGATTTACTCAAACAGACTCGTGATGAAGCATCAAACTAACTTGATCATTATCTTGCACACACTAAAGAAGTCATGAATTTTGCTGGAAATCTTCGTTCTCGAAAATCAAGAGCTTTGGTGCACACTAGTTTTAAGTTAAGGAAAATGTTAGGAAAGTATGAACAAGTTCAGCCTAGCATCATTAAGAGAGTTGCACCTGTAACACTTAGCAATCATGTCCCCAGAATACCTACTGACAAAACACAAGTTACTAATGTGCTTCCTTCTACTGAAACAGGACTAGTTGCCTCTTTTCCAAACGTCCGCACTTCACAGCCTAGGAGCAATACAAGGAAGAATAGGAAGTTGCGACCTAAGAAAAGACAAATAAAGAATGTTGAAGTAGAAGAACACCGTAGGACTTTTGAATAAGACTTCAGTTGCACCCACTTTAGATATTGGGTCTGGAAAATGTAATGGAAAAAGTGTTGTAACTAATGCTAAACCTTTAAGTACTTTTGATATTCAGTCTGATGCTTCTTGTGTTATATGTCGTAAAAGTATGCGTTCTGATTGTCATGATAAATGTGTTGCTAAGGCTATCTTGTCACGTTTAAGGAATCCTAAGATTCGGAATACCTCTAGGCCCACTAATGCTTCTAAGTCTGTGCTTGGTAAACCGCCCTCATTAAGATTCTAAGAACCACATTGATGTACCTGTAGTTCCAGTATCACCTCCAAGGATTGTTGTACCACCTAGTGCATTCACTAAAACTAAAGCCAAGACTAGTTGGAGATGGCAGAAATGGATACATAATACACTAGGATTTAAATGGATGCCTAAAGTTATTGATGTGTGTATTTCTACTATAACTGCTTTGGAACCCCCTAACACTTCGGGTTCCACATCTACTTCTATTCCATCTGTGTCGTCTGTGTCTAATGCAGGTGATACAGATCATCCTTTGGATTGTTGATAGCGGATGTTCCCGACACATGACAGGCAATCTTAAACTGTTATCAAACTTTGTTTCAAAGTTCATTGGCACTGTCAGATTCGGGAATGATCACTTCGCAGCTATCATGGGCTACGGAGATTACATTAATGGCAACATCGAAATTAGCAGGGTTTATTATGTGGAAGGCCTCGGTCACAATCTATTTTCTGTTGGTCAATTCTGTGATGGAGATTTGGAAGTTGCATTTCGGGAGAAAACTTGTTTCATTCGTGATCTACAAGGAAACGATCTCATGTCTGGCCAACGCTCAATTCTAGTCTTACACTATCTCAATTCAAGACATGGTTGCTTCATCTCCCATTTGTTTACTCTCAAAGGCTACATCTACAAAATCTTGGCTATGGCACCGTCGTCTCTCACATCTAAACTTTCAAACCATCACCAACCTTGCTCGACACAAACTTGTTGAAGGTCTCACGAGATTCCGGTATTCTAAAGATCACCTATGCTCAGCGTGTGAACAAGGGAAAAGCACTCGTGCTCATTTTCCTTCAAAGGTGGAACACAGCTCTCAGCATGTGCTTCATCTTCTTCACATGGATTTGTGTGGCCCGATGCGCGTGCAGACGATTAATGGAAAACGCTACATCTTGGTAATTGTTGATGACTATTCAAGATGGACTTGGGTTTATTTTCTTCGAAGTAAAGACCAAGCTCCACATATGATCATCACCTTTCTCACGAAAATTCAAATTCAGCTCCGGAACACCGTCCGACAAATTCGAACAGACAAAGGAACTGAATTTGTGAATCAAACTCTTCGGGAATATTATGAGAAAGTGGGAATTGAGCATCAAACATCTATTGCCCGCACACCAAAACAAAACGGAGTTGTTGAAAGACGAAACCGTACGT
>OU343216.1:89167260-89207574 GCA_910596185.1 Chrysanthemum makinoi
AAGGACTACAGTCCGACCTTATGTGTCGAATGACTTTGAAGATTCTTGGACACAGAAGTCAACTATTACCGACTGTTTGTCAAACGAATGTGGGTTCGATATTAGTCCGTTAAGAGGTAAGAACCTTTTTAATGACTTTCAGGCTGCTGGTAATCATGACCTTCAGGATCCACATTCTACTAGTTTACTCCCATCTATTCAAACCAGCCCTTTAAAGTGTAAGAGGCTTTTTAATGATATTGATGGCCTTCCTACAGTTGGAAGCTCTACTGTAGTTCAATATGTGTCCAAGAAAAGTCATTTTCAAACTGGTACCTTGAAATCTAGGAGATTATTTGATGAATTTGAAGCAGTTGGTAGTAATCAATCTGATGATATGAAGGGTGATGAGGCAATCAGTTTGGTTAATGATCAAGTGATAGTTGAAGGTTCCATAGCTAATCCAAGTAATTCGAAGGTATGATGAAGGGTACCATGTGGTAGTTATTTGATCTTCCAGGGTGGTATGTACCCTGTTAAACAATTTGTATTTTTGTTCCTTTCCAGGCATGATGACTAGTTAGTGTATGTTACAAACTACACTAACTAATCATCATGACGAAACAATTTATTTTCAGTCTGTGGTGAAGGCTAGTTAGTGTATGTTACAAAATACTATGTGATGATGGTTCTGCTACCATGTGTATGTTACATAGCAATCATTTTGATTAAATATGCTGATGTCTATTTCAGTCCTGACTTGGTTCTATCAGCACAACCATCTGAATAACAAAACTACAACAATCATCTTATTTCATAGATAAGATTTTAAACACAACCATTACATTCTCAACCGCTACATTCATATCATTCATTATTCAACCATTACATTCATTCAAAGAGTACTGCTAGAACCACATCCTTCTTCAGTTGCTTTCCTTTCCTTGAGTTTTTCAAAGAATTCTTCCAGATCTTTAATCCTTTTTTCCAATGCCTTAACTTTTTCTGGTGTAATCCCATCTTGGTTCTCCTTATCCGTAACATCACCATGTAGCTTTTTCTTCACAGATAAGTCCGAAGCCATTGTGGATTGTTGTATGTGTACTATCGAACTGTCAGCAGCATCCTCTTTCCTGTTTGGCACTTGTTCATAATTACCTTTTCCAGACAAGTTCAAAGCCATTATTGGTTGTTGTATATGTTCTATAGACTTCAGTGTATTTATGCTTATTTTGTTGAGTTGTGTTTAGGCGGGAATTTTTTTTTTGCGGGAAACTAGATAAGAAAGCGATATAGTCTGAGCGACTTTTTTATAGCGATTTATGATACACTAAAACCTTATCTTTTAACTATTTCTGGCCACATCCAATTTCTACCTACCAGAACCCTAGCTTTTTTTGTGCAACTGTCATTTTCGTTCAATTATTAAAATTGAATTTCTCAAAAGGTTCGTGAACCTTTATTGTCATGGTCCCCCATATCAATATTGACTGTATTTTATGTTTCAATATTCATATCAAAATTTTTGGCCACATTAACTTAACTTTACATTATTGTAATTGTTTATAAGGTAATCATGGCAATCGAGTTTGTGGTGCGACCAAACATAGCTTTTTACCCTGGGTTTCTTGAGCTTCCTCAATTTGCTCAACGTGCTTTTAATGGGAATCGGCATTTATATTTAACTGGAATTCAAAGACAACGGAAGAAAGTAAGGATTGTTGCTCGGTTAGGAGGTCCCATTAGGATTGTAGGTAACAAATGGGTAGAATTTGTTCATGAAAACATGTATACGGATGTTCATATGTTACACTTTGTTCAAGAAGGTGATGACTCTTTTTACATTATTGGATATGATTCTAATGGGTTGGAAGTTGAGGAATATGCTGGTGTAGAAAGTCGTCATATAAGGTTTCAGAGTTATCGGCTGCCATACCCTCATAGTCCACAGGTTATTTATAAGAATTAATTTTTTTGTTTACGTATTTTTAAAAATAAGTGTATTTTATTACTGTATATGTTATAATTGTCAATCATGTTGTTGTCTCAGACATTGCCCGGTAATTTTCTAGATGGTATTGGGTTGCAAGGTACTGTTGTTGTTGTTGTTGAAGGAATGGAGTTTAATGTGGATGTTACTTGGGGATATGAAAGAGGTTCTGATCCTCATCCTTTGTATGTTATGGATGATGAAATGTGGTCGACTGCTCTTCAATATTCCGATATTGAATTTGGTGATGTTATTGTTTTTACTAAATTGGAGAACAATAGCTTGAATATAACCGTGTTTGGTTTCGATGGTAGGGCAAAGATACAGGGGCAGTTTCTTGGTGTCACGCAATTGTTTTTTCCACAAAATGATCTTGATAATGAAGATGGAGGTAGGCTTGAAATCTCATAATCATATTCAGTAATTTCATAACATTTATCTTTAAGATTTATTTTGATATTTTTGAAACAGGTGATGAGCGAATGCAACACATTTGCCAATGGTTTGGTCACCTTGATCATTTTGGTGAGCGAACTGATGTCTTTTACAGAAGGTCTACCGATATTCTTCCGTTATGTAGACTTGTAAGTTTGTGTTTTGTGTGTACTTTTTCTCTATGCATTTATTTAATTTTATATAATTTTTGTAAATGTTAAACACCAGGATATTCCAGACCATTTTCTTCACAATCATCCTTGGAATTTTTTTCAAAATGCACTTTTTAGGAATGATGCAGTCGAATACACGATGCGAATTCAGATTGACTATCATAGAGACAATCCATACCGGGTTGATCATGTGAATGCACTAGGTGACTGGACCCACTTTTTTGAAGATTGTGAGTTTGAGCATGGAAAGATGATAAGGTTTAAGTTCATGTATGTAGATTGTTATGATGATTTGGAGTATCCTGTTTTCCATATTTGTTAGGAAATCGGTTTAAGTTCATGTATGTACATTTTAATTTTTATTTTATTTGGTTACATGAACAAACTTTCAGTTGTGGGTGTGTATATACTTGTATTCGATTGGACTGTTTAGAGTATTACAAATTTTAACAGTTTAAGGTAAGTACTTTTCAACATGGCCACTTTATGCCCGTATAACGGTTAGGCGGTCAACCCCTTTATACGTGAGGAGTATCATTACCAACAAAAAAAAACATTTCAATAACATTTTTCACATATATATTTTCAACACAACCATTATGTTGTAATCCTTCATATTAGTGCATAATATCACTATTTTTCGCCTAGGTTTGGTTGATGTAATCTTGGTCAACAGATTGGAGTGTGGTTGGTGTATCCACTGCTAGGGCATTTCAAACCACTGCTAGAGTTGATGAAACCACTGCCAGAATAATGAATCCACTGCTCGAGTTAAACCACTGCTAGTAGTGTTGTGTAACCACTGTTAGTATATTGTAATCACCGCTAAGCGACGTTTTTAGGTAAATATTAAAGCAATTTTTTTTAATCGACGTGTAAAGTACTATCACATAAACCAAAATATTCTGAGCGACTTTTTAAAAGCTTATTTTTTCAATTTTGCGATTTATGATACACAAATACTTTATCTTTTATCTTTTTGTGGCCACATTCACTTCCTTCCGACCAGAACCCTACCTGCTTAATAATCTAATTCAAGTGTTGTTTTCGTTCAATTATTAAAATTGAATTGTGCGAAAGGTTCGTGATACTTTATTGTCATGGTCCCCCATATCAAATTTGTCTCTATTTAATGTTTCGATATTCGTACCTAATTAGGGTTTACATTTAAAATTATATATATATTTTTTAAAGTATTGTATCTTATGTGTTCTTGTAACAGGATGGCACCTAGTTGGACTTCAGATCCTCGTTACCTGTTTGACGTTCATGTTTTGGGCGTGTTTTATTTCCAACCGCTGAGGTATGAAAATGGGGGTGTTTTTTATTGGAGTGTGTCCAAGGATAGGAAGGTGGAGTATAGTAGTATGTGCCAGTATCTTAAAGAACATACTGAGCTAAATTTCCATTCCTTGTTTTTCTGTTTACCACAATGTCAATTAGAGGTAGGCTTGAAACTAATAGAGTGTGATAGGGATGTGGCTGCCATGTATGACCTTGTTGATCGATATGGGAAGTTAATGATGTATATGGCACATAATCCCCAAAACTTATTTGATTTTTATTATCAAAATCTTAACTTTTATGATTCTGAAGATGATTATACAACTAAATTCATTATACATGGAAGAAGATTAAAAGATGCAAGCAATATGACATATGATGAGCTTATTGCCTGGGCCGAAGAAGAAGCGAGCAACCTTATTGCTGTTGATGTCGATATGTCTGTTAGCCATACGGATGTAGTTGCTAAGCCTAAGGTTAAGCGTAAGTTGGTTTTCATTGAAGAGCAAGATAAAACCTTTGCAGGCAATCGATAAAAAAAGTAAAAAAAAATTAAAAAAAAACAACTCTATTTCTGAGCTGTTAGATGCTACTTTGTGATATATGTGTCACAAAGTAGCATTTAACAGCCCAGGAATATCGCCGTTTTATACATTATTTTAATGATGTAGGTTATGTTTTCAACACTACGTTGCAAGGCAGCATATCAAGGGAGCAGGTTATAACACAGGTATGTTCCAACAAAAGTACTTAGACAAACATAAATAAGTAAGTGTATATATTAAAATATCCAACAAAATAAACCTTACTAGGTTTAATAAACATCCATAAGCATAAACATAAACTTTATACATTCCTTAAACCCCACAGCCCTAGCCATATATGAAACCCAAAAGATATATGAAAAACACCAGAAGAAACCAGATCAGTACACCATAGACTTGAGCTTCTCAATGAATGACATTAGCTCCGTTGCTCGCTTCTGCTTGTTCACAACCTTCACCAACATGTTTGCAATGTCTGCCAAATCCTCATTTTGCAAAATATTCAATTGTGAAATACTTTTCACACCTGAATCAAAGGGATACAAAAGCTCCAACTCTGCAATCACGAAATCCCTCTCAGCAACACGAGCCCTAATATCTTGGGCTTTTTTAGTTAATTCTGCTTCGTCCACCCTAGTGACAGTAACCTCCCTCCGAAACTTCTCCACCATCATGTCTCTAACGAGACTAGAACCAGCAGCAGCAGCTAACTCCTCGCAGAAAGGCATCTTTGTAGTTAAATCTGGTTCGTCCATCATTTTCTTCTTTTTTTAAACAAACAAACAGTTAAAATTTTCCTTTGGTTTATGTGTGTTTTTATGAGTTATAAGCTGTTTTCATTTGATAGCCACACATAGTAATTATGGCCTTTTGACTTATAAGCCCTTTTGATTTGATAGGCAACTTGAACCAAAATAACTAGAGTAGACTACTTGATGAATTTGTTTACTTGATTGCCAGTTTGAACCTTTTTTTTTCTTTAATTTGACAGGTTTCCATGCCTTACAGTAATCGTGACATTAGAAGACGGGTTTAAACATATTGCAAACGTGCATGGACTCGGAATAGTTGTATAGCTAAATTGTATATTCGACAATTGTATTTAGGTGCCCAAAATTTATCTCTCTATTTAGTTCCCTTTCTTTTAAATTGTTAATCGAACAAAATTAACCTTGTTTTTTAAACAACTTTTTTTAAGTGATATTTTTTAAGCAATAAACTTTGTCGTAATTCAAAATATTTTTAGCATGTATATCACCCAAGTATCTACAAGAAAGTATGGTCTTTATATACAATAAGACATGTTTGATAAAAATACAATAAGACACATGTGTTTAATAGTAGTATCACGTAAACCGATATATTCTGAGCGACTTTTTTAAAAGCGCGTTTTTTCTTCTTAGCTATTTATGGCCACTATCATACCAACCTCTGACAAGAACTCTAGGTGATTTCAATTCTAAATTTAGTTACAATGCAAATGCAAATCTTTTTTGTTGACTCTGTCACACAATAAGAAAAGTGTAAAGTATTATCCCATAAATCAATGTATCATGTAAAGTACTTTCCCATAAACCGATGTATTCTGAGCGACTTTTTAAATGCGCCATTTTCATCTTAGCAACTTAGACCGACTAGACAATCATATTATGTTTTACTAACCAAAAATTGGATACAAAGATTTATGTGGTTGCTATTTTATTTTATTTTTTATTTTAATTATGTCGATTATGCTATATATTTTTTTTGTAATTCAACGTCAATGTAGTTTGTTTACTAAAACACAAAGACAAATATGTTTAAGATTGATAACGAAATAAACAAAAGTAAATACACTTAACTAGTACATCAACCCTAGGTATTAGTCAACTTTTACCATCAACCTGCATGAACACCATAACCCTATGTAGGATATTGGATTTCACATACACATCAAACCATAACACAAAGTGGGCGTATAAAGGTGAGTTCTAGAGAGAGAAAGTTAGAGGTTTAGGGAACTTAGTGAGAGAAAGAAAAATATTATTATGAGCTCCAACTCTCTACCTTGGGAGGTAGAGAGTATTTATAGTCTTACATAAACGCCACACAACGGGCTGTGGATCAGGCATACAGTGGGTAAAGACCCGTCCGTCCTCCACGGTGTTACTTAACAAAATACTACTTAACTAAATATAACTATGACTACGAGCATTCTAACGATTACATATACTTGAGGTGACCGACTCTTTAATACCGGGAATTTCTAATTCCTAACAATCTCCCCCTAAGGGAGGTCACCTCAACCATATACTAAAATGACATTGAATACAATCGGATATTACATTAACAATTGATCTTGCATTCTTGATGTAGTACTTTGCTCCAAAGCTCGTAGTCATTGATTCCACTCATTGCATGTTTGGTTAATCCAAGTGGAGGTCTTTTCCTGATCCACGTGATAATAATGTTGAGCCAGCTTTTGAGATCATCAGCAAATAGAAAATCTCTGATACATCCATTGTGGTGTTGGTATTATGTGATGATGTGACTTTCGGACCGACAAACTCACATTCTGGATCATGATATCTTCTCATCAGAGTAGCGGAAGCTTTAGTTGATTCATGATATTGGCGCAGCGTAGCGAAGCATGGTGTTAGAATATCAGAGTCATTGATGCACCAATCATGATTTCTTTTGAGATGAATGTGTTAGGTGAGCATGCGGCTATGGATTGACCGCTTCATTCGATCAAAGCGTCGGGTGTACCGCATAAGACAGCTTAGCAATAAAGCGCACGAAAGTGTCTTTGATCACTTTCGTTGAATTGAGGTACACGCCCACGGTTCCCGTTGATCGACAAGTACTGCCTGTGATCGTGAATAATTACGAAGAATTTCCTTGACAGGGTTTCGCGGTGCTCTAGCTGTTCTCAAACGGAACGTCTCAAAGAAGACAACACGGAGTGAGTGAACCAGCGAATTTAAGTCCACTGATTGATGAAAAAGATTTGAAAAACAATCGTGTATTGCTCAATAGAAATTGTTTTTGCAATATAACGAAGGTTTTAATGAAAATCAATTATCAATCATAAAACACCTTTTGATTTGAAAAATTAGTACACGGTCGACGTGCTTAATGAAAGGAGTTTTAAAGCACAAAGACCAGTTTTTCAAAGGTATCCATCAATCCATAACCTGAACCAGGATTGATTCCAAAGAATGAATCGCCCCATTGTTTCTTTTCAGTTGTCACATGGTTGATCTGTATAATAGATCTCACATGCCACCTACCAGAGCTTGTTTGATGTTGGCTCCAGAAGGCTTTCCATCTTCATTGTGAGTATGTTTGCATATCACTCAGATGTTCTGGCAATACCACAAGGATAATGCGTAGGACTCAAGATATAATCTCTCTTTCCACATTGTGTGAAACAGAGAGTCTTCATTGAAAGTGTCCTAATGAGATTTATTGATGATCTCGTGGCACTAGACTCAATTTGTGCATATTTGGATCCTATATCGGAGACTAGGGAGAGGGTCTCCTCCTTCAATATCAACAATCTCTAAGAGAAAGTTGATAGATAATGTCGGTTCCCCGTGAGAATGAAACAAGTCCTTTTAAGAGGAACTTGAGTGGTTTGGAAAGTTGAAGTGCAGTGCGTCACTGGGTCCATGACGTCTTGTCTTCAATACTGATGTTACCATCTGTAGCATTTGAATTGAACCCGGTTTCTGCCCTAAGGTTGAATATATGGAGGGCTATTTGTTTTCACCCTTTTCTCATTCAATTCTTTTTCATTCTTCAACCCCTTCAGTGCTTACCGAGACTTCATAGCAAGAACCTTGTTGGGTTTATTCCAGAGCTCAGTCTTAGTCCGCACTCTTCCCATATCTCATTTTTCTCCTTTTATCATCATACCTAAGAACTCTACACTAACTAGTGGATAGTCCCTGGGTAGATCCCTCCGGTTCTGGCGGATCATGGGAACACATACCTAACCTTATCGTCCTTATATCACCATACATAATGTAAAGTTGGTCGGTCTTTTGGTATTGTTCATCTGCCATAGGAACCAATTGAAAACCATTTGAAAATCAATCCAGATACTTATGATATTTTATCAAAGCATTTTGTACCGAATTGTTTTTGATATTTTTAGAAGAAGAACTCCCCTCAACATGTGAATCAAGTATTTGAAATAGTTTTCCACACGGAGGCAAGAGAAAGAATTAACTTCTTTGATTACCATTTTAAAAATATCAACATCACTTCCCTAATCGAATCAAGTAGATAAAGCATTTTGGGGAAGGATGAGGTTTTCATGATTTTGCTCCCCCTCAATATGTGCCTCGAGATTTGAAAAGAGTTTTGCACATACTAGGAGGGAACCTGCACCATGAGATAAGTTATCACGTTTCAAATCATAGGTTTAAGATAGATGCTCCCCTCAACATGTGCATGGAAAATTTGAAATCGTTTGTCATATGTGGGAAGGAGAGCTTGTACATCCTTATAAAA
Source organism: Chrysanthemum makinoi (assembly GCA_910596185.1). Lineage (NCBI taxonomy): Eukaryota > Viridiplantae > Streptophyta > Magnoliopsida > Asterales > Asteraceae > Chrysanthemum > Chrysanthemum makinoi. Next base: position 89,176,167 of record OU343216.1, read on the forward strand.
CCATTTACCGAATTATCAGTTTAAATCCAATTTAAATCACACATTCTCCCCGATCACAATTATCAAATCATTTGAGATTTGTGATCTCTTATAGATTTAAATTGATTTTGAAAGCTTTTAAGGAGAATTGTGACTTGATTATGAAAGCGTTTTAACTGATAATGATCGGATTTTAAGACTTTAAACTCCATTGATAAAACATGCTTGAATATCTTTTGAAAACAATTGAATGCCAAATAACTTTTTAATTTAATTGAAATCATTCTCCCCCTCAATCAATGACATAGGTTGTTGATTGAGAGATTGATATTTTGACAAATAAGTCCAGATGATTATCAAAAATAGAGACTGAGTTATTTTTCAAAGCGGTTAGTTTTCAGCAGATAAATGTTTAAAGAATCAGAGCATGGAATTTTGAAAACATGATAAAGTATGGCTCTGTTCTTTCCTTGAAAAAGCGGGTTACTGCCTGAAATGACAATAAACCATTGTTTCTCTTTCTCCCAAAATATATATATATATATATATATATATATATATATATATATATATATATATATATATATATATATATATATATATATATATATATATATATATATATATATATTTATAAGAGTTCGAACAGCATCTAAAGTCCCGTGTCATTCTTTGAATGACAGCACAAAGACCGTAGATATTGACGAACCGAGAAAAAGCATGACAAATTGACAATATTTTTGAAGATTTTTCGAATTTTTCAGATTTTTATGGTTTTTGAAGGTTTTATAATTTTGTATTTAGTTTTTCGAATAGATATATACAAGAGATAAATTAGTTTAAGAGAATGATGAAATGAGTACCGAGATAAAGATATCGTTCAGCACGTTGTAGAAGAAAGGAATCAACATCTCTTAAACTTTCGCCACCAAAGCATTCGATGCTTCTAAGAAAATCGTATGGACATGAGCCTTCTCAATTTGAATCTTTGGTAGCTTCCCCCCAAACCGACAAACATCGAATAAAGACCATTTCCCTAAGAAGTAGAGTTGAATACAAAGCGGTCTCATTGATTGAAGCTCAGCACCATGAAGAACACGAGAACACCGAAGTAACAAGTTGAAACATTGATCGTCTCAGTGGTTATCAAATCCGATTAACCGATTACGACCGATCACATGAACCCGCTGTGCATCCCCGATGTACACCTTACTCTTCGAGATTGACCAGTTGTCTATTTAGGGGAACAATATATCAACATCTTCATTTTACCAAGTGCATTCCAGTTATATAACATATAACCAATCAACACATAATGTACACATGTACCCAACAAGAGTAGAGACGATGACATCCATGTAACATGTTGAGTCACTAATCATCTCTGTGGATGTCAACTCTGAAATAGCTGAATTAGCTCGATCAAGTGAAAATGTTGTGCATATAACCGGAAGCACTTTATCATAAACCGTATATAAGATGTCGATAGGCATTATCATCTCACGTTCCAAATATTCTTCTTACATTTCTTCCAACTGAACACTGAAGTAACATAAACCAAAGGTCTCCAGAGACCACTTCCCCAAATAGTTGGAATAATATATCCTTCCCCCAAATGGTTTTGATACCTCGAATCAGAAAACATAATATATCCAAAAACTTGAAATCTTGTGAGAAGAACTCAAATAGCCCAAATGAATCATGTGAGAATCAACTGCTACATAAACTCTCTCTGACTATCTTTATCAACCCATATGTAGACAATTTGAAGTGACCACTGTTGAAGAAAAACCTAATATACCAAACTTGAAACTGAAGTTGAATTCCCCGCATTTGTGTCTTAAGCTTGCACTTAAAGATGGAAGAACGGTGTTGAGAATTTATGCACCAAGCAAATCTCTTAAGTACTCAATACTCAATTAAAGTATGAGACATTAACACCTCTTGCGATTATCCACAACGTAATATACGCGTGACACTGAGTAAAACAAAGTAACTCCTAATAGTGATAGTTAAGGTGTCTTCAACCATCCACCTCGACTGCTGGTAACTAGATAACCCAAGACTTCAACTCTAAATCTTAAGATCGAGCAAGTTATCAAATAAGAACACGCCTTTGTGAACGTCAACTTCAACCTCAAATAAGTGATAAAAGAGTAACTTCGAAGTAATCAACTTGTGTCAAATGCCCAACATGTGAATAAACATACAACCGGATGTACATTCACCCACTGAATGAACCATAACAAATGATGCCTCAACATCAATGTATTCTTCCTAAAAGTATTCATGTAGAGACTGATATGGAGGATACACCAATAACTTCGAGCGGATGAGGTAGACATTTTCCTTGAAGTTCATGTAGTTGATTTATAGCATGCACGATGAGAGGAATAATAATCCATGAAGATTTGGCAAAGGAATACCAAAGAGTGGATCATTATTCATGAACAATAATCCGTGAATATTTGGCAAAGGAATACCAAAGAGCGGATCATTATTCATGAGTGCAACTGCAATATTATGATAATCATTATCAACGCCTTGAGGAATAACCGGAGATTGGGCTTTTTGAGTAGTCTGAGTTGTACTTCTTTGATGATCATCAAACATATCTTGAACTCATGAATCACATATTCTTTGATGAACATCAAATATTCGCTAGCGGTTGTAAATACTCATCAAACATATCTTGAACCAATGAATCCCAAACAATAAATCCCATTTATCCTTAGTGAGTGAAACATTAGGCGTTGGAGGAGATTCATCAAACTTTAAGTCGTATAACCATTATTCAAACATCCATCATCATTTAGTATATTCACTCTTCTCCCCCTAAAAAATTGCATCCGAAGTTGCCATTTTTGATTTAGCAAGTGAATAAGAATATACATTAATGAATGTAGATCCACTTGATGGCTGAATGAGCATGGGAGAAACATGAAGCTTGTTGATGAAGAATGTCGATGAGAATGGTCATAAACATGAATATTTCTCTTCTTATGAAGATAAAGCGCACTGAAGCGTACACTTTTCTTTTCTTTGAGGAACGGGGCCTGAAGAGTTATCTGTAGACGCCATAATGATGAAGTACGAGGCCTGAACTGATGTGAACAGACGTCATTGTTTAGAGCCCAGTTATATGTTTAGAGCCGCCCGAATCCAAATACCAAGGGACGACTTGTACGACCTGCTTTGGATAATGATCGAAGACAGAGAATTTGAAACATTGGATCCCCACGTGCTCATGGGGTCCTTTTGGTTAGCACAAACAATCTTTGAATCAGCAGAAACCCTAGGTGCAATGTCATTGTCACTAGGAGCTGAACTAGTAGAAGCATCATACTTAGTCGAGGGACATTTTGTGCTTAATGGGATTATTCTACCAGGTGGCTTCCAAACCTTAATGTGCACTACTCTAGGCATAGTGGATCTAGTTAAGGGCAAGGTTTGCCATTCGTGAATATTCGACCTGTTGGCTTCCACTGAATTCCTACATTGGTAAAAACCTTCCCTGTAGGTTTCCATGATTGCTTAATCTGTTTCGCTCTCCAAACTTTCTTAACTGGGTTATGAATCTTAGACCTCGGAAATAACACATCACATTTATCATGATTACCAGAAATTAAACATTTTTTACATGTTTTGCAGATTGCATAAGGCCTCGAATTAATTTTAGTAAGCTTAGAGCTAATACTAGAACTAACACGATTCTTTTGTTCAAATCAAACTTCTTGTCCCTATGGTGTTCTTTCACTTCCTTATCATGATCACTTTTAGTTTGCGTAATCCTATCCTTCTTTGCATATCTTCTAGGTTTTGACCCGCTAACTTTAGTGTCAATCTTAACATCTGTAGAAGTAACGATGGGAACATTACATGGCTTCACTACTTTCTCCATTCCTGGTCTAGAAGTGCTGGGATCTGAAATTCTAGGAGGCACATCACAGGTTGCTTGCTTGAATTTCGACATGGAACAAGGCATATCAAGGGTCACATGCTTGGCTTTAGGCATAGAACAAGGCATCACAACTTTGCCTTTTGCACCTAAGGATAAGGATTTAGGACATGTTGCAATTACACATTCTAGCAGCTCTTGAGATCGTTTGGCCTGGAGGCAAGCAAACCTAACTTCACTATCAAGAGGTTTGTTAATGAAATCCTCTTCGACAATCTCACGGAGACATTCTAGACTATCCTTAAGGTAAGCACAGTAGTCATGAAAAGCATGTTCATTATTCCTAAGATGAGGAGGAATATATTTAACTGTCACAGTGTATTTGCAGTCTGAGGGTGACTTTGAGACAACATTCTTATTGAAAACAAGTGGCAGTTTCCCATTTCCGACTTCTCGATTCTCAATTTCCTTTTTTAAAGACGTTATTTTTCGTTGTTTTGGTCACGGGTGACTTTCATTGAATCATATAACTCTTTAAAGTGCCGTTTAACTTTTTCATTTTCTTCGAGAAAACTCTCGTTTTCCTTTTGTAATGCGTTGACTAAGTTTTGAAGATGAAAAGTTTGAGAGTACTGAGAATCTAAAGGAGGAGGCATTTAGGATCCAGTCACTTCCTTCTTTTCACCTTTCAATTGTGAGACTTGGGTTTTCAATCTTCTGATCGTGTTACAATGAGCTCGAATCTGTTCATCACGTTTGCTAATTTCAAAACTGCATCAAATTCAGGAGCATCCAAGGATGTCTTGATATTTGAGGTTTTAGCATTTTCTTTTAGATGTTGATATTTTAATTGCAAAGCAAGATGCTCAACTTCCAATTTAGAAAACTGTTTCACCAAATTATCATGATCATCCTGTTCAATTTTCTCATGCAATTTAGAATTAGTTTTTCCAAGCTCAATGACACGATCATGGGAGACTTTCAGAGCAACAGATAATTCATGAAATTGAGAAGCATTAATGGAACAATTTGTAGTGTGTAAAACACATCTAAAGTAATACATTCAGAAATAAGATTCTCATTCAAGGTATGCAAGTTCTTCCTCTCAATCTCATTATATTTTAATTCTCGCTCATAGTTACTAACCTCAACTATCATTGCATCAAATTCCTTTTCCATTTCTTTAATATCTGATTTTATCCCTTTTTAAGACTCTCAAAATGATCTTTTAGTTGTTTAAAGAAAGGCATGACCTCGGTTAGATAGCATTCTTTTGTTTGCTCAAAACCCCTTTCCCCTTCATTATCCCAGTGGGTGTGATCCTTTTCTTACAAGTTTTCTCAAAATCGACAAATAGTTGAAGAATAACATATTGACTGATTAAGGTCTTGCTCTTAGTGGCAATAGTTCTAGGAACTAAATGCATTGGTGTATTTGGAGGATACACAGTCGCTTTAGGGAATTTCCTACAAGGGGGATTCTTTTCAACAAGATTTTCAGCTTTTTGCAAGTCCATATCCTTTTTCCAGAACACTTGTTCAGGGGTCAATAGAGTCTGAGGCTTAAACATGTTTAAGGATATCCAATTTTCCTTAGTGTAATCATGGGGTTTTATCGTTATCTTGTTCTTTTTACACTTAGGATCTTCTAGCTTCTTATTCATTTTCTCCCTAGTGACTTCATCTGATTTCTTATCTTCCTCGGTGCACTCAGCGCAACTAGGTTTCTGTCTAGGCTTAAGGATCTCATTACCATCATACAGTACCTTATGAGCTTCTCTAGCCTTTTTACAAGCCTCAGGGTTTGGTTCATCAACTAAGGCAACACTATGTTTGTCACTTAGAACTCTATGCTTAGTGATCATGTGAGCAATCTGAATGGTGTTTCCTTGTACATACAACTTATTTTCAAGCTTGTTTTTCAAAGTTTTTAGATTAGAAAAATCATTCAAAAGTTTTGATTCCTTAGCACTAAATTCTTGCTTAAGCATTTTAACATTTTCTTGAAGTTCTTGTTTTTGCTTAACAGTTTTAGAAAGCTTTTCATGTAAGGAGTTTAACTCTTGTTTTAACACTTCTTCTCTAAAATTACTTTTTCTAATAATTGTACGCATTTGGTTATCCATTTCCTGCTCACGAGTGGTCAACTCAAATTTAGCACGTTGTTCATAAATAGCAACACGTTCTTTATAGGCATTTAATTCAGATATTACAGAATCATCAGGGGCACAGGCAGTGTATTCATCAAAATAATAGTCATTGTTGACTACAGGAGATGCATCACTTGGTACAACTTCACTTTCACTTTGTTTCATATATTGATCATATGGGACAACATTGATATTACCCATATTTTCACTATTTGATACAAAAGTTTCAGTTGATAGTACTTTGTCATGCATCTTTTGCACATCAGCATCATCGTATAGTTTTAGTACCTCTGAGATGAGTGTGTCTTTGGATGGGCCAGCTTGTGTTGAAGAGGAGACCTTGGGAGAAACCATTGGAGAAATGCTAGCCATAAAGATTGTGTGTGCAGTAGGTCCATCATCCACATCAGAATCGTATGCATCACAATCAGCGACTTGAAAGGCATTCTGATGATTGTGACCTATCTCCTGAATAGGCTGCTCATCCACATCTGCATCATAGGTCTTGGCATTGCCCTCGGCTAGAAACAACAATTCCTCTTCATCCAAAGCAGCACCATTATCCTGAGCTTGCACAAGCGGCATCTTATCTCTGAAGTAATCAGCATTCTGTGGACGCTTTGGAGATGTGCAGTTCCTTGCAATGTGTCCCTCACCACCACAATTATAACATTTGATCGGCTTAGCTTGACCTTGATTACCATTCCTTCCTCGATTCTGATTAACAACATAACCTCTACCAGCTCCACCTCTTCCCTGATCATACTGTCTTTCCTGAATTGGTTGCACCACGATCCTCCCATCTTTAACAGTAGCTTGATTGTGTGGGTTAGATGCTGTTCTGAGGTTGTTATTGGTTGGTGGGAGAGAATTCATGTTTTGACTGATTAGAAGAGCTAGTTGATTAATGAAATTACCCACGTGTGCATCAGCATCAGCTTGTTTGAACATAGGATCGGGAATTAGTTTGTGATTACCATTTCCCATGGGTATGACTTGTGAGGCTTTGGTTGTGATTCCGATGTTTGAATAGAAGGCGGTTGAGTCATTAGACGAGCTTGTCTCTCCCTGGTTGGTTTTGAACCGATTAAGAACCAATTTTTCAAACATAGCATGTCTCTCATTCTGAAGGAGGAAGGCATAGAGTTGCTCATAGTTTGTATTCTTCAATCCTTTAGTGAGCTTCACAGAGGTGACAAACTTGTGCCATTCGGGATTCATGTTGTTCACAAATTTTGAGTTCAGCTGAATGTTAGGCATAGTCATTCTGATGTTCCTCATGTCATTCACCAACTTATGAAATCTCACATAGTACTCATAGACACTCTCATCTGGTTTCATCTTGAAGTGTTCAAATTCGTCATAGAGTTGTGATTCTCTGTCTTCCATAGTTAATTCTGAACCTGAGAGAAGCATCTTGACATTATCCCATACTGCCTTTGCTTCGGTGTTGTGATTGATCAGCTTGTAGATGTCTTTAGGAAGACCTTGAAGAACAATGTTAGAAGCCCTGATATCAGCATCGAATCTCTTTTTCTCCTTATCATCAAGCTCATCATACATCTTTGGTCTGTCCATTCCGTAAATCGGAGTTCCATCTTCAGCAGTATCAAGTACATCTCTAGTCGTCTCAACTCGATACGGTCCTTCATCAATGGATTTGAGAATGTTGACACCATTTTCCTTTCCAAGGCAGTACATTCTGATTCGTTGAGCCCAAGAATCGTAGTCAGTTCTGTCAAGCATGGGTGGGCGAGTATCTGAACCAGCTGCTTGAACATCCTCGGCAACAATGGAGATGATAGTAGGAACGTTGGTAGACATGTTAACAGATTATACGGGATTTTATAACTCTATGATTAAACCGGGAAATAGATTCTTTCACGGGATTTTACTAAATCAAGAGAAAACCGTAAACAATCACCCAAGTCGCTAGAAGATAATGCACCAAGTCGCTAACACCTAATTCGCTACACCCCCAAGTCGCTAAAGTCCCAAGTCGCTAGACAAATGCAAGTCGCTAAGTAGTAACTCGCTAAGCCTCAAGTCGCTAGCAAAATTTTGGCAGCAATTCGCTACTCAAGTCGCTAAAACTTCAAGTCGCTAAAGAGCAACTCGCTACAGACTAAGTCGCTACCACCAAGTCACTACCCGTAGTGGAGAGTCCACTACTTGTACTGTTAATCGCTAGGTCTAAGTCGCTAGCTCCAAAACTGTAACTCGCTACAAAATTGTGAAGCAAGTCGCTACGAAGAAAGAGATCCGTATATCAAGTCGCTAGCAAGAAAAACCACATAAACATCACTTTTCAATCCAAAAACAACCCAACCAAGATGATTCAAGCTTACCAAATGAAAACCTAAACACTTGTGATGATTCTAAACATAAAAATACTAACAAAATCCAAGCTTTAACACAAGAAATCAACCAAATGATGCACAAACCACTAAACTTTTTCAAACTCAAAAACCACCTAAAAACCACTAGAAATCCAAAGATGTGTAAGATATGATCTAACCATGGCTCTTGATACCAATTGTAGGATATTGGATTTCACATACACATCAAACCATAACACAAAGTGGGCGTATAAAGGTGAGTTCTAGAGAGAGAAAGTTAGAGGTTTAGGGAACTTAGTGAGAGAAAGAAAAAATATTATTATGAGCTCCAACTCTCTACCTTGGGAGGTAGAGAGTATTTATAGTCTTACATAAAATGCCACACAACGGGCTGTGGATCAGGCATACAGTGGGTAAAGACCCGTCCGTCCTCCACGGTGTTACTTAACAAAATACTACTTAACTAAATATAACTATGACTACGAGCATTCTAACGATTACATATACTTGAGGTGACCGACTCTTTAATACCGGGAATTTCTAATTCCTAACACCCTACCTTCATAACCATAAACTAACCTAAATCAAAGCTTTACATAACCTAAACAAACATAAACCTAACATGAAGGCTTCACAAAGTCAAAGGACCATTGACTCAAGATGTTCAATGAAGGATAACAAAGAAGAAACGCGAGCACGCCTTTCTAAGATGGAGGTCTGCTGCCTTCCAATCTCAGCCCTATCTTCATTTTGCATCCTTCTCATGTGCTGAACAGTCGCAACAGATGAGTTAGTTGGACCAACAACCAACAGCTCTCCAATAAGCACATCCCTACGTTGTACACGAGCGGTTAGCTCGTCAATCTTCTCTTGCAGATCTAATTCATCCCGAATAGTATCCCTAACTTCTCCCCAATATTCCACAATCATCATAGACTTGACAGATCGAGAGTTTGTTGTACGGGATAGTTGATCCAAGAGGGGAAGACGGGGGTTGGCCATTGTTGTTGTTGGTTCAGATAAGTTTTTTTAGAGATAGCAAGTACTGGAAATAGTGAGTGTTAAGCACAAAATGTGTTGGTAGTGGTAATAGGAGTTGTTAGAGCGGATTAAATAGAGTGGAAACATAGAGTGTTAAGCACAAAATGTTTTGTCATTTAGTAGTTTTAAAATAGAAGTGTAAAATGTATATTGTTTAGAAGTTATCCTCATTTTTTTTTAAACATGATGGATGTTTCTCATATATATTTTGACTGTTCATTTCTGCATGGGAAATGGTGTTCATATATATGGTTGGATTTGGAGGACATATTTATGACAAAGGATAAACATTAAGGGTGCGTTTAGTTGGAGTAAAAATTCCCTTGTTTTCTATGTCTAGTTTTGTAAAACATAAAAAATGCGTTTAATCGATATTTGTATTTTCTATTTTGAAGAAGATGAAGGAGGGTTGGGGATTACAAAGGAAAACTAGGAAAACAACTAAAATTTGTTTTGTAATTTTCCTTGTTTTTTCACAAAACATTTTTTAGAAAACAAAGATGTTTTCCCGCAAGTTTTTTTTTTATTAATTTATTTTTTATTTTTTTAAAAATTTTTTATATTAAAATTGTATTTTCAAAAAAAGAACAATTTTTTTATCCGTTTTTTGTTTTGTGACAACAACACAAATTCGCTAAACATAATTTCATATATAACCATCAATCGATAACATAAAATGTGTTTCCAAAATCGCCAATGGTCCGAAACTATACATAAGCTACCTATACGCAAACGGTCCAAAAGTATGCGAGGGAATTCAATTTAGAGGTAATCCTAACCATGTTATTCTCTACAAACAAATCGTAACACATAAGGCGCGAACTCGTGTTAACCAGGCGGTTTTGTCAGTTGACTTCCGATATCTTCTACTTCTTCGAGTTTGACCAAAGCTTAACCTGCGTATTTTAAATAGCGTAGGGTTTTAGGTAATGAGAACTATCCAAGCATCGGGTATCAAAAAGACCCGTTAAACCATTAAGGTTGAGTTGGTCATTTTAACAATTAGGGTAGGAGGGTAGGATGGTGGATTTTGGGACATAAACCAAGTTCTTGGCAGGGTGTTGGGGTCCACCCCCTTTCATGTGTAATAACACTTTAATTAGGTTAATGATATCATGTTGTGTTCATATGCTTGTGATACAAAAGATTTGATCGTGTTTGCGTACGACTATTTGAACAGTGTGTATATGGTTGAGGGTTCCTGAAAACAAAGGAATGATGTTAGTGTGTTTACTTAAAGTGATATTATACCATTTCCCGATACCATTTCCTTATCCTTTTAAGAATGATCGCCCTAAAAACTCACCAACAATTATCTCATATATTATGAACCAACAAAATTGAAGTTTGCGTCAGTCACACGTGGCTTCTTTGATGGTTTACTGCGAGGAGGTACACGGTTTCTTGGTCCAGTAGATACAGGAAAGTGTACAACACATTTCTTGTTACGGTTTGTTATGGTTACCTGATGATGAGAGTTGAATCTTGAAGGGTAGAAAGGTGGTGCAAAGTGGTTTAGCCATGCGTTGAGAGTTCATAAATGTGTGTGTATGTTTTTAGTGTGTGTTTTTTCGTGACAAAGTCCATGTTTCAGTACATGACAAAGAGATGTCAGAGATTATAAGAAATAGATGACAGGGTTTGTAATGATAATGATGGCGAGTGAAGTGGAGTTAATGAGGCACCCGCACAAACCCTTTCATATCTCTCACCACCATTGTATATCTATCATTACAAACCCTTTCATCTCTCTTGTTATCATCTGTGATCTCTCTCTGTCACACAGAAACATAGACCTTCTCACCAAAAAACATACACTAAAAACACACACTCAGTTAAACAATCTCAAAGCAAGCTAAACCCTTTTGCACCACCTTTCTACACTTCAAGATTCAACCCTCATCATCAGGTAACAATAACATACCGTAGCAAGAAATGGCTTTACACTTTCCGGTATCTACCGGACCAAGAAACCGTGTACCTCCTCGTCGTAAACCATCAGAGAAGCAACGTGTCGTGGCCTTTTGACTACAATTTTGTTGTTTGATAATATAGGAGAGAATTGTTGGTGAGTTTTTGGGAAGATCATTGTAAAAAGGATAATGAAATGGTGTTGGGCAATGGTATAATATCACTTTAACTATACAAACTAACAGCATTCTTTTGTTTTCAGCAACCCTCAACCATAGACACACTGTTCAAATAGTCGTCCGCAAACACGATCAAATCTTTTGTATCACAAGCAGATGAACACAACATGATCTCATTAACCTAGTTAAAGTGCTATTACACATGAAAGGGGGTGGACCCCAAGACCCTGCCAAGAACTTGGTTTATGTACCAAAATCCACCATCCTACCCTAATTGTTAAAATGACGAACTCAACCTTAATGGTTTAAAGGGTCTTTTTGATAGACGATGCTTGGATAGTTCTCATTACCTAAAACCCTAAGCTATTTAAAATACGGAACGAAATATCTTACCATTTGGCCTCGACTGTGGTCGCGGCTTGGCCTCGGATTGGCACCCGTGACACCTAATCAATTTCAACAAATATAAAAGCAAAGCATATATTCCTACAACTAATCAATTGCATATAATATATTTTGCTCAAGATAAGATCGAAACCGATATCAATGTTGTTGAAGGTTTAATGAAGTTTTTTTATAAACAATAAGAAAGTTATTATAATCACTTACAAACCACAATACCTAAGCTTTTCAATCAAGAGTATTTATAAAAATTAGTAAACGATACCTGCGCGGTGATGTAGTGGTGGTGGAGGCGGCGCTATGATGTAGCGGTGGTGAAGGTGGTGCAGTGATGAAGATGAGGAGGTGAGGTGAAAGCAGTTGAGGTTAATAACTTTCGTTATGTGTGATATGGGTCGTATGTGAGTTATAGGTTCTTAAATAGAAGTTATGATGGAATCAGAAAATTAATGTGGGGAAGGTATAAGTTGTTGAGGAGTAAATTAAGTGGTTGACTTTGGTGGCCGGATGAATGACTTGGAGTTGACCTGATAATGTATACTTGGGGGGCTGTATTGTAAATTTGATGTATCCACTGCTAGCGTCTATCAAACCACTGCTAGTGGTTTTCAAACCACTGCTAGTTGTTTTCCTGATAATGTATCACTTGAGGGGCTGTTTTGTAAATTTGATGTACCCACTGCTATCGTCTATCAAACCACTGCTAGTGCTATCAAACCACTGCTAGTGGTTTTCAAACTACTACTAGTGGTTTTCCTGATAATGTATACTTAGGGGGCTGTTTTGTAAATTGGATGTATCCACTGCTAGAGTCTACCAAACCACTGCTAGAGGTTTGAAATCCACTGCTAGCAGGTTCCTGGTAATGGATACTTCAAGGGGCTGTTTTGTAAATTTGGTGCAAACGTATTTTTTCGTTAATTAATTGAATCTAGTTGAATTAATTGAATCTAGTGTTTGTAATGGAGTTAATGAATCTATATGTTATGTTCTAGTGTTTTAATTCGTTAATTATGTTGTTAATTGTTGTATTCGTCTAAGAGAGTTGTTATATGGTTTTGATTGTATTGGGTGTTGGTGGAACTATGGTCCTTGGTCAAACAGATTTAGAGTGTAGGGGACACAGGTTTTAGTCCCCTATCCTGTCTTGCATTAACTTATAGCAAGCACTTTGTAATATCGACAATATTATGTTTGAACATGTTTTTGTTTTTTTTGTTGACTTTATAAGTTGACTAGCTTGTAAGAATTTATGTTGTCTTTACTCCTTATCTACTTGTTCAACAACCACAACTCCCATCTACTTATATAATACATCTTAAGTCAGCAATTGTTTATCATACCACCATATTATCACCATGGATGTAGAAAATGGTTGTCAAATGGTATGCATTGACTGTTGGCTTCAAAGGGAAAACAGGGCTGGATTGACCTTTTTTGCAAGGCGTCCACCTTATAGAGCTTTCATGTGGTATGTTTGTCCAGTGTGCCTTGAGATAAGGGGAAACACATCTTATACTGGTAGAGATGGTGTTACAAGGGAAAACACAGCCACAGGAGATAGTGCTGGATATGTGATGGGTCTACATATTTCTACACCTACTAGTGTTGGTGCATCCTTGGGCGGTGATGAAGAACAAAGTGAACCACCTACAACTGAAATAGCAAGTGGAGAGCGCCCAAGCCAAACACCACGTGAAGCACCTGCAACTGAAAGAGCAAATAGAGAACGCCCGAGACAAACACCAGTTGAACCAACTGCAACTGACAGACCAAATGGATCACCTACTAGTCATTTATCGCAGTGAATTCCTAGCAAGAAATGTTATGTTGTCTTTCAGTCTAAATGTAGCTTTAACTGATATGTGTGTGCTTCTTTTGTTATAATAATTGAATTTTGGTTACAATTTGAATCTGTTGACTTTATAAGTCAAACAAGCGAGATTTTAAAAACTAACAATTCGGTTTGGTATCCTCTAATAATTTGGTTTATGTTGACCTTATAAGTCAAAATGGGTTTTCCCAAGCACCCACTGCTAGTACAACTGTAACCACTGCTAGCGTCTATCAAACCACTGCTAGTGGTTTTCAAACCACTGCTAGTTGTTTTCCTGATAATGTATCACTTGAGGGGCTGCTGTGTAAATTTGATGTATCCACTGCTATCGTCTATCAAACCACTGCTAGTGCTATCAAACCACTACTAGTGGTTTTCCTGATAATGTATACTTGGGGGGATGTTTTGTAAATTTGATGTATCCACTGCTAGAGTCTATCAAACCACTGCTAGTGGTTTGAAATCCACTGCTAGCAGGTTCCTGGTAATGGATACTTGAAGGGGCTGTTTTGTAAATTTGGTGGAAACGTATTTTTTCCCCCAAATCACTGCCAGTTGAATTAATTGATCTTCAAATCACTTTCAATTGACGCTCAACATAATCCCTAACCACTCCAAACTGCTAATTTCACAATCCCACATCATATTCCATAACAAGTCACAATGCCGTCGAAGTATTCCAACACCCATAACCTAGTTGCTTACTTAATAAAAAATAATCAATCAGATGGTTTTCATGGCATCATTGATTTTATCAACCACAGTAAAATTCACTTTGCATTAACTGTAGCACCCACAATTCTTAAAGATTATATACATGATTTTTGGGGTAATGATGAGATACAGGAGCGAGATGGAATAGAGGTGTTTAGGACTGTGGTGGATGATAATGAGATTTTGGTGGATGAGGAAGTCATTAGAGGTACTTTGATGTTTGATGATGCTAATGGACTAGTTAATCTTTCTGATAATTATATATTTCAAGGTTTAGAAAGGTTAGGTTATACAAAAAGGGGAGACAGGGTAAATTTTTTGAAATGTATGTTTTCTTCCCAATGGAAATTTTTAATTCACACCTTGCTGATGTGTCTGAGTAATAAGACCACTGGGTTTAATGAATTTCCCTCCAAAATTGCAACTGCTTTAATTTGTCTGTAGGATCGTTATTTTTATTGTGTTGATGATTCGGGTGGTCTTGGATGATCAAAATACATGTTTGCCATAGTTAGAGAGTTAGTAGAGAGTGAGGGTGTTCTTGCTAGAGGTTTACACAATGTATGGAATATTAGATTGAATGAGAAACACCCCACCCCTTCCATGGAAGGAAGGGGTATTTATACTTACACAATACACGACCTCCTATCGGCCTGTGGATCAGGTATACAGTGGGTAAAGACCCGTCCTTCCTCCACGGTGTTACACTAAACTTTTCTACGCTACTGACTAACTAATAAACTACTAAATAACTTAACAAACGACACGTCTACGAGCTAACATATGCTAGACTTATAATTGGGGTGACCGACACTTTAACATGGAATTTTCTAATTCCTAACAATCTCCCCCTAAGGGAGGTCACCCCATGAAATACATTTTGCATCCTAGCATTCTATCTTTGTCTTTAGTTCCAAGCTCGTAGACTACAATTCTTCAAATTCCGCATTCTTTGTGCTTGTGTAGCGATTCTTCAAAGTCCGCATAGATTTGTACTTTTAGTGGAGGCCTTTAACTGATCCACATCTTTGATGATCTTTGAGCTTTCTTTGAGATCATCAGCCACAGTAAATCTCTGGATCACCCTTTATTGTGTTGCCATCATGTGAAGTTGTGACTTTCGGACCGACATGCTCACACTTTTGAATCATGACATCTTTCCATCAGAGTAGCGGAAGCCTTACTGGTTCATGATATTTGCAGCAGCAAGCGAAAGCATAGTATGAAATATCGAGCCAGTTATGTAGATATGTATCAGTCATGATTTCTTCAAATTAAGTGTGGATGCTGTGAGCATGCGGCTTTGGATTGACTCCTCAATTCTGATCAGCTGCAACCGTCCAAATGTACCTGCAAACAACAGTTAGCAATAAAACACACGAAAGTGTCTTTGATCACTTTCGCTGAATTGAGGTACACGGCCCACGGTTCCCCGTTGATCAGTACAAGTACTGCCTGTGATCAGGTAGGATTCCGAAGAATCTCCTTGACAGGGTTTCGCAGCTGTTCTAGCTGTTCTCAAACCGGAACGTCTCAAAGAAGACAACACGGAGTGAGTGAACCAGCGAATTGAGATTCACTGATTGATGAAAAATGATTTGAAAAACAATCGCGTATTGCTTAGAAGAAAGAGTTTTGCAATACGACGAAGGTTTTATGAGAAAGATCAATTTTCAATCAAAATACTTTTTGTATTAGAGAATGAGTACACATTCGACGTGCTAGCGAAAAGAAGAGATTCGCACATCGAACGGTTTTTCTAAAAGTATTTTTCAATCAGAGATACTTTTTGAATTTGAAATGAATACACATTCGACGTGCTAGAGAAAAGAAGGTTTGCACATCGAACGGTTTTTCCAAAAGTATTCGTCAATTCCATTCCTGGACCAAGGTTGATTCAAGACTGAATCGTCCCATTGTTTCTATCCAGTTGTCACAAGTTTGATCTTACGAGAAGATCTCACATGTCACCCACCAAGAGCTTGTTTGATGTTGGCTCTAGAAGGATTTCCATCTTCATCGTGAATACTTTTACATACCACTCAGATGTTCTGGCTATACCACAAGGATAATGCGTAGGACTCTCAATATATTCTTACTTTCCACATTGTGTGAAACAACAAGTCTTCATTAATTTTGTGTCCTAATGAGATATTGTGGATGATCTCTTGGCTCTAGACTCAATAGTGCACATTTGGTTCCTATATCGGAGACTAGGGAGAGGGTCTCCTTCTTCAATATCAACAATCTCTAAGAGAAAGTCGATAGATTATGTTGGTTCCCCGTGAGAATGAAACAAGCCCTTTTAAGAGGAACTTGAGTAGCTTGGGAAGTTTAGTGCAGTGCATCACTGGGTCCATGATGTCTTGTCTTCAATACCGGCGTTACCTTAGTAACCACCAGTAGCATATGTATTGAACCCGGTTACTGCCCTAAGGTTGAATTATTGGAGGGCAATTTCTTTTCACCCCTTTTCACATTCAATTCTTTTTCATTCTTCAACCCCTTCAGTGCTTACCGAGACTTCATAACTAGAACCTTGTTGGGTTTATTCCAGTACTAGCTCTGTCTCAGTCCGCACTCTTCCCATATTCTCATTTTTCTCCTTTTTTCAATATTCCTAAGGACTCTACACTATCTAGTGGATTGTCCCTGGGTAGATCCCTCCGGCTCTGGCGGGATCGTGGGAACAAATACCTAACCTAACCATCCTTATAACTCCATACATAAAGTGAAATGGTCGGTCTTTTGGTACAGTTCATTCTTCCTTGAAACCAATTGAAAAATCATTTGGAAAAACAATCAAGGTACTTGTGATACGAGATCAAAGCATTTTGTACCTTAATAGTTTTGATCAAAAAATGCTCCCCCTCAACATGTGCATATGATATTGAAATTGTTTGGCACATGGAGGCAAGAGTTCTTTGAAATAATTTCTTTGAAATAATTTCTTGATCACATTTTCCTTAGAAAAAGCCATTTGACTTTCTTTGGTAAATTCTCCCCCTCAATATGTGCATAGGATAAGAGAAATCATTTTTATCACATAGAGGCAAGAGTTAATTTGAAGCACATCCACACTCACAAGCGCCATTAAGAAACCATTTTAAAACTCAATCAAGGTACTTAAATCACTTTAAAAAGCTTTCGTACCTCGATAGTTTGTTTGCTCCCCCTCAATATGTGCTTCGAGATTCGAAAGCGTTTAGCACATATGAGAGAGCAGCCTGCACAATTAAATCAAAACGATCACCTTTTATCAAATTTCATTATTAAATCACAAATTCTCCCCCGATCAAAAATATCAAACCCTTTGAGATTTTGGATCTCAAGTGATTTAATACGGTTTAGAAAACATGGGAGAATATGTGGCCTGGTTTAAATACTCATCATGTTTTTGGATAAATCCTCCTCCTCAACATGTGCATCGTGTATTTGAAATTGTTTGGCACATGGAGGCAGGAGTGCCTTTAAAGGACTAAAACCGATTCCATTAAAACAAATAAGAGATTTAACTCACGATCTCTACCCCGATCAAAATTTCAAACCTTTTGAGATTTGTGATCCCAATTGATTTAAATCATTTAAAAGATTTTGGGGAAAGACGTGGCTTGATTTAACTTTGAAAAATGACAGATAAGGACCATTTTAAGACATTAAAGATTGTTAGTATCAGGTATGATTGATTTATGAGATCTTTAAGTAAAATAAAACAATTTCACAATCAAACAAGAACAGAAATAATTTCATTTTGAAAGACCTTGATTCAAAAGAAAAATCATACCATGACAGAAGTCAATAATTGAGTGACTTAGGTTTTGATAAAAAGAAGTCCGGTGATTTTCAAAATTCAGTTCAATTTATTTTCAAAACAATATTTTTCCATTTTCAAAACAATTTAATCAAATTATTCAAAATTGTTTAAAAATGGTATCCTGCACAAAAATACGTTAGGTGGTTGAGAAGCTTCTGTTGTTGTTGCTGTAGGGTTTGGAAGAAAAACCGTCTGCTGATGCAGTGAGACTTCTTCTTACGTTGCATTTTGAATGCCAACTGAGGTCAAATTAAGCTCTGTTTCTTCAATCACTTAGAAGAAAACCATCTGCTGATGCAGTGAGACCTCTTACGTTGCATTTATGCCAACTCTCCATAGAAGTCCAATTAAGCTCCGTTTCTTCATTTGTCAACCCAAGATCTAGTTACCCTTTCCTTTCGGCATCCAAACATCATATTATGTGGGATCCGGATCGGGAACATTCTTATACCAAGATACCTGCATTCGTTAGTGAACACACATACAGATATATGGTGGTCGACAACACCCAAACAGTAATCGACTAATAAAAGTCAATTCAACATATCAATCAGTTCATATAAGGTATGGGAATTATGTGTTCATCAAACTCTAATCATCTAAACCTAACAATCATATCCTAGAAACCTAGTCCTTCAACATAGGCAATTATCATTTTTAATTAAGCACGTAGGATAATTAAGAAAGCCCGTTAGAAGATATAGATTTGAAAACATTATCCCCCTCAATCAATGACTCAATTTATAAAAGATTTTAAAAGTGCTGAAGTCATTGATTGAGTTTCCAAATTTTATAAAAACTCTGAATCTGATTGATTTTAAGCAACTCATTTTCCACCATTTTTTGAAAACACAACAAACATTTTTCTGAAGAATTTTAGACGGAAAAACATTTGTGTAGGAACAGCAGTCTTTATGACGACATGCTTTCCTTGTTTTGTTTTAGGATAAGTGCACGAAATATTTGAAAATTTGGTTTAGCGCAACACTTTCCTTTCATGAAGAACGGGTTGCTATCAGAAATAATAGCAAGCCATGATTTTAAAGCACGGGTTACAGTCTGAAGTAACTGCAAGCCATCATTTGAAGCCCGGGTTACAGTCTAAAATAACTGTAAGCCATATTTTGAGACATGTTTAGAAAGAAATATTTACACCTTCTGCTCGAACTTCATCTATGGTCCCGTGCCATTATTGAATGACATTTCTAAGACCGTAGATGTTATCGATACCAGAAGACATGTCTTGGAAAACATATTTTTGGTATTTTTGAAATTTTCTGATTTTTATGGGTTTTTGAAGGTTTTATATTTTTCTATTTTCTTTTTGTTGGTTTTATATTTTTGTATTTTGTTTTTCAGATAAATATATACACAGATAGAGTAGATGATATAGTAAAAGAAGATGATGATACGAGTACCGAGATAAGGATATCGAGCAGCACCGCGTAGAAAAAAGAAGTCATCATCTCTTAAACATTCACCACCAAAGCTTTCGAGGCTCCTGAATTGAGAGAAATTGAACCATCTGAAAGTGAGACTCTAGCAGCTTCCCCCCAAACTGAAAACCCTTTAGCTGAGCAGATTCGAAGCTCTATTTCAAGCTTTCCTTAGCCAGGTGCACAGAGAAGCACACCATTATCATAAATCCCGCTGCTCCTTTTAAGACCGATATTCGAAATTCTCCATTCGGGGTTATATCATCCAATAGAACATCAGCAACGTTTCATCCCACACTTAAATAATCTTCTCAAATTTCTTTTCCACTGAGGTCTGAAGCAATCCATTCCAAACAGGTGTCAAGAGAATAATTCCCCCAAGTAGTTGAATTGAAGCAGTCAGTTTCTTTGTATAATGCTCAAGAACTCTCCCAAACACACATCATGAGGGGAATGAAAACACCTTCCCATGTTCACATTTTTCTTCCCGAATGATCGTGTATGAAGCTCAAGAACCGAAGTACACCAATACCCAAGAGCTCTCCCGAATACACATCATGAGGGAATGAAAACACCTCCCCATGTTCACATTTTTCTTCCCTGATGATAGTGTATGAAGCTCAAGTATCCGAAGTATACCAATACCCAAGGAAGGAATAAATGATAACATTGAAGAAGCAGGCCAAGTCACCGATTATCTCTGCGGATGACAATCTCTGCGGATGTCAACTCCGGAATAAGTGATTATATCTCTGAATCACTGATTAAGCACTCAAGTGAAACAGCTGAGCATCCCCAATGTACACACTCTATCTCCCCTGATCATTGCGATACCATCGAAATCACCACACACTAGTGTACCTCTTTTATCTTTAGAAACTTTCTCTAACATCACTTCCCCCACGTAGTTGAAATACTAACACTAAACGCCTTGATGAGTAAAACCTTGAGTTTCTCTGCGGTCATGACATTTGTTTTCCCGGGATATCTTCAATCACTTAGAAGTATTAAGTTCATCAAGTTTTACTCGCCATGAGTCAAACCTTGAGTTTCTCTGCGGTACTAACATTTGTCTTCCCGGGATATCTTCAATTACTTAGAAGTATTAAGTTCATCAAGTTTACTCGCGTTTAGATGCTTATCTCCTTCCCCCTTGCTGGTTTTGACACTACATAGTCAGCAAATCATTATAAGCCCGTATACTAGAAATTTGTTGAGAAGAACACTTGAACTCTTGTGGGAATCAACTTGCTGAAGACTCTCTCTGACTATTTTTATCAACCCTTATGTAGACAATTTGAAGTGACCACTGAGGAAGAAAACCCGATATACCATACTTGAAACTGAAGTCAACTTCCCCACATTTGTATCTTAAGCTTGCACCTAATGATGGAAGAACGGTGTAGAGAATTTATGCTTCAAGCAAATCTCTAAGTACTCACTACCCAAACAAAGTATGAGACATTAACACCTCTTGCGATTATCCACACCGTCATATGCGTGTGACAGAGTAAAACAAGTAACTCCTAATAGTGATAGTTAACCAGGTCTTCAACCATCCACCTCGACTGCTGGTAACTAGATAAACCAAGTCTTCAACTCAAATTCTTAAGCCCGAGCAAGTTATCAAATAAGAACACGCCTTTGTGAAAGTCAACTTCAATCTCAAATAAGTGATAAATGATTAACTCCGAAGTAATCAACTTGTGTCAAATGTCTAACACGTGAATAAATGTACAACCGGATGTACATTGACTCACTTAATGAACAGGAACAAATGATTCCTCAACATCAATTCCATCTTCCTAAAGATATATATATATATATAGAGACTGATCTGGAAGATTCACCAATAATGTCTTCAAGCGGATGAGGAAGTCTTTTTCCTTAATGTTCATGTGGTTGATTTACAGAGTGCACAATAATCCGTGAAGATTTGGTAAAGGAATACCAAAGAGCGGATCATTTTTCATGAACAATAATCCGTGAAGATTTGGTAAAGGAATACCAAAGAGCGGATTATTATTCAATAGTGCAACTGCAATATAACAATAGTCAATACCAACACCTCCCATAAACTGACAATTTGTATGCTAAATGCCCAGATTAAGAAGAAGTCTTTAGATAATCAAATGCAACATGTCTTTAGTCTTCTAACATGTAGCAGAGAATGTAGAACAGACTGTAGACTCGACCTTCTTCAAGATTGTCCGAATGGGGAATAGATTGTTAACATCTTCAACTCACACCAAAAAGCATCCCACCAAAAGCATCCCAATTAACTTACATCTTGCAAATCCCCTTAACTAAAATCCTCCCAATCAAACAAGAACAAAAAGATGTTCATCAAGGAAATCAGCAATCAGGCCGCAACGAACATACAAGATGGTAACACCAAACTACCAATCCCATCAAACAAGAACAGAGATTGTTCGGAATCATCATGTTGATGTATACGTGAAGCATTAACCATAAGCACTTTGTCGATAAACTCATCAATCCGAGTGAAGATGTCAACCAACGGCTCTTAGAAGAGAAAAACTCCATGTGAAGATGACCCGATAAGAAGAAGCTCGGTTCTTACATGAGTTTAGAGCCGTATGACCATTTATATTCTCAAATATCAATCAACAATGCAAAAATTCACACTTCTTCTCCCCCTCAAGAATTGCATACGGAGTTGCCATTCTTGATTAAGTAAGTGAAAATCATCCGAATGTTCTATTCACACTTCTCTCCCGCAAAATCAGCACATGATGTCACCATCTTCATTATAATCGAGCAAGTGGAATGAGAAAACAATCAGTGGTAGCCCGGTTCACTTTATGACTGAAGCACATGGAAAAAGCATGAAGCATGTTGATGAGAATGGTCATTAATTAGAAGATTTCTCTTCTTCAGAAGATAAAGCGCACTGACACGTACACTTTTCTTTTCTTTAGCGAACGAGGCATGAACTGTTGTGTTCATACGTCATAAGAAGATTTCTCTTCTTCAGAAGATAATGCGCACTGAAACGTACACATTTCTTTTCTTTGGAGTACGAGGCCTGAACTGATGTGAACAGACGTCATAAGAAGATTCCTCTTCTTTCTAAGATAATGCGCACTGAACCGTACACATTTCTTTTCTATAGAGTACGAGGCATGAACTGTTGTGTTCATACGTCATAATCTCTCTTTTTTCAATCTCTTGGCAAAACAAGTAATCAACCCCATTATCATTCAGTAGGCTCTTTGTCGTGACAGCTGATGGAGAAAAACCCAATATGATGAATTTGACCCTGAAGTAAACTAATCCCGAACTCGTGACTTAAACTTGCACATGTGTAACAAAGAGCGGTGCCGAGAATTCATGCTCCATTGAATCTCTAAGTACTCTATACTCTTCAACCAACCAACCATCAAGTAATAGACGTACATCACCTCTTGAGAATCCACAATTCAATGTGACACTGAGCACAACAACGTAACTCCTTAAAGTGATAGTTATCTTGTGGCAAAAAGAGCCCAATTTCCCCTCGTGGTAAAAGAAAAAAGACTCCCAAAAATAACTAGATTTCCAAGTCTTCGTTTTTGATAATAAGCTCGAACAATGATCTTGAAGAATCTTCATCCATCCATCCCCGATACCTTCAGATACTAAGTACACTTGCCCGTGATATTTCACTTCAACCTCAAATAAATAATACTGAATTAACGCCGTTGTCACATCTTCTGAATTTCTCAAATCTAGCCTTCTTTGAAATTTAAATGAACTTTGATAATGGTTTCATCCTGACCATGGTTAAATGCACATAACCCCGAAAAACCATGTAATAACCAAACTGCCATGACTAATATCCAAACACACATCCAATTCATGAAGTACACTCTTTTATCCCTTCTTCGAAACAGAAAACATAGCACCAGCATCAAAAGAGATCTCGAAATACACTTTCCTTTCTCCAAGATTGTTCCATCATTACGGGATTTTACAACTCTATGGTTTAAACCGAGAAATAGTTTCTTTCGCGGGATTTTACAAAACCAAGAATAAACCGTAAGATAGATCCGGAAATGCACTTTACTAATACCAGGATGTTTCCATTGTCACGGGATTTTACAAGTCTATGATTTAAACCGAGAGGTAGGTTCTTTCGCGGGATTTTACAAAATCAAGACAAAACCGTAAACAATGTCAGCTTGAATGTGTTACGATGACTTTGGTTTCAGAGAATATCTGTTTTACGGGAACATGCAGCGGTTCATCAACGGTCCATTATCCAACATCATCAACAACATCAACCATCCAATCAACACTTTGGAAAACACATCAATCACGCAATCTTTCGGCTATTGTAATGACCACATGGAGAAGTAAACCCGATATACCAAACTTGATCATGAAGTAGAATTTCCCAGATTTGTTACTTAACCTTGTACTAATCCTTGTGAAGAAGAAACGGTGTACCCAATGTACAAAACCTCTTGACATTCTAAAAAAAATGAGACACCGAAGTGATAGCAACGTTGTTAAGCGAGAAAGAATCACAAACGTAACTAAATAGCCAAGTCTTTATCACACTCTATAAAAGCCCAAACAAGTCATCTTCGCGGAATGGTTTTCTTAAAGAAGACGAAATAAGTAAACACGCCTGGAAAATTTTCACTGCAAATTCAAATAAGAAATATCGTCCAACAACCCCGTAGTCAACTTTGTTCAATAACCAATTCAAGCCTTAACAAAAATATTCTTTGTGAAAATGTATATAATTAAGAATTAATCTTATCAGCACATCTCACAATCAAGTCTCATATTCACAAATCACTTCATCAAAACTCATCATTAACGATCCTATTTAGAAAAGCCCTTCAGTCCATCATCTAAGTCTAATCATCAACTTGCCCAAATAATTAATTTTATCAATTTCATCTTGACCCGGTTCAAAACAAATTAACATTTCAATCCCATAACCAGTTCAAGTCGTAGACATGTCATTCGGCCCAAATCAAAGTAAGTGCAGTCCTGCTCACAGCTCACAAACAATACAAGTGCTCGATCCAAAATCCCAATTCTGTCACAAATATTATGCCCGGATCACACAATTACTGAATATTACATTCATATGCAATAGCACAAATAACCATATCACAACAAAAACCCATAATCAAATCAATCATTATATCCTATGAAGTAGACTTCCACCTAATCCAAAGTGATAACAAGGGACGAGGGGCTCAATAATAATGCATGAGGGGCTCCTATCCATATTCAATAACCAAGATTGGTTTACAAAATGACATTCGGCCCATGTGAGTTATTTAGAACCAATATGTTTTCGGCCCATCCACCCTTCGTCAACTAAGGCCCGTGAAACATGATCCAAAAACCAATTGCATCCCTAATTTATACGGAGTATAAAACAGTCACATAACCACAAGTATTCCTAATCACCTGTAACCCTAAAATCTCTTATACTTCTTAAACATCCGCCTCTCTCCTCATCTCTGCTACTAACTCACAAAATAATCCCTAATACTTCTCTCATACCAAAACCTAACCACACCTTTTAAAAATCCGCCACTCTCCTCAACAATACACATATCCAAAAAAAATTATCCTGTCACGCGCTAATCATATCACAACTGACTTTAAAAGCATCATCCTCTAAGTATGTAACATACTCGTATCTACCATGAACTCACCACAGGGATGGTTTGAGGGTCATGAATCGACATAGCCACAGGGATGGCACGAGTTGAACACGGCATCACACTTAAATGAAAAAGGTATGTTTGTTTTGAGTTTTCTATTTTGTTGAGTCTAGAACGAATCAAAGAGGTAAAAATAACATCCTTGTTATATTTAGATTCTTGAATGATTCAAAATTAATATGAAGCTTCGACTTCGAACATAATGAAAGATCCATGATGATAAAGGTTCAAACAAATCTTTTGCAAGATTAGATATGAACCTGTTTCAGAGATTAACTTTTACATTAAATACTTGTTTGTAGAGTCTTGGTAATGATGGATATGAGATATGAGTTGTAGGAGGATGAGTTAGGTTAGTTTGTTGTTGGAGGTGATGATGGTGAAACTGAGATTCTATGAATCGTTTGGTATATGGTTTAGGTCTTTATGTGGTCGAATCAAATGAAATGTTAACGGGTCGCATAAGAGTCTTGTAGTTTGGTTTTCATGGTCAAGTCATAGTCTTCTTCTTCATCATTTCTGTCACAAGGTCAAGTCGCTAGTGACAATGGTCTTGAGCCAACTCGCTAGCCAACTCGCTAGCCAAGTCGCTAGCCAAGTCACTAGCCAAGTCGCTAAGCTAACTCGCTACGACTTGTTAAATAACAAGTCGCTAGGTCTTTAAGGTCATTTTTTAAGTCGCTATGCTCAAAAGCAAGTCGCTATGTTTAAGCACAAGTCGCTACTGCAATACAGTGAATCTGGACATCTTTAAAGGACAACTCGCTAACATGAGCAACAACAAGATTTGACTTCTTTTTTTTTTTTTTAATTTTTTCCGATGATGTTTCCGACCATTTTCCGACCATTATCATACATAACCCAGAAAAATGTATATGAAAAATGCTTCCTTTTTATCCGTTTTGACCCACTAAAATAACCAAATGACCACTTTATCTTCACAGCTTGGTACAAGGACACAAAAGTGATAGTAACTAGACTGCTTTTCAGGGCAAAATCAGATGGAATATGACACAAAAACAGATGCAACATTTGTAAGGACTAATGGACGTTGACACATGTTCCTTTTTGACCAAAAAACAGCATATCAAAATACTTGTTGGACCTTAAAACCTGACCATATGACCATAAGACAGAACAAATAATAGACCGAGATATAATGTAAAAACCAAATACATGTTACTTAAAAGATTGTTTAAAGAAACTGATATAACTTAAACGTGGGAAAACAAGTATCAAAAATCAACAAACAAAATAACCATGGAACTAAACCACACAAATCAACACAACACAATAACCTTGGCTCTGGTACCAATTGTAGGATCTTTATTTTTATTGTGTTGATGATTCGGGTGGTCTTGGATGATCAAAATACATGTTTGCCATAGTTAGAGAGTTAGTAGAGAGTGAGGGTGTTCTTGCTAGAGGTTTACACAATGTATGGAATATTAGATTGAATGAGAAGCACCCCACCCCTTCCATGGAAGGAAGGGGTATTTATACTTACACAATACACGACCTCCTATCGGCATGTGGATCAGGTATACAGTGGGTAAAGACCCGTCCTTCCTCCACGGTGTTACACTAAACTATTCTACGCTACTGACTAACTAATAAACTACTAAATAACTTAACAAACGACACGTCTACGAGCTAACATATGCTAGACTTATAATTGGGGTGACCGACACTTTAACATGGAATTTTCTAATTCCTAACATTGTCTATCTGAAGGGAGGGAATTCAATTGGTCTAGCATGATTTTTGAAGGTTTTATGCAGAATATTAGGAAGAAAGGTAAATATTACTTGTATCCTAGGTTTGTTCAACTTATTGTTGATAGCCAAATAGCAGAACCTGTTGAACATAATACAAAGTATGAGGTGCATTATATGCTTCCTAAGGTTTTTGCTCATATGAGAAACCAAAATCCTAATTTAACAATCCAAATTGTTCCATTGTTCCCTCATATGATTAATTTACCTGTCATTCGTGAGTTTGATGATGTAACTGAACCCCAATTGACTGAACCTGAACCCACTGCCACCTTAGTTGCACCCACTGCTAGTACAACTGTAACCACTGACACCAACCCTGATGCACCAGTTAACACAGGTCGAAGTGATGAGGGTAGCTTGGAACATCAACATGAATTGACGGATAATGATCATGTATATGATGACTTTTCCAATGAACCACCTATCGGACCAGTTAACACAGGTCGAGTTGGTGATGAAAATCTTGAACGATTAAATGAATTGACGGTTAAATGTACAAAAATGGAGAATACGACCAGACAATTGAAGCACAGGATGTTTGTGATGGAGAAAGTTAGGAGACATGGGCTTAGTGTTGTTAGAAGAGTTAGGAAGCAGAATAAGAAGGTGAGCTCCTCTCAAGATGTGGTTTTGGAGGACCAAAAAAAACAGGGGAGGACTGAAGGATTTGATTCAGGGGAGGCTGCTGTTGTGCATATGGATGAGGATGTGGATAGTGTAGATCATGGAGGGCAGTATGTGGTGTCTGATAAAGATGAGAATGAAGCTGTACTCGAAACCTTGAAGACTGTAGTAGACAATATAGAGAAGGAGGTGGTGCAGGACACATCCACTGCTAGTGTTTCTGTAACCACTGCTAGTTTTTCAGAACCCACTGCTACAACTTCAACAGAGGTGATCACACCCACTGTTGTAGAAGTTAAAGAGAATGAGGTGGTGCAGGACACATCCACTGCTAGTGTTTCTGTAACCACTGCTAGTTTTTCAGAACCCACTGCTACAACTTCAACAAAGGTAATCACACCTACTGTTGTAGAAGTTAAAGAGAATAAGGTGGTGCAGGACACATCGACTGCTAATGTTTCTATAACCACGGCTAGTTACTCAGAACCCACTGCTACAACTTCAACTGAGGTAACCACACCAACTGTTGTAGAAGTTAAAGAGAATGAGGTGGTGCAGGACACATCGACTGCTAATGTTTCTGTAACCACGACTAGTTACTCAGAACCCACTGCTACAACTTCAACTAAGGTAACCACACCAACTGTTGTAGAAGTTAAAGAGAATGAGGTGGTGCAGGACACATCCATGGCTAGTGTTTCTGTAACCACGGCTATTTTTTCAGAACCCACTGCTACAACTTCAACTGAGGTAACCACACCCACTGTTATCTTAGTCTCACACACTGCTATTACTAACACATCTACAATTGTCACAACTACATCTGTTTCACCACCTAAATCAAAAGAAGTTGAGAAGGAGGCTGCCAGTACACTGATAAATTTAAGCAAAAGTTCATCAAACCCTACACCTACCATTGCACCTGCTCCTATATTTCTTAAACCAACTGGACCTAAACCCTTGACAAAAAGTTTGACTATTGGTGAGCCTTTGAAGAAGAAGGTGGATCTACCAGAAATTGGAAAGGGAAAAGGTATTGCTGAACCTGAGATAAAGTTTAAGAATAAAGAAGAGCAGATTGCTTATGATCATGACTTTTGTGCAAGAATTGAAGCTGAAGAAAAAGCAGAAATAGAAAGGAAAAAGCTAGAAGAGGAGGAAGCTAGTCAGAGATGGTTAGATGTTTGGGAGGATACACAATCCTATCTTGAAGCTTCTAATAATATTAAGAATGAGTACACTCGTCAAGTGTGGGAACTGTTGTCTAATAATCAAAGAGCAAGAATCATAGGTGAATGGGCAACAAGTATCAGCAAAGAGAAAAAGCAAGTCAAAAGAAAGAAACCTCCTACAAAGAGCGAGATGAGTAATACATACATGAAGATTATCAAGAATTCAGGCATACATGTTACTGAAGATCTAAGAACATGTTCATTTGAGAGAATGAAGGAGCTTTGTCTGATGTGTATGAGAGTTAATGATGATTTTAATCCTATGAATTCTGAGAAAGAATCGGAATGGTTAAAGAAGCAATCCAGTTCTAAAAGACAAAAGGTGGATGAAGAGTTGAAAAAGAAAGAAAGAACTAAACAGTATTTAAAGGAGACTGATAATCCTAATCCTGAACCTATTAATCCTATTCCTTTAAAAGCAGTTCATCCTATTATGGATTGGCAGATTATTATAGAAAGAGGTAGAAAAGTAGTTGAGATTACAAGAGGTGATGGAAGCAAATCCACTTATTTCAATTTTGGGATCTTACTGGATTGTTTGACTACGAGTGATTTGGACCAGTTGTGGAAAGTAATGAAGTTCAGATATGGGAAGTTAGGTCCAAATGGAGAGTTAGCTAAGTTTGTATGGGCTGCTGTAAAGAACATGTTTGAACCTGATCTTGATGCTGAATATTGGTATGATTGTGAGGTGGCTGAATGGCTATTGTACTCATACTGCAAGGTTCATGCTGTAAAAACAAAAAAAAGGAAAGGTTTTTCATGTTTGTTGATAGGGATTATCCTTTATCTAAGAATGTGGCAAGACAAATGCTGGTAGCTATACTAAGTTCAAGAGGAACAAATGAGACAGATCCTATAATTGATCCACTGTTTCAAAAGATAGAGAAGATTGCAGACATACAATGAACCACTGCCAGAGGTAATTAAACCACTGCTAGAAGATTGAATCCACTGCTGATGTTAGACCGCGGCTAGTAGTAAAGTATAACGGATTAGGCGCAAAAATTTAGAAACCAAGAAAAGGATACAAAAAGGTCAGACGATACTATTAACAATGTTAAATTAATGTCTTCGATTATTATATATTTTTGTTATTTTCGCAACCTCATTTTAAATTACAATCCCATAGATTCCATAGGTATACGCTGGATATGATGAAAAGACAGAAGATTCAAGACCATCCAACTATTGAAGAAAAGAAAAAAGGTGAGTAAAACTCCTACTTACTACGAAACTTTATTGAATAAAGTAGGTTACTAGAAAAGCACGTACGATATAACACTAAGTACTTGGAAATCAGATACATTATAACACTAACTATTTACTAGGGGCATATAGTACTATTAGTTACTAGGAGATCACATATGATATAACAGTTAGTACTTCGCATATCTGACAGTGCTTATAGCGGCAACGTACCCTCAAGCTTATGAATAAAGAAATTCTTGTTTCAAGCACTCAGCTCCAGTTCGCCTGCCAATATATTCATTTGCATCACATTATGTTCACTAAGGGCTTGCTTCTGCTTCAGAAACTCAACAGTTTTTTGTGGCACCTTCTTTCACACAGTTGCCATCTCTTGAATAACGGCAGCCCTTTCACGATTAAGTCTAGCCAATTCTTTAGTTAGGAGGTTAACCTTTCTTGCCAATTGAACATCTTCGATTGCAGCGGTACGGCAGTAGTAAATCATCATGTTTGTCCAGTTGTTAGTGTTAGCAGCAGCTCTTATCTCATCACATTTAGGCAGACATGACATTGTTTTTGCTTACTTATTTATGGAATGATGTTTTGTGAAAATATACTTGCAAGTTTGCTCTTAAATAGACAAATTGAAAGGTAAATAAATAGTCACATGCATACCATTGACGTTACACTATATGTCTGACTCCTATATGTTTTTATAGAAAAGAACAAAAAATATGCACATGTTCAACAGTTGATTGTATAACATTCTCACAAAGTAACATAAAAAAAAAAGCAAGCCACTCCTGTAGCTATTATTATTCAAGTAACAAACATTGAAAATCCTAGATGACTGATAAGTTGTGCTTCCATTGTGTTGTAAAAGTTCAAATTGAAATAACAACTATAAATCGTCCAAATGAACAACATTTTCAGTCACAGGTTGTGACTGAATGTTGTTAGGAACGTTGTTTTCAGGAGTAGATGATTCAAATTTCCATACGAAATCATTGTTTGATTGAGCACTTGATTCTCCCTGTTCGACCTCTACACGCGTCCTCTGTCCTCCGTGTCGTTCTTGTTCCACTGCTTCTTCGTTAGTTGTAGGGGTGCATGATTGTGAGTTTCTTTTACGTTTCTGAGATTTGACATTAGTTCAAACAACCATATCAGTAATTACATACAAAATTA
>OU343216.1:89207674-89252702 GCA_910596185.1 Chrysanthemum makinoi
TCACGAGGTCATTTTACCACTGAATTTTAACATGTTCTGGAGATAACACAATTACATCTATTCATTGCCATGTCTTCATTTAATTGGAGTTCTGTTAGGTCACAAGGTTTACCACACAAGCATATAAGAAAGATAGAGAGGCGATTGAACAAGAAACCAAACACACACACACACGATATGAATAATACGGTTATGGCGTAGGAGTATGTGAAAAAATAGCGAACAACCAACCTTCAAATGAAGGTTTACACAAGGTATTTATAGGCAAGGAGCTAGGGCAACACTCCTACTCCTTCCCTTTCTCCTATGGGCTTGGGCCTAAGCTCATGGGCCTTCTACATAAGCTTAAGGCTAATAACAAACATAAAGGCCATAATAAGCTAACTATTACATATGTGTAACTAACACTTGAATAAGGTTTAGGAGTGATTCCAACAATCTCCCCTCAGGTGTTATTACATATGAGTAACAAACACTCAAGTGTTGGTGATGAAAACGGTGAAGGCGTTGATGTAATAGTAGCTTTGGCGTCTTCTGACATTCTTCTTTCTTGTGAGAAGAATTGCCTTGATTTGAACAATCTCCCGGTGTAGAGATAGTTTACTTTGAACGGTTATGCTTTGGCGTCATCTTTAACTTTGTTCTTTGATCATTGTTCTTTGTGATGAAAGTGATAGTATGTTGTTGTGCATCAAATGCGCCTCAGTGCCTTATTTTGCTAAGGTGTCTCCAAGTCATTCTTCAACATGCTCACACGCTCTTTGGCGTTGGAATTGATCTTGATGAAGTTCTTTAAGTCTTTAACTTTGTAGATTCTTTGAATTGATGAAGAATCATTACATTTGTTGTGTTGCTTTTTTTGGATAGAACTTCCATTAGTGATGATGTTGGCGTGAGCATGAGAAGAATACGCACGATCATCCGCTCGGAGCTTCCATAAGAAGAAAACATTTAAGCGGTTAGTAATAAGCGGATTCCGGCACTTACAAGTTTGAACTTCGAGAGTGTTAACGGCATAGTGTGAAAACACAACTCTAATTCTTACAAAGGCGTTCAGTCGGAGTCCCACAAGTGAGATAACACGATGTCGAAAATCGTACACCTACGATTGAGATGAGTCGTGAGGTACACGAAGCATCACCTCACGATTTGTAGAGCCGTTTGAGACCACTAAGCGCAATCCACGGGAGTTGCGAAGCGACCTGCTGTCGAGGGCTATTTGATGTTGACCTGGCGAGGAGTTTCCATTCAATCTCTGAGGATCACAAATGTGAACCTCTCATAAATGTTCTCGACAGATTGCTAAGATCTGTGAAGGACTCGATAATGTATCCCTGAAATTCTTATTGTTGAATGTCAAGTGATGAAATGTCAAGTGTACCTAAGAGATCTTTTGATGAATCTCGTGGCTCTAGACTCAATAGTGCGTTTTGGTTTTCTGGAGCGGAGACTAGGGAGAGGGTCTCCTTCTTCAATACCGGCAATCTCTAAGAGAAAGCCGATAGTTTACGTAGGGTTCCCGGTGAGAATGAAACAAGCTTACGTTGAGAGAAACTTGAGTGGATAAGAAGGTTTAGTGCATGCGTCCTTTGGGTCCATGGCGACTTTTAATCTTCAATACCGGCGTCACTAAGTGACAACCCGATGCATATGAATTGAACCCGATTATGCGCCTAAGTTGAATAATCTGGAGGGCTATTTCTTTTCACCCTTTTCTTTGCATTTCTTTTAATTCTTCAACTCCTTCTTTCTCCGATTCTCATTTTCTCCTTTTTATAATCATACCTAAGGACTTCTAAATACTAACTATTTGTGGTGTCCTTGGGTAGATCCCTCCGACTCTGGCGGATCATAGGACGGTTATTCTAACCTTAGTCACCTTATAACTCCATGACTAACCTATGTTGCCATAAAACCACTGATTGTGAAAAATCTCTCCAAGTGTTTATGAATGAAAAACATTTTAGTACCACTGTTGAGATAAGATTTTGCATAAATACTCCCCTTCCATATGTGCTTAAGAGTTTTAACGGTTAAAATGCACGTGAGGAAAAAGCGCACTTTTGAATTGATTAACTCAAGATAGACATTCCCCTCAGAGACACGGTTCATTGGCATAGTTAAAGAGAAGCATTGTCAGCTTTTAGGTGACAACTAGCTCTAATAACTACCTTGAAGGTGTAGACAATCCTCGAAAGGTTGTCAAACCCGTCGGAGTTCATGTTTATCAAGAGTTTCTCGAATGGTACATTCTACTCAGACAAGTCCTTTGCGAGAACGCGTTTACATCACTAGCGAACTAGCTTGAAATTATTACCGTCGGGACAAGTCTTTTCGAGTTACTAACAGTTAAGCATCGTCAATTCATGGGTTAAGTCTATAGCACAAAGATTCATTTGCATTTTACACAACATATTTCTTATCATATAATTTTCTCCCCCTCAAAAATGGCATATTAAAGTGTTATTTTTGAAACGTTGGAGAATAAATATGACCATTTCGAGTGTTGCGGGAAGAATGACCATTGTGAACAATTTGTGAACAAAGTTTTAATTCAAATATTCCCCCTCAACATGTGATATAAACGGTTGAGGTTTTGAAAATCATAAGGGGAAGTACTTGTTCTTTTGAGCAAAACCTTGAAAAATGAAAGGTTTGATAGGTTTTACTCAAAAGTAAGAAGCTTTCGCTCCTTTTATAAGGATTGTGGCGCTGAAGCGTACCACAGGGTCCTTTATTTACAAGTGCGGGTTGTAC
This sequence comes from Chrysanthemum makinoi, assembly GCA_910596185.1. Lineage (NCBI taxonomy): Eukaryota > Viridiplantae > Streptophyta > Magnoliopsida > Asterales > Asteraceae > Chrysanthemum > Chrysanthemum makinoi. Next base: position 89,210,432 of record OU343216.1, read on the forward strand.
ACTGTAATGTGTGCACAAGCCATATACATAATTAATCAAACATCCAAAATTATATGAAGGAAGCAATTCAAGGGGTACCAGGAAGTGCGGTGATGTTCCGGGTGTGCAGGCGTTGAAATGCGGTTATGTTAATCTGGGTGCGACCACCGACATAACTCTCCAATCGTCTGAGCTAATCGATCCCTTGAAACAACCGTTCATCAATCATTGTGATGATCCGTCTCACATCCCTCCTTTCACGAGAATTCCGCTTAGGAGACCCAATTTTATGGCGTATATCCTTCAACCTGTATGCCAATCCATCCCTAACCCGCTTCAAAGTATGATCCCCGAACTTGTGGAGTTCGCTACGCCATGATAGCGGTTTCTTTGAAGTTCACTACGGTAAACAACGAAAGGTTTCTGATGAGTGTATATTGAGATAGGCGGTTGATATCGGAAGATCAAGCTTTGGAGGAGTGAAGTTGACAGCGCGATAAGATTCAACGCCCGGTGGAGATCTTCTACACGCTCCTTGATGACAATGCGTCTTATGAAGATGAGAAGTGACTTGATAAATTCACGTTGTACTGCGGTTGAGAATTGTCTCATGCGACCCTGTACCTTGGCAAGGTACATGTCTTCGATGTCATTGAGAGACAAATTCTCAAAGTCGACTCAGAGAAAGCATAGTCACGTTCATCTTGTCGTTTGACTACGATCTTCTTTAGGAATGTGTAGTCCCACTTAGAGCGAAAGGTCAGCGTGTATGATGGCAAGCGATATCCTTAGAACTATACACGGCATGTTGAGACTTCGAACTGGCGGCTAGTAGTAGATTAGCGGCGTTACGGCGATGATGAATCCCATACTATGCATCTCGGTCGTATGCTTCCACTGTGTTGGAGAACAAGTGATTGGCACGTTCCTCAATGGCTATGCGGTTTGAGTAGGCGTGCTGGGAATGGAAGTATCAACGATGTAGCGTATTTTCTTGAATCATCGCCACCGTGTAAAAGAAAATCCAAGTCTTTGTTGAAGAAATATCGGAAAGGAATCCTTGGTTCATTTGGTTGGCCAAGTTGTTGGTAGAGGTTTGGTCCAATGATTGTAGTATGGAGGGTTGTCCCTTTGTGTGAAGTCAATGTTTGCTTCAGGGTTGAGCCAATCCATGTTGTTAGACATAGCTCGAGCAATGTTTTCAAGGTGATATTCGACCTCGAGGGCACTTTCGGAGCTGTCTTTTAGAAGTTGAAACGCTTCATTCTTGATTAACTTCAACTTCAGATTTAGTCATTTTCTTCACATGGAACTTTTCTTGCAGAATTTTAGCATGCTCCAATGTAGAACCGTCTACCAAATCTTGACCTTCTTCAGGGTAGGGAGTGTTGTTAACAAGATTAGCAAACCATTCAAATTCCTCTGTTTTATCGTCATCTAGCCATGATACGACGTCGATCTGAGGCGTCTTCTTCTTCTTCTTTTTCGAAGGCCTAGATGATGATTACGGTTTCGAACTTGTTTGGGAGAAGTGGGTTGTTGTTGGGGCTCAAGGACCTCTTCATCGTCACCACCCGTATACTCAAAGTGATCATCGGTTTTTGAGTCGGGGGTGGTAACTTCGGAATCGATCACGAGGTTTTTCAAGGTAGAAGAGCGAGGAGGAGATTTTTGTTGAACAGAGGCGTTGTGGAGGAGGTTGCATCAAAGAAGATTCACCGGGCCCCTTCGGCGTTTAGGTGCGAGTCTTTATCCTTATCCTTGTCTTCATCGTCTCTAGGGCGTTTAGACTTTTCATTTTGAATCTACAAGCTTCTTGAAGTTGGTAGTCGGCAATGCTTGAAACAACTTTCCTTCATCAGTAAATGTCCCGGATCGTCTGCAGACATTTGTGTAAAAAGCTTGGCCACCAATTCATTAATCGAGAAAACTACCGGATCGGTTGGATTGATTGTGACGGTTAAGGGCGTTGATCGAATAGTTTGCTTGGCGTTCTGCATAAGATTTGGATAAAGTTGTTTGGTGAACAACTCCTTTGTGACTTTAGGAGCATACTCGAAGGTACTTTTAGTGTAGCCTTCGATCATTTCGTTCAGTTCCTCTTGACGGTGATTTTTCATGAATTTCTGAACAAACTTCCTTTCTCCTTTCATCTTTTCATGCTCGTCATACAGATCTTTGTATGTGATCGGCAAAGAAATTCACTTTTGTTGAGAGCGTTTTCTTTTCGACTTGTTTGGCGGCTTTGGTAATCCGTTCATGAGCTTGAAAATCCAAGATTTAGATGGTTTCTTCGCAGTTTGGATGATGATTTGGTTGACTTCTTTGATGGTGGTGGCGAGTGAGAAAGCGAATCGATGATGAAGAGATATGAGGAGACTCGGATCCTTTGGAGGTTCAGAAGTTTCTTCCTTTGATCGTGCAGGACTATCTAGAAGAAACATATCATAATCAACATCTTTATCTTTTCGGACTTCTCAGTTTCCGGTACCTCAAACTCATATTCGATAGTATCCTCCACAAGCTTTTGTTGTTGCACAAGAGTGGTGGCACCGACTCCTTATCGGGTTGATTAACCGCATCGGGAGATGGTTGAGTGAGCAACACCACTTGATCCTCGGGACCACCCATTTGGTCTTTAGCAAATTCTTGACTTTGTGTTGGTGTCTAAGGAATTTGATCGTCTTCTTGTAAACATATTCCGGTGGCTCTTTATCACTCTCCGAGCTTTCATCATAAGGTACAAAGTACTGAGGTCTTCCCTTTTCTTTGTCGGTTGGCGGACTTGGAGGTTTAGGCTTGTTCCTTTACTGATTGAGTAGGTAATCTCTTCATCGTGTATTACCTTCAGAGCTTTCGTCCACAAGCTTTCTGGTTGGTGTGGGAATAGGTTCACTTCCTTCTACGGAACAATCCTTTTACTGAGGAGGATTCCTTTGGGAAGCTTCCTATAAATATCTGTACTTGTAACACTTCCAGCTTGCCTCTTACGGTCCTCCGGTAGGTGTACCGAGAAGATTTTTCATCCAGATGACCAACTTTGCCTTCATTTACGGCTAACCGATACCTTTTGTATGTTTCAAGCTTTTTGATTTCGGTAGTTAGAAGGTGATCGAGTAATACTGCGTACCTGTTTCTTTGTTGGCGATTCTTTGATTACGGAGATAATATGGGTTCGGTCAATATGTCGTGATTATCTGGGTCATTGAGCCTCATGGGGATATCGGGATGAAGTCCAAGTGCTCTCTGGATCAACGGTTTGGTGTATCTGACATAGGGAATCTTGGAGCCAAGCTTCTTGTGAAATAACATCATGTCCTCCCATATCGATTAGCCGATTTCAATGTCCTTCTTGTTGATCAGCGACCAGAAAATTTGCAGTTCCATGAGCTTGGGATGCTCATAGCCCTTTATCCGCGACCCGTGAGACCGATTTGGTGATGATCATGTAGAGTGTTCTCCATGGTTGAGGAATATTCTTGACTCCACGAGTGCTTAGTAATGATTCTGAAGCTTCATCATAACCAATATCTATCAAAATTTCGAACTGTCTCTTGATAGGGGTAGCAAAGAAGTCGGTTGGGCGATGTCGGGAATGATGAGAACGACCCGTAAGTCACGAGGAGTGATAGTGACTTGTTTGTGATTAAGTGTCACATTCATTTGCACTTTGACCAGTGATCCCTCTCGCATAGAATCGAATTGTTGAATGTAGACCTCGAACTGGCGTGGCGAGTGTGAGAGCATGTTACGGTAGGGATGATTCACGAGAATATCCACCGCAATGAGACAAGAAGATTCAGAGCATGTGAGGGTGTCAAAGTCAACCCTAAGGTTGTTCTTTCCAATCTTTCTCGGATAACCCTCTGGAAGATATCAGCAATTGTAAGAACTTCTGATGCATCCACATTCATTTGTTCACCATGTATGTGATCTGAAATAACATTAGCCAAAAGAACCAACATATCGAAAGACATAATGTTAGTCAACGGAAGGTCTTATTGTCTAGTTATTGAATGTGCAGTGTCAATGATTGTTACGAGTCCTAAGTCACTTGTTTGTTCAATAGTCCAATGGCGTCGTGAAATGTTTCGTGAGTTAGTTAACTTTAAGTTTTAAAGTTTATGTTATCACTTATTGTTCACAACATATCAAGCGATTAAGTTTATTAGTGACATTATTGGATTCGTGACGTTATGATTAGTTTATTTACAAGTTTGTACACGTAACAATTCATTATGAAGGTCAATCCAGGCTTAAGCGTAGTTTTGGCAAAGTTAAGCGTAAACGAGATGATATCTGCAGCGTGAGCGAAAGCTTAGCGTAGGATCTAACTACTGGCGTAGAAATGTTACAGCGTAGGAAAAGGGGACCTTATGCGTGGAGCTTACGCGTAGGCGTATATATACCTTACGCGTAAGGCTTACTCGTAAGAGTAGACCTTATGCGTAGAGGTCCACGCATATCCTTCACGGGATACTGGCGTAGTCCCATTGTAGAACCTTACGCGTAATGGTTATGCGTCGAATTATTCTTACGCATAACTTGACTACGCGTAGGGTAATCCTTATGCGTAGAGAATCAAATGACCTTGATTCGAATTTATGCGTAGCAAGACACGAAAATAAGTTCATCATATCATCAATATTAACACATGAATTCATTTTATCAACAAAACATGGCATGAACATTCATAACCAGTTAAGCGTAGAAAGTCATACAGCGTAGGTCAAAACCCTAAGGGTTAAGATTTACGGCGTATCATTTCTAGCCATGGGATTTGCATCAAACAAATTTGGTAGGTCTAGAGTGTTGTTAGAGTCTTTAGGCGGTATTAACATCTAATTAGTTGTAAATCAAAATTACCCAAAGTTATGAACTTTAAACAAAAATGTACTAATAAGTATTACTTAAGGTATTAAGTTAAATCAAATTGTCAATCAATTACAATTACAACTTAAACATAACACATTTAAAATATTTACAATTAAATCACATTTCAAAACACCAATACACATCAATAAACCCAACTTAAATAATTCAAATTGTTAATCAATTAGTTTTCGGGTGGTTAACAACCATTTTCAATCATTTCACAAACATCTCACAAACCAAAATCATCAATTCAACCTCATATGACCATAACCCAACAATATTTTTGACCAAAACACTTCATTTGGAAAAACCAAATCGACTCATAAACCTAATTTTCAAAATCATTAATAACGTGTTTCGGGTGGGTTTTGATGGTTAAAATGATATCATTGATGTATTAAGAAAACGTTTTGACACAATCCATTTAACCAAAAACACACACAATGATTGTGTTCATAAACTTATCGCATGAGAACACATAATCAATACTTTTAGCGTTGGATTTGCATGTAAATTAAAACCATTGTTTAAAATCTTGTTAGGAACATGAAATCACTTACAAATTGATGATCTTAAACAGTTTTGATGAATCTTAGGCGTAGGATGTTTTAGGTTTTGAGTAATAAATGTGAAGTGAAAAAGTTAGGTGGGAGGTGTTTTTATTAAAATAACTTTAACATTTTGACAGTTTTGGTCCCTCTACCTTTTCCTTTTTCATACAAATCCATTTAACTTCCATTTTGGTTACCAAACAAAGATTTTAAGAAAGAAACTTGACGACACTCCCCGTCGACTTAAGAAATAATGAAAGGTTATAAATTTTCGTCCGAGGAGTGTCATTGAACGAAAAGTTTACCACCATTGATAAAAGAAACAAGGATATGATAACATGCAAGTACAGGATGTTTTGAAGCAGTTAAGTATTAATTTTCTCCCCCTCAACACTTGATCGAAAAAATACTGAATTTTGAAAGATTATAGTGTTGAAGGAAGAAATGTACTTGCCATGTTGAAAGAAAATAGATTAGAAGAATATTTTTGTTGTTTTATCGGGTTTTATATTTTTGTATTTTGTTTTTGAAAAATATTTACAAAAGAGATTTTGGTGTTTGACGGTTTTAAGGCTGTTTTTAGGAGGTCATCCAATTCCTCTTGAGTCAAACACCTCATACCAATCCGGTGGACCAACTCATTAAACCTAGCGGGAGGCAAGGCTTTGGTGAGAAGATCGCCAATTGGTATTACGTACCCACAAAATATAATTCAACGATTACCACATGTCCACGTGATCCTTGATGAAATGATATCGAAGATCGATGTGCTTTGATTTGAGTCTTTGAACTGAGTTGCGAGATCGCAATAGCACTCCGATTGTCGCAGTACATCGGGATTCCGTCAAATACGTAACCATAGTCTTTGAGTTGTGTTCTCATCCAAATGACTTGAGCACAACACGCCGACATGGCTACATATTACCCTTCGGTTGAGGGCGATGTACAATCCTGCTTCTTCGATTGCCATGACACCAGCTTATTACCAAGAAATTGTAAAGCTCACGAAGTACTTTTCCGTGAATCTAAGCATCCTGCGTGGTCAACATCTGAAAAAGCGATTAGTTCAAAACCAGAATCCTTCGGATACCAGATCCCCAAGTTAATGGTTCCCTTTATGTATCGGAGGATTCTTTTAGCCTCGAGAGAGGTGGGTTTGGTTGGTCGCGATGCGATAGCGAGCAAAGATATACGGCAAAGACAATATCAGTGCGCTTTGTTAGATACATGAGAGACCCAATGATACTACGGTATTTTGTAGGGTCCACCAATTTCCCATGTAAATCGGCGTCTAGCTTCTTGGTATGAGCCATTGGTGTGGCATAGGTGTCACAGGTTTTCATTCCAAATTTGTTTAACAATTCAAGGGCATATTTGGGCTGACTCAAGAAAATACCACGGGGTGATTGATGAACTTGTAGTCCTAGAAAGAGCGTGAGTTCACCCATCATGGACATTTCAAAATTTTTCTTCATTAGTTTTGCAAAAGCGATTGAAAACTTTTTATGTGTAGACCCAAAAATGATGTCATCCACGTAAATTTGAACAATTAAGATATGTGCCCGTGATATTGTATAAAAAGAGTTGGGTCAACCGAACCTTTGGTGAAATTATTAGCAATGAGGAAGGATGATAGCTTATCGTACCATGCCGAGGAGCTTGTTTGAGACCATCTGAGCTTTGTTAGTTTGTAGGCGTGATTGAGCTTCGGGATCAAGCGAATCCATCACGGTTGGTGACATAAACCGTTTCTTTAAGTTGTCCATTGAGAAGCGGTTTTGACATCCATCGATAGACCGTCATATTCATATGAGCCGCGATGACGCTAGAAATATCGAACGACCTCAAGGCGAGCAGCAGGGCAAAAGATTCTTCAAAGTCTATTCCCTCTTCCGGCGATAACCCTTAGCCACGGGCGTGACTTATTTGGATAACATTTCCTTGACATCAATTTGTTTTCCAAATCCATTTGAGACCAATGGCGTAGACTCCTGTTGGTCTTTCAACCAATTCCCATACTTCAAGGCGTTTGAATTGGTTGAGTTCTTCTTGCATGGATTCAATCCAGTTGTCTTTTGTCATTCGTCTTTGATGTTTTAGGTTGAGATTGGCGGACGGTGAGTGCATAAATGCAATGTTCACCGTCGTGTGAAGGCGTTGTCTTGTAACGGCCGGTTGATTCGGGTTGCCAATAATGTTTTCGGAGGATGGTCTTTAGTCCATCTATGTGTGGAGGTTGATGTTGATATACATTGTCGCGGATCGAGGATTCAAATGGTTTGTTGAAGATTCCGCGACATGCAGTGCGGCGATCTCATTAGCAAGCGGGTTGAAGAAGCGCATTTGGATCAAAATCTGCGGTGGGGGTACTACATTGAGAATATCATCGGACTTCATCATTGTTGGAGCGGTTTGTTCAAGCTGTTGTGGTGGAGTCAACTGGTGTAGGTGCATCTTCAAGCGGTAGTTGTTGTAGCGTGTATCGGTATAAGAGTATTATCGGGTTGGCGGTGAAGCGGCGGATACACGGAGCACGTTCATCAATATCGTCAGCGAGCAGGAACAAATAACCTTTCCATTTGTTGGCGAGTAAGGCGGGGGCTTTGTTCGGTGATGATGGGGTTTGGGGAAGTTTAAGCGGTTGTGTCCGGGTTCCAAGCTTTGTTATACTCGAAGCCATTTCCGTAAGTTCATCAAAATGAGCATGAATCGTTTCCATCACCTCGTTTTGTACGGCGATTCCAGGATCGGAAACCTTTTGAATTATCACAATATCCGATAAAGACTCAATGTCGCTTTGGCTTTGAGCTTTCCAAAGTCATCACGATCATTATTAGGATAGCAAAGAGATCCAAATACATGAAAGTGTTTGAGATTCGGTTTCTACGTTATGGACAAGCTCGAAAGGCGTTTTGTTGTGGCGTTTTGTAATCATAGAACGGTTTTGAGTATAGCATCATTAATCGACTTACGCCCATAAGTAATCTTGAAGTTTAGCATTAATTAACATTGTTCTTGCAGCTTCCACTAACGTTCGTTTCGATCTTTCGACAACTCCGTTTTGTTACGGTGTCGTGCAATAGATGTTTGATCTTTGAATTCCCCTTTCTCATAGAATTCACGAAGAGTTTGATTAACAAATTCGATGCCTCTATGCGATTACGATTACGGTGTTTCGAGCTGAACTTGTATTTTCGTGAAAGGTGATGATCATCTGTGGAGCTTGATCTTTGCTTCGAAGAAAGTAGACCCAAGTTCGGCGTGAATAGTCATCAACAATTACTAAGATGTAGCGTTTGCCATTGATCGTTTGCCGCAAGATCGGGCCACACAAATCCATGTGAAGAAGATGAAGCACATCTTTGAGAGTTGTGTTCCATCTTTGAAGGAAAATGAGCACGAGTGCTTTTGCCTTGTTCACAAGGTGAGCAAAGGTGATCTTTAGAATACCGAAACGTGGGAGTCCTTCAACTAGTTTGTGTCGAGCAAGGTTGGTGATGGTTTGAAAGTTTAGATGTGAGAGGCGACGGTGCCATAGCCAGGATTTTGTTGATGTTGCCTTTGAAAGTAAACAAATGGGAGATGAAGCAACCATGTCTTTCATAGAGATAGTGTAGAGACTAGAATTACGCGATCGGACATAAGGTCATTTCCTTGTAGATCACGAATGAAACAAGTTTTCTCCCCGAAAGCAACCTCCAAATCTCCATCACAAAAGCTGACCTCACGAAAGCAGATTATGACCGAGGCCTTCCACATAGTAAAACCTGCTAATTTCGATGTTCCCATTGACATAGTCTCTGTAGCCCATGATAGCTGCGAAGTGATCATTCGAACTGGCGACAAGTGCCAATGAACTTTGTAATAAAGTTTGATAAGAGTTTAAGATTGCCTGTCATGTGTCGGGAACATCCGCTATCAACAATCCAGAGAATGATCAGTATCACTTGCATTACACACAGACGACACAGATGGAATAGAAGTAGATGTGGAACCCGAAATGTTAGAGGGTTCCATAGCGATATAGTAGATATACATACATTAATAGCTTTAGGTATCCACTTAAATCCTAGTGTGTTATATATCCATTTCTGCCATCTCCAACTAGTATTTGCTTTAGTCTTAGTGAATGCACTAGGTGGTACTACATTCCTAGGAGGTGACAGCTACGAGGGCGACAATGCGTTTCTTAGAATCTAAAGAGGGCGGTCTACCAAGCAGAGACTTAGAAAGATTAGTGGGCCTAGAGGTATTCCGGTTCTTAGGATTCCTTAAGCGAGAGATGATAGCTTTAGCAACACATTTATCATGACAATCAGAATTCATACTTTTACGACAAATAACACAAGGTGCATCTGACTGAATATCAAAAGTACTTAACGGTTTAGCATTCGTTACATCACTATTTCTATTACATTTGCGGGCAATATCTATAGTGGAGGTAACGTGAGTCTTATTCATAGTCCTAGGGTGTTCTTCTACTTTAGCATTCTTGATTGATCTTTTCTTAGGTCGCAACTTCCTATTCTTCGATGTAGTGCTCCTAGGCCGTGAAGTGCGGACATTTGGAAAAAGATGCAACTATTCCTGTTTCAATAGAAGGAAGCACGTTAGCAACTTGTGATTTGGCAATAGGGATTCTAGGTTCATGAGTACTAAGTGTTACTGGGCTAATCTCTTAATGATGGTTGGCGGAAGTTGTTCATACTTTCCTAACATTTCTCTTAACTTGAAGATAGTGTGAATCGATCTTGATTTTCGCACGAACATTTCCAAAGAAATGCATAACTTCTTAGTGTGTGCAAGATAATGATCAAGTTCATTTGATGCTTCATCACGAGTCTTTTTGAGTAAATCAAATATGACACCATATTCCTTTTAACTTTTACAAGTTCTTGTTCATATTTTGAGATTTGACACTTAAAAGACACGTTTTGATCATCCAATTGCTCAATTTTAGGATCAGAAGATTTTGCACGCAACCGGGCGATTTTGTGTTGAAAAGCAAGTTGTTGATCGTGAATATCTTTTTGACACCAATTAAGGACAATTGCATTTGAAAGTTCGCTTGACAATCGTTTGTTTTCAACTATTAAGGACTCGATCTGAAGCACATTATCGTTGTTCTCAACATTTATCACGAATCAACAAAAGACGCAGAGATATAATCAAATGCATATGACAAAGAATTCAATAGCACAACATTATGGACATCAGCAGATATGACATCTTCCAAGAGTCGATCAACATCTTTTTCTTTTCTTTTACGTTTAGTGTTTGAAATAGATGTTTCTGTTTTCTCGAAAACGACCTTCATCAATCCAAGTTCCTTATGAAAATCCTTTTCCCAAGACAATGCACAACTTTTCAAATTTTTAACATTTGGTAAAAGATTTTTCAGAAAAATGTCTCTTTGTTCTCGCGCCAGAGGCGATTGAAAATGTTCAACTTTGATTTAATGATATTCTATCTCATGTTGTAAATTTTGAGGTCACCATGAAAATGTCAAAATATCTAAGAATTTTCGATTTTCGTGTTTTGAGTTTACTTCACTAATGGAAGGTAAAGGACCATAAGTTTGTGCATAATCTGGTTGGGGATTAACATTAGAAGACTCGTGTTTTGATGATAATCCTGGTGTGTTAGAAGAATCGGTTAGTGTGACGAAAGTGACCGCTTTTGAATAGTTAAAAGGTTTGTTGTAAACAACTTTTCTAATTTTGATCGACTCTCGCCTTCTGCATCTAATTCCTCTTGACGATGATATTCAACAACACTCATAACGGAATTATCAACTTTATATTCTCGCACCGAAACTTCGTGATTTGGTTTGAATGATTTTATTGAAAGCTTAGGTTTGTAATCAGCAAGATTCGGTCCATATCCATTTGGATTGGGTTTTAAAGTAAACTTTTCAATGGTTGTGACCGACTCGCCATGTTTGTAAACAACAGCTTTAAACTCTTTAAGTTTGTTTTGCAAGCCGATGATTTCTTCAAGATGATCATCTATTCGCTTCGTTGAATGCTTTTTGTATGCAGAGAACTGTTTTTGACAAGTTAACAACTCCGCCTTAGCTTTTTGATTTTCCAAGGTGAGAGCGTTAATTTGCTTTTTATGTTCATGTTTCAGTTGTTCTATTTCGAACAACAAAGCATTCTTCGCGGCTAGATCACGACTGCCTTTCTAAATATTTTTCGTTTTGATAAGATTTGGCAAAGGTCGCTTCAAAACCGCTTTCACGTTTTTCTTGAGTTTTGAAAAAGTTGAGTTGCTTTTGTAAACATTCAAAATCCTTGGTTAACAAAGGCATTTTTGCATTTCAAGTCCCGATTAATGGCATGACATTTTTCCACTATGGTTTGTTGGTCTTGTATTAAACGAGCAAAATCTGGATGAGGCAAAAGTTCGGCGTGTTCAACGTGAGTCTCAACATGATCATTACAGATCCTCAAGTATAACCACGGAGTCAATTTGATTATCAAAGGAAACCGGTTGGTCATCTTGATCGTCAAATATAACTACGGGTCTAGTTGAAAATCGTCGGAATGAGATGTGGATGACTCATTTTGAACATTCCGAGCCTTGCCGGATGCAGATGTTGGCGGAGATATGAGATCAGAGATAAATATGGTTTGTTCGGTACCTGAGACAAGCCATCAGTGTCATACACTGGGCCTGTGTCACTCATGTGTAACTCATGCATATTAGCCATCAACATAACAAATGCATTGGCCTGCAAATCCTCCATATCATCATCCGAGTCGCATTTGCCATAAACTCTGTCTTTGTCTGTGAGAGTTCCACCACCTTCATCCTTAAGGGCCAAAAGAAGAGCCTCTTTGAAATAAGCACTGCCCCTAGTCCTTGGCTTTGGGCATGCATTAGCCAGTGTCCCTTCTCATTGCAGTTGTAGCATCGAAGACCATTCAACCCATTCTGAGCATTCCCTGTTCCACCACTGGAGCTCGATTGTTATTCCTACCCACAGCATTAAACCCTTGACCACCGCCCATCTGACGACCATAACCACGATTCTGAACTTCAACTCGTCCATTGTTCACAACAGCTTGATTCCTTGTATTAGATGAGGAACGAATACGATTGTTGGATTTGTTGGTATAACGGCTAAAGGCATTAGCAATCATAGCAAATCCTTGTTGCAATGCTTCAAACGGATCGGATTCCTCATTATGAAGTGCTTGAGCATTGTTGTTGTATGGAACCAATTGAGTTTGTTGAGGTTGTTGTGAAGGATCGCTTGTGGGTTTGTAGCGTTGGTTGAGTTGCTGGTTGAGGAGAATAACTGTATTGAGCATATAAGGCAAGTTGTTGATTTTCCGGATGTGTGGGTGGAGCAATTTGAGCACGGAGAATCCTTTCCTTATCAACTTCCTTTTCATGAGGCTTCAAGTAATCGCATAAACAATCCGTAGGTAGACCGATGCATATTTTTCGCTTGACGGAGAAAAATGACATACTTCTCCCATTCAGACCAAGACTACTCGGAACTTAGTATTCACGCAATTTTGGCATGATGATGTTGTGTTTATCCAAATCATTGATGATGTCTGAAAATCGGTGATGATAGGACTCTAGTGTCTCCGTGTTCAATCATGAAGTTTTCATAAGCCAAGTAAATTTTGGATTCCAAATCTTCCCGATTGAGTACAGATCCTTCCATAAGAAGACGAATATGATCCCACATTTTCTTTTGCAGTCTTTTGAGCATCAACACTACGAAGAATTGGGTTTGGTAATCCTAAGAGGATATATTCCATTGCAAGCTCATCCGCTTCATAGTGTAGAAGTTCTTGAGGATTCAAGTCTGCAACAGTAGCAATGTTCGTTTGTTCATCTCTTGGTGGAATGGCATTTGGATCCCCGGGTACAATGACAGTAGGCATCTCAAATGGACCTTCCAAGATAACCTTCTTTAAGAACTTTCCATGTGGCTTTTTAGATCACAAAACCTAAAGAACCTTATCACCCATTGATCGTAGTTTCCTGGAGTGAGCATTGGAGGTCTATCAAGTGATCCGACCTCATGAATTGATTGTTGGCTGCTTAAAGCTTCAAACATCTTTGCAAACCAAGTGGGTTCCTTCATAATTGTCCTTGATGGATGTTGATTGAAGTCATTTGTGTACGGTTAAACTTGAAGACTTGGTGGTGGTTGAACCATTTGAGGTTGTGGAATTGCAGCAAGTTGTGGAGTATGTTGTTGGTTAAATTGTTGTTGATAAATTGCTTGTTGTTGATTCCATTGTTGATGTTGTGGAGTTAGTTGTTGTTGTCGTTGAGGATAAGTGTAAGGGAAATAGTTAGAGTATGGTGGTTGTGACATGTTGAAAACTTGTGTTGGTAAAAATGGATCTTTGTAGTCGAATGAACCTTTGTTGATGAAGTGTCCTTAGGCGTAGAAAAGACAAGAACCAAGTAGCACTTATGCGTAAAACACCAAAGTTACGCGTAACAATAAGGAGTTACGCGTGGGATTTAGCTTACGCGTAAGTAGGAAAAGCACTAAAGTTATGCGTAGACAAAAGTTAGGAGTAGAAAGTTAGGCGTAGGATTATCTTATGCGTAAGACTAGGCTTAGGCGTAAGATAAATCTTAGGCGGATTTCTACGCCGTAGCTTATGCTTATGCGTAATTTTAGGGTTTTTCAAATGATCTTTTACACTATCACGTGCAAAAGATAAAGTCGACGTATTTTCAACTTATCCAAGTAAGAAAACACGGAATAAACCACGAAAATGAAGATCAAACCAAGGAAGCACTTACGCGTAGTTTTAGGGTTTTACTACCGAGAAATTACTGTAATTTTGATTTTGTCCAAAAGTGTTTCTAAACCAGTTTGTGTGATAAAATAGCTTCAATAACACCAAAATACACAAAAGTGTGAAACTTGATGAACCAAAGCCTCTAAAACAGCATGAGTAGATAGAACCCTCGCTCAAAAACTAGCTAAAAACAACTATCCACGCATAAAGTTTGAAACTTTTTGCCAAAACAAGTATTTTAACACCTTAAAACGTTGAAAGTACAAGAATCTTGGATTAAAAGTGTAAAACAAGTTTTTAGCGAACCAAAGTATCAATGTATGCTTTTGTAGAAGACCAAACCCACTTCAAAACAAACACGTTCACCCAACTATTTGAGGATTGATACCACTGTTAGGTCACAAGGTTTACCACACAAGCTTATAAGAAAGATAGAGAGGCGATTGAACAAGCTAAACCACACACACAATACCGATATTAAAGACGGTTTAGGTATGTAAAAAGAGAGAATAACTTAAACAACCAACCTTCAAATGAAGGTTTACATAAGGTATTTATAGGCAAGGAGCTAGGGCAACACTCCTACTCCTTCCCTTTCTCCTATGGGCTTGGGCCTAAGCTCATGGGCCTTCTACATAAGCTTAAGGCTAATAACAAACATAAAGGCCATAATAAGCTAACTATTACATATGAGTAACTAACACTTGAATAAGGTTTAGGAGTGATTCCAACAGGGGTAATAAAACCTAAGTAAATACATTTTTAATCATCATACGAGCACACAACAATAGACATAGACTACCCCTAACTTAGTTAATTAGATAATTAGATAAGTAGAGTAATCGGTAGAAATACCAACCCCCAAATCCAAACCCCGAGATTTGTACCTTTCATTTCCTAAAAAAAGATATAAAAAGATAAAAATAATCTTCCTCAACCTCAACCTTAGCTTAGTAACTTCACTAGCATTCCTATTCCCAGAGAATCGATATCATTACCCGGCTTACCCTAATACTACACTACAATGATTAGGTTCAATGCCTAGGTGTTGAAAACTTGCTCGCTAAAAGAAGTTCCTTTGACCTCAACGCGCATGTGTAAGCGTATCAAGTTTTTGGCCAAATACCGGGAATAGAATAGCTATTAGAGTCCAACCTCATTTAGGTTTCCTTGCTTGATTCCTATCAAGTAAGATTTTTTCACATTTTTAGCTTCCTCGTAGTCTATCCCCTTCTTCATGACCTTGTTCGTAAACTTAATCACTTTTCATCATGGAAGGTGATAACCAACCACCATTCATCAACCTACCACCAAATAACCCATTAAGAGGCCATATACTCTTGGTGAATACTCAAGACCAAGCCACCTAGGCTATAGAAACACCATTGAGCTCCCGACCAAGCCCAAACTACGGCCCCAAGGATCCCATTAATGGTATATGTTGGTGCAAAACGGATGTGCATTCCATGGACTTTGTTATGAAGATCCTAATCAGCATCTTAAGGATTTCCTTAAAATTGTCGATTCCATCGACCTCGATGCTACTAATCGAGACCACTTGTCCTGCCTCTTTCCACCCTTCCTACGACCAAGCTAAGTAATTGGCTTGAGCTTACCTCCGGCTCCATCCATCTCAAGTTGGGATGATTCACCTCTCGTTTCCTTTGCTTAATTTTTCCCACCTGGGAGAACTACTAATCTTAGGAATGATATCTTGATGTTCCAAATACCGTTAAGGTGAATCTCTACGGCATGGACTCATTCAAGGACTTTACTCCATAGAGTCCCTCATCACTACATTGATCTTTGGCTTCAAGTCCAAATTTCATGATCATGTCAACTTCCCCACTATGATCCATTGACCGCCGCCGGTGGAAAACTTAGTGATCTCACCGCTGAAGAATCATGGAGTATAATAGAGGACCTTTCTCTATGACAACAAAGTTGGAATGACCCCCGTGAGTTGCCCAAAACCGAAGCAATCTCCTGCCTCTCATTGACTCACAATCTTCCGAATCGTAGGATGCTCGAGCTTGAAGATCAAGCACCCTAATGAGCTCCTACTTAAAAATCCTAAGTCTTCACGCCAAGTGAATAAAGCTTTCCTTTTGTGTGAGTCGTAGTGGTCCTCATAACACGCACTTGCACAAGACTCCCCTAACAAGCTTCCGCTGACTACACACCTCCGCATTAATGGAGCTGTAGGAAGATTCCCTACAACACCCGACCTAGGACTTTTTAATGACACCCGAGAAGCATGGAATGAAGTCTCACTTTTATTGGGGACAAACCAAAGAATTCACATCTAATCTATTTCAGGCCCCCATCTCACGGACCTAACCAACAAAAAACATGAGGGATGTTGCACCTAGTCGCATCCCAAGAAGCTCAAATAGCTAAGCTCGAATCGCTTAACCAACAACAAGCCGAGATGGATAGGAAGATAGATAACCTTCTGAAAGCCATGACCAATAGTGATAGGAAGGTTAATGCTACTCAACTCCCGAGTTTCGTGTGTGTGAGATTAAGGACCCAAGTAAGTTAGCTAAGCACGTTCCATTCGTCAATACCATCACCTTAGTGAAACCTAATAGAACAAATGATGAAGCGAACCATGAAACGGCACTTGAGGTTAGTGAAACACCTAGTAATGAAACAACCGAGGAAGTAGATAAAGTAGTTAATGACTATTTCAATAAGTTTCCTATGGAAGAAGAACTATCTCACCACCCACACTTAGTACGTGACCTCTCTCGCCACATGTATGTTAGAGAAGCCCTAGATCAAGTTTGGGAACCCTGGCATCCTAACATACCATGTTGCATAGGACATCTTTTCGTGGCAAAGGCCTACATTGATCGTAAGTCCTCGATAAATATCATGACTAGCACCTACTATAATTGGGTAATGAAGAAGCTTATCCCAACTAGGCAAGATCCCACAATCCTAGGTTAGTTGCAACTTTCTTGGTAGAGTTATGATTGCCCGCTATGTAGGTAGTTTCACGTTTCTTACGGATTTCATAATAGTGGATGATATTAGTACGACCATAGATCCTAGCTTATCCCACGTGCATTCTAGGAAAGCCTTTCATAGAAAAACATCGGATGACTTATGATCCATCGTTAGAATAGTGAGATTCAAGGATGAGATCATGATGTAGCCTACCAAATGCCTGAAAAATTTTCATCACTATCCAATGATGAAAAAAGAACTTAAGCTATCGGTCTACTATAGGAATGAGGAAGATAAGGAGAAGGGAGTTGATTATGTGATGAATAAGATTTTGGGATTCTATAAGGATTGCTTGAACTTGGACCGAGTAGAAATCGAAAGGGGAGAGGACTAATCTTTAGAAAGGTGCATCTTAGGGCACTTCTACAACATGGAATCCCCCAATAGAGACCGTCATGAGGTAGAAGGTGACGGTGATGACGCCATTTAGGGCACTCGACTCGAGTCTAGCTACAAGACTCATAATTAAAGAAAAGGCCAGGGAGGCAACCCATGCTTAATTGTTTGCTTGTTTGTGTGTCGTGTATCTTTTATTAATTGTTTGTTCTCATGTTTAAATTTGTAAAAATGCTTTATTTTGTCTTTAACCTCGTCTTAATTACATATAAAGGTATTTTACATAAGGGATAAGTGTAGGGAGAATTACACACGTTTTCAAAAGAAACATGAACATGAGAATTACAATTATTTAAAAGATATACATGTGTGTTTGTTTGAGTCAGAGGCTTGTATCGAGTCATAATGGATGTTTTGCAGGAAAGTTTTCCAAATTTTAAAGATAAAAATTTTCCTAATTTTTCCAGAAAAATCGCAGACCGCTGTCGTGATAACCGACGGAGTCGATCGCAGTTTCCATTTATTATCGTAGGAGTAAAACAGCTTTACTACTTCTTTTTCTCGCTGAAAGCTACTTATAAATTTTTTGGAATTTTCTAGGTCTTAATTTTCTTCCGAAAACTGTAAACATCCATTACACAAGCATTATATCCTAGTTTAGTAGAGTCATATATATATATATATATATATTACAGCCATCACATTTTACGCGGTTTCTTTCGTTTGTTTTCTTCATGTGTGCAGGTTTAATTTATCAAGAAGAAGATACATAAGATGAGAAGGAGCTTTTCACGCATAACATTCTTCTTGAAGAAAGATTTAACCACTACTTCACACACGGATCCTACCGAGCTAATCAGAGGAGTACTAGTTTCTTTCTCTTTTAATTACCTTCCATTATCATAACTTTGATATTCTGGGAACATTGGGACAATGTTCAGTTTAAGTGTAAGGAGGGAAAATAAAACGGGAACTTTGAAACTATGTTTATCCTTGACTATTTGCTTTGTCCAATTTCATTTGTGTAATAAACCATGAGAAATATTGGTTAGGGTAATTTTGGCACCAAATTCAAAAATTTTCATGACATATAGGAGTGGGCCATTAGTCTTAATAAAGCGCCTCATTGATAGAAAAATTATATGACTAGCACAAAAACCCTTTACCACTTAAATTCCACTCAAAATGTGAGGATCTCCCTTAGATTTGTAGGAATTAAAGCATTCATCTTTAATGCTTAGAGTGTGAACCGTTAGTATAATAGATTCTAGAACTTGTTTTGTGATGCATTCCGAGATCGCTAGTAAGACTACACTTGTGTAGTTAGGAATAACTAAATGATAAGAGGCATTTGGATAACCCTTGTTTGATACCTGTAATATAATTTCTTCTTCCACATTGGTTGAGTAATTCCCCCACACCCTTGCGTTGCACTCATCTTTAGTACACGATACCCCTAGTTAACCCCTCAGAGCCTATCCTTTTCGCGGTTCTCGTGATGTTTCAGTTTTTTCCGAAATATCAATGAAGAGCAATGTATACAATCCACCCCCAAATGTACAACCAAATCGCCTTAGCCTACCTTGTATGCACTCACTTTAGTGCATTATTGTTATCACACTAAACCCTTAGTTCAATTATCTTGTTGCTTACATAAGTTCCTAAGTCGAGTCCATCCTTTGTACGCTTGGGACGATTGGGACTCATGGGAAAAGTTAAACTTTATGAAATGACGGAAGGAACGTTAAATTCAAATTCCCTTTATTTACGTAATAATGTACTCCAAGTGTTTTAATCTTTTCAATTCGGGTCAAATTAGTGTTAGAGTAATAAAACTCAAGTGTAGGGATGTGCCTATAAATCCCTATCATTTTGATGTTATCGATAGGATGGTAGAGTAAAGTGTATGAAAAACAACATACCGGCTACCATCCTACATCTATCTTTATATTTATGTTTGTTTGTTTAAGTTATCTAGAGTTTAGAGTGTCGAGTCTTGGCTTAACAACGCCATTCTTCGCATGCTTGTAACATAAAGATTTTGACTTGCCACCACTAAATCGCCTATCCCACCAAACCCTTTGTTTCCCTACCAGTAAGCCTAACGTTACAACCCTTTTAAAAGACCTCTTGATAGTCTTTTCCTAGGTGCTTAGGCTAAAGCGATGGAGGTTTGATCTAGTCTCAAGCCTATGGTAATCTATGTACTAGGACCGGTTAATGAGTGTTTATCTTCCATTTCCAACTTGTTATATTTCATATACACCCGAGAGATGTGAGTATCCAAACACCCCATGTGAGGTGCTAGTATGTAATTTCCGGGCTTGTTATGACTTTTGCGGGGCTTATATGTGTTGTGGATCGCTTCAAACTAATGCTTCATGACCCCTAACTTATAAATTAATTGGCTAAAAGCACATTTGCTTGAGAACAAGCAAATACCAAGTGTAGGGATATTTGATAAGGATTTAAAAGGTACCTTTTTGAGGGGTCATTTAAGCCCTTAATTGATCACTTTTGTATCCGTTACTACTTAAGTTCGTTCATTTTCACTTTTTAGGTCTCTTGAAGGCAAATTGCTGGAATGACACTTATTCGACTAAAAGGCTGAATATACTAAGAAAATGGTCAAAGTCAAGAATCGAGACATTCAAGTTGCTGGAATGAAGGGACGGTGTCGTTCTATTTGTGACGGCCGTAACATGTTTTGTGACGACTCAGAGAGCAAATTGACATTTTTCAAGTGACGGCATCAAGTTTTAAAAGAGTAGGGCTGACAGCAATGCATCGCCTAGATTTGATCTAGACGGCGCCGAGACAAGGCAATGGGCCACGGCATAAGGTGACGCCGTCACAATGATAACGTGGCCAAGACGAAAACTTAATGATATGACCGACGGCGCCACCAAAGAGTGACGCCGTCGCAGTTTGTAACACTATATATAGAATCCGAGTTTTTCAGTTTTAAAAGAGGTAGTTTTGTGGAGTAAAAATCTAAACCGAACAAAGGCTGTCTTGTACAGTATTTTAGGGTTACATACCCTATCTTACATCAAGATAAGTGTTTTACTTCATTAATTCAATTATGTATTCAATTGATTGTGTGTATGCTTGCATGTTCTCCATGTCCGGCTAATTTATTTGTGTATTTGCTTAGGTAATATGAAACCTAGTTATTGAATATTGATTGGTTGTCTCTTATCTTAATTGTGATTAACCTAGTATTGCGATAGGTCATTCGTTGTGTTATTAATGCTTGATTAATCTTTGTTGAAGCTTAGTTTATAATCACCTAGATTTATTGTAGGCTAAACATCCAAAGAATACCTTAGTGTTAAGTTTATGAATCCTAGAGATTTTTTAGTCATTAACCTTTGGTGGTTTCAAAGAGTTAGGGATAAACGCATACCCTACGACCTTAGAGACACAACGCGTTAAGAATAAGGACATGACAATTCAACCATCAATAGGAGATAACTAGGGAGTAATAAAACCTAAGTAAATACATTTTTAATCATCATACGAGCACACAACAATAGACGTAGACTACCCCTAACTTAGTTAATTAGATAAGTAGAGTAATCGGTAGAAATACAAACCCCAAATCCAAAACCCCGAGATTCTGTACCTTTCCATTTCTAAAAAAATAAAAAAGATAAAAATAATCTTCCTCAACCCTCAACCTTTAGCATTCCTATTCCCCTAGAGAATGATATCAATACCCGGCTTACCCTAATACTACACACTACAACGATTAGGTTCACGCCTAGGTGTTGAAAAACTTGCTTGATGAAAAGGAAGTTCCTTTGACCTCAACGAAATGCGGTAAGCTGCATCAATAACTCTCTAGCATCATTGCAATTTATACAACACTTATGCTTTTATAATTTGTAAACATCCGTATTAACAATAATCTAAACACTCTTTAATTAGATATTGTTGTTGTCACCATCTTGTTCTTGTACAAAAGCAACAACTAGTTCCATACACAATATAATATATACATGATAAATCCTTAGTTAAAACAACACAAGGTTTCCATCCATGTAATAAATTTCTTCAAGTGAAATATCATTTAAGACTTGCTTTGTTATATTGCATTTATGTTGGACTTAATTTTCTCTGCGATTTGTTTATTCCGTATAAACATTTATTTTAAGGTTGTTTGTTTTATTCCCTAATATTTAAAGTGAAGTTTCATTCCAAGCTTAAGGATTAATGATCGGCCCCAAACGGCTCCATTACACAAGTCAACCACTTGTGAATGGTCAACCGTAATAAAAAGTCAAACAAATTTTGAGAACGCAATGCAATTAAGTCCGAGGAGTATGTGTATCCCGGGTCGTTAAGTCCCAACGAGGTGTGAACACTGTAATAGAACTAATCTGTGATCGTGGGTGAATATTGAACAGGAAAAGGGTTTTTGAATGATTTATACTAGGAATAAAAGAAAATAGCTTAAACAAGCTTATGCACGCTACGGAAAGCAAAATACTTAGAAACGATTAAAACATACAAAATAAAACGTGAGATTTTAAGAAATAAAAGGCCACCTACAATATGAAAATTATATTTTTACAATCCTAAATGGTTACAAGAAAAATTATTGAAAAAGAAAATTATTTTTATAACTATTTATCTAATTATTATTAATTAAGAACTATTTTAACTATTTAATAATACCCTAAAATATAAGAAAATATGAAATAAAGCTAGAAAAGTGAAACTATGACTTAGAAAAATCTAAAATATTATAAAACTTATTTTAAACTGAAAATATTGTTTACACTTTTATCTATTTATTATTAATTAAAAACTAATTTAAATTAATTAAAATTAAGAAAAATAACAAATGAACAAAGAAAATGAGATCATGCAGCATCTAAAATATTATTCTAAGCCCTGAAAAATATAAAAGTTAAATAAGCCCAATAATAAGCTGAATTGGGCAAATAAGCAGTTTGCTAATAGCTAAAAGCTCTAAAAATAACCAAAGGCTACTACAGCCTAAATCTAACCTAAAATGAGCTAATGCAACTGATTGGGACCTAAAAAGCACAAGCTACGTAAAAAGTCGAGACTGTGATTAAGTCTCAACACGCCAAACGGCTCTATAGCCCTACTTTAAGCTACATTGCCGCTAGAAAAATTCTAAAATAAACTAAATGGCCAAGATGTCCAAAACCAACCAAAGAGCTTAAGTCCTAAATTCCAGCTGATTTGGACTAAAAATGAATCTTTGAAAATTCCACAAAGTTTGTTAAAAACTGCATCTAAGACTTTTTTGTTAAAACTTCTTTATGTCAGACGCTTGTCGCTTCTATCCTAATGACCAAAGAGGCTTGGCTTGTGGCTTATCAAGTAAGCCAAAAGCTTCACAAGCTTGAGAACAAACTACCTAATGCTAACTACCCAATTCACTACAAGCAACATTTAAAAAAGCTAAACAAGCTAAGGACTTAATTCTAACAAGGTTAGAAGAAAGAAATGCAAAAGTCAGCTGTATGGGCAGTCACAAAACAAACACAACTAATTTAGCTCAAGTGAATACCAAATAAGTTTTCACAGAAAGCAGTTGAGATGCTTCATTATCCACTAAACTAAGTCAACAATAAGCTAGTACACTAGAAAGCAAAAACTGAGTCTAAACTTATAAGGAATAAGCAAGTAAAATAGTTCTTGGATATCCTAAGCATATGGCAACATAGGTAAACAAATGACTAAATAAGTATTAAAAATCCACAATAAGCACTAATCAATGATTCATTTTACTAAACCTGACCTAATTACATCATTAAGCAACAAAGGAAATTGAATGTTTAATGAGTTTCATCATGGGGTTAATCGAGATGACAACAGCCTAATGACACGTCTCCAAACAAGTCCAAGGATGCACTTTCTAGCTTATTTGAGTGAGCTTGCAGAACGAAGGAGCACCTGAGTCAGGGTCCTTGAAGGCAAGTCGGGGGCTGCACAGAAAGGCTTGAGATCGTGGTAAAAAGGAAGCAAAGGGCTTAAGTTTCAAGGGCCAAATAAGCTACTTAAAAAGCACTCCAAATCCTAAATCCAAAGCATAAAACATAAACATCATATACGTCTAACTACTAATTGCAACAACAAACTAATCCTAAATTTAACTCTAAGCTACTTAAATCTAGGCTAATAAAAGGTTTGGCTGCTGTAACAAGTGCAGCCTAACAGTCCTAGGTGGGCTTTTTAAAGCTTATAATTAAGTACTTAGAGGGCGTCTAAGATCCTAAATAAGCTAAGACATAAATAGATAATACATCTAATAACTAAAAGAAACAAATGATAGCTACTTAGAAGCTTTTAACAAGCTTTTACAAAGGCTTAAAATGGGACAAGTATTGATTGTCATTGTTGGGACAGCAGACATGTAAGACAGATTTTTACTTTAAAAAAAAATGACTATTCTAAACTAATTTTCACCACCAAAAACTAATTGCAACATGAAAGACATTGACTTAACAATTGACTAAAACTATTTCAACTTCGAAAATGGGTCAAAAACTTGGAGTTTGACCCCGAACAACGCTGTTCCAAACAAATTTTAAAGCGTGAAATGTGAAAACAAATTATCAAACTTATAAGAACTATTTTGAAAACTTAGACATAAGTATCAAATCAACTTTTACAAGTTTGCAACAGATTTTTAACTAGTTTAGTAGAGTCATATATATATATATATATTGTTAACATTTTACGCTGGTTGCTCTTTGTTTTCTTCGTGTGCGTGTTTAATTTATCAAGAAGAAGATACATAAGATGAGAAGGAGCTTTTCAAATAACATTCTTCTTGAAGAAAGATTTAACCACTACTACACACGGATCCTACCAGCTAATCAGAGAGTACTAGTTTCTTTAATTTTTAATTACCTTCCATTATCATAACTTTGATACTTTCGGGGAACATTGGGGACAATGTTCAGTTTAAGTGTAGGGAGGGAAAATAAAACGGGAACTTTGAAACTATGTTTATCCTTGACTATTTGCTTTGTCCAATTTTATTTGTGTAATAAACCATGAGAAATATTGGTTAGGGTAATTTTGGCACCAAATTCAAAAATTTTCATGACATATAGGAGTGGGCCATTAGTCTTAATAAAGCGTCTCATTGATAGAAAATTATATGACTAGCACAAAAAAACCCTTTACCACTTAAATTCCACTCAAAATGTGAGGATCTCCCTTAGATTTGTAGGAATTAAAGCATTCATCTTTAATGCTTAGAGTGTGAACCGGTAGTATAATAGATTCTAGATCTTGTTTTGTAATGCATTCCGAGATCGCTAGTAAGACTACACTTGTGTAGTTAGGAATAACTAAATGATAAGAGGCATTTGGATAACCCTTGTTTGATACCTGTAATATAATTTCTTCTTCCACATTGGTTGAGTAATTCCCCCACACCCTTGCGTTGCACTCATCTTTAGTACACGATACCCCTAGTTAACCCCTCAGAGCCTATCCTTTTCGCGGTTCTCGTGATGTTTCAGTTTTCCGGAATATCAATGAAGAGCAATGTATACAATCCACCCCCAAATGTACAACCAAATCGCCTTAGCCTACCTTGTATGCACTCACTTTTAGTGCATTATTGTTATCACACTAAACCCTTAGTTCAATTATCTTGTTGCTTACATAAGTTCCTAAGTCGAGTCATATCCTTTGTACACAGTTTTGGGACGATTGGGACTCATGGGAAAAGTTAAATTTTATGAAATGACGGGAAGGGAACGTTAAATTCAAATTCCCTTTATTTACGTAATAATGTACTCCAAGTGTTTTAATCTTTTCAATTCGGGTCAAATTAGTGTTAGAGTAATAAAAACTCAAGTGTAGGGATGTGCCTATAAATCCCTATCATTTTGATGTTATCGTATAGGATGGTAGAGTAAAAGTGTATGAAAAAAAAACAACATACGGGCTACCATCCTACATCTATCTTTATATTTATGTTTGTTTGTTTAAGTTATCTAGAGTTTAGAGTGTCGAGTCTTGGCTTAACAACGCCATTCTTCGCATGGTTGTAACATAAAGATTTTTGACTTGCCACCACTAAATCACCTATCCCACCAAACCCTTTGTTTCCCTACCATAAGCCTAACGTTACAACCCTTTAAAAGACCTCTTGGATAGTCTTTCCTAGGTGCTTACGCCAAAGCGATGGAGGTTTGATCTAGTCTCAAGCCTATGGTAATCTATGTACTAGGACCGGTTAATGAGTGTTTATCTTCCATTTCCAACTTGTTATATTTCATATACACCCGAGAGATGTGAGTATCCAAACACCCCATGTGAGGTGCTAGTATGTAATTCCCGTGCTTGTTATGACTTTTGTGGGGCTTATATGTGTTGTGGATCGTTCTAAACTAATGCTTCATGACCCCTAACTTATAAATTAATTGGCTAAAAGCACATTTGCTTGAGAACAAGCAAATACCAAGTGTAGGGATATTTGATAAGGATTTAAAAGGTACCTTTTTGAGGGGTCATTTAAGCCCTTAATTGATCACTTTTGTATCCGTTACTACTTAAGTTCGTTCATTTTCACTTTTTAGGTCTCTTGAAGGCAAATTGCTGGAATGACACTTATTCAGACGAAAAGGCGCGAATATACGAAGAAAATGGTCAAAGTCAAGAATCGAGACATTCAAGTTGCTGGAACTGAAGGGGACGGTGTCAGGTTCTATTTGTGACGCCGTCAGAACATGTTTTGTGACGACTCAGAGAGCAAATTGACATTTTTCAAGTGACGCACGTTTTAAAAGAGTAGGGCGCCACGTTAAGACGCCTAGATTTGATCTAGACGGCGCCGAGACTGAAGGCGAATTTACCACGGCATAAGGTGACGCCGTCACAATGATAACGTGGCCAAGACGAAAACTTAATGATGGCGACCCGACGGCGTCACAATTAAAGAGTGACGCCGTCGCAGTTTGTAACACTATATATAGAATCCGAGTTTTTCAGTTTTAAAAGAGGTAGTTTTGTGGAGTAAAAATCTAAACCGAACAAAGGCTGTCTTGTACAGTATTTTAGGGTTACATACCCTATCTTACATCAAGATAAGTGTTTTACTTCATTAATCCAATTATGTATTCAATTGATTGTCTGTTTGCTTGCATGTTCTCCATGTACGGCTAATTTACTTGTGTATTTGCTTAGGTAATATGAAACCTAGTTATTGAATATTGATTGGTTGTCTCTTATCTTAATTGTGATTAACCTAGTATTGCGATAGGTCATTCGTTGTGTTATTAATGCTTGATTAATCTTTGTTGAAGCTTAGTTTATAATCACCTAGATTTATTGTAGGCTAAACATCCAAAGAATACCTTAGTGTTAAGTTTATGAATCCTAGAGATTTTTTAGTCATTAACCTTTGGTGGTTTCAAAGAGTTAGGGATAAACGCATACCCTACGACCTTAGAGACACAACGCTATTAAGAATAAGGACGTGACAATTCAACCATCAATAGGAGATAACTAGGGAGTAATAAAACCTAAGTAAATACATTTTTAATCATCATACGAGCACACAACAATAGACGTAGACTACCCCTAACTTAGTTAATTAGATAAGTAGAGTAATCGGTAGAAATACAAACCCCCAAATCCAAACCCCGAGATTCGTACCTTTCCATTTCCTAAAAAATATAAAAAAGATAAAAAATAATCTTCCTCAACCTCAACCTTAGCATTCCTATTCCCCTAGAGAATGATATCAATACCCATGCCTTACCCTAATACTACACTACAACGATTAGGTTCACTGCCTAGGGTGTTGAAAAACTTGCTTGATGAAAAGGAAGTTCCTTTGACCCCGAACGAGCTGTGTAAGCGTATCAATAATCCTCTAGCATCATTGTACTTATACAACACTTATGCTTTATAATTTGTAAACATCTGTAATAACAATAATCTAAACACTCTTAATTAGATATTGTTGTTGTCAGCTCATCTTGTTCTTGTACAAAAGCAACAACTAGTCATATACACAATATAATATATACATGATAAATCCTTAGTTAAAAACACAAGGTTTCCATCCATGTAATAAATTTCTTCAAGTGAAATATACCATTTAAGACTTGCTTGAATGATATATTGCATTTATGTTGGACTTAATTTTCTGCATTTGTTTATTCCAGATAAACATTTATTTTAAGGTTGTTTGTTTTATTCCCTAATATTTAAAGTGAAGTTTCATTCCAAGCTTAAGGATTAATGATCGGCTCCCAAACGGTCTATCTTTTATTACACAAGTCAACCACTTGTGAATGGTCAACCGTAATAAAAGTCAAACAGCTTGAGAACGCAATGCAATTAAGTCCAGAGGAGTATAGTGTATCCCCGGGTCGTTAAGTCCCAACGAGGTGTGAACACTGTAATAGAACGAACTGTGATCGGTGAATATTGAACAGAAAGGGTTTGAATGATTTATACTAAGGAATAAAAGAAAATAGCTTAAACAAGCCATAAGAACAAGTACGTGAAAGCAAAATACTTAGAAACGATTAAAACATACAAAATAAAACGTGAGATTTAAGAAATAAAAGGCCTACAAATATGAAAATTATATTTTTACAATCCTAAATACATAAGAAAATTATTGTAAAAAGAAAATTATTTTTATAACTATTTATCTAATTATTATTAATTAAAATCTAATTTTAACTATTTAATAATAACCTAAAATACAAGAAAATATGAAATAAAGCTAGAAAAAGTGAACTATGACTTAGAAAAATATAAAATATTATAAAACTTATTTTAAAATTGAAAATATATTTATTACACTTTTTATCTATTTATTATTAATTAAAAACTAATTTAAACTAATTAAAATTAAGAAAAATAACAAATGAACAGTAAAAAATATGAGACTTTACAGGAAAATCTAAAATATTATTCTAAGCCCTGAAAATATAAAGTTAATAAGCCCAATAATAAGTGAATTGGGCAAATAAGCAAGCTTTTGCTAATAAGCTAAAAAGCTCTAACAATTACCAAAGGCTACTACAGCCTAAATCTAACCTAAAATGAGCTAATGCAACTGATTGGGACCTAAAAGCACAAGCTACGTAAAAAGCTCGAGACCGATTTCAAGTCTCAACACGCCAAACGGCCTTATAGCCCTACTTTGCTTTACAATACTAGAAAATTCTAAAAATAAACTAAAATGGCCAAGATGTCCAAAACCAACCAAAGAGCTTAAGTCCTAAATTCCAGCTGATTTGGACTAAAAATGAATCTTTGAAAATTCCACAAAGTTTGGTTAAAACCCACCTAAGACTTTTTTTGTTAAAAACTTCTTTATGTCAGACGCTTGTCGTTTCTATCCGAATGACCAAAGAGGTGTTTATTTTGTGGCTTATCAAGTAAGCCAAAAGCTTCAATAAGCTTGAGAACAAACTACCTAATGCTAACTACTCCAATTCACTAAGAAGCAACATTTAAAAGCTAAACAAGCTAAGGACTTAATTCTAACAAGCTAGAAGAAAGAAATGCAAAAGTCTGCCATATGGGCAAATACAAACAAACACACCACTTAGCTCAAGTGAATACCAAATAAGCCACAGAAAAGCAGTTGAGATAAGCCATTATCCACTAAACTAAGTCAACAATAAGCTAGTACACTAAAAAGCAAAACCGAAGTCTAAACTTATATGGAATAAGGTGAAAAAAATAGTTCTTGGATATCCTAAGCATACATGGCAACATAGGTAAACAAATGACTAAATAAGCATTAAAAATCCTACAATAAGCACTAATCAATGATTCATTTTACTAAACCTGACCTAATTACATCATTAAGCAACAAAGGAAATTGAATAAGCTAATGAGTTTCAATCTGATAAGACTGAGATGACAAATTACCGTATTACCTCCAACAGTTCCAAGGATGCACTTTCTAGCTTATTTTGAGTGAGCTGCAGAACGAAGGAGCACCTGAGCTCAGGGGTCCTTGAAGGCAAGCAGCTGCACAGAAAAGGCTTGAGATCAGGGTAAAAAGGAAGCAAAGGGCGAAGTTTCAAGGGCCAAATAAGCTACTTAAAAGCACTAACCTAAACCAAAGCATAAAAACATAAACACTATACGTCTAACTACTAATTGCAACAACAAACTAATCCTAAATTTAACTCTAAGCTACTTAAATCTAGGCTAAAAAGGTTTACTGTCAGAATAAGTGCACCAATAACAAGTTTAGGTGGGCTTTTTAAAGCTTATAATTAAGTACTTAGAGGGCGTCTAAGATCCTAAATAAGCTAAGACATAAATAGATAATACATCTAATAACTAAAAGAAACAAATGATAGCTACTTAGAAGCTTTTAACAAGCTTTTACAAAGGCTTAAAATGGGGACAAGTATCGATTGTCAGTCATTGTGGGGACAGCAGACATAAAGACGATTTTTACTTAAAAAAAATGACTATTCTAAACTAATTTTCACCACCAAAAACTAATTGCAACATGAAAGACATTGACTTAACAATTGACTAAAACTATTTCAACTTCGAAAATGGGTCAAAAACTTGGAGTTTGACCCCGAACAACGCTGTTCCAAACAGCTCTTTAAGGGCAGGAAATGTGAAAACAAATTATCAAACTTATAAGAACTATTTTGAAAACTTAGACATAAGTATCAAATCAACTTTTACAAGTTTGCAACAGATGTTTAACCAATATTAAACTTAGACAGAATTTAAAGAACTTGAAAATGAATGCTTCATAAACTTTAAAATTGAATTATAATTGAAATTAAATTGCATTGAAAATTAAAGGGTACAATGAAATGTAAATGACAACAATAATAAAGTGGACTAGAACAACAAAATTCTAGACTCTCCTTTTACACTAACACTAATCATATATATATAAAAATGGAAAAAAGTCTTCTGGCTTCTTGTCTTTTCTGTTTTGTGTTACTTCTGAGTGTAAAACCAACCAAAAACTACTTTGTGTGCTTTCTCCATTCTATCTCAGCCTTTGGATCATCTTGGTGTTCATCACAGCCATTGATTGGCATTTTAGTGTTGTGGATTGCCAACGTGGAGGTGCAACACGTGAAGAGGTAACGTGTGAGCCTTCCTTGATGATGGAGCTAGTGGGATGGGGAGCTGAGCAAGTGACAGGGAGACTGACAGTAGGAAAAGTGAGTGTGTGTTGAGTGTGTAGTGTGCAGGGGATGGAGTAAGGAGATGGGTTTTGTTTTGGGTTTATTAATTGGGTGAGTTGTGTTGGGTTTTTTTTTATTTTGGCAGGTTTGGATTAGGAAGTAATAATAGGACCATATTAAGTATTTCACCAATTCTTGAGGGACCAAAAATGTAATGTTGCAAAGTTTATTATAAGGACCACTTTTGACAAGTTTAATTTTCCAAAGGACCAAAAAATATTAATTTTCCAATTTAAAATGTCCAGGTAAATTTCAATCTTTGAAACTTGTGGACTAAAGTTGCCATTTTGCAAAACTGAGCTTTATAAGGCTAATTTTGACAACTTAAAAATTCCTTAGGGCCTTTTATGAAAAATTACATGTTTTGAATAACTAGGGACTAGATTTTGACAATTATTGCATAAAATACAGTCTAAATATTTTTTTCTGTTTTTTTGAGACTTTTCAAAGTGTTTTTGACTGTTTTTGCAGTGTTGAAGGAACAAAAATGATGAGTATTTAGACACTCATCAATCCCCCACACTAAACTATTGCTAGTCCCTAGCAATCTTTCGAGAAAACTTAATGGATTTGAATCTCTTTACCAAAAGCCCTTACTTCTGGAGTAGCCAATTGTTTCAGTTCAAGTAAGAACTATGGTACACTGATAACCATATGATTTTGAGCAAATCACCAGCTTTCAACGGATTTTATTTGTCTTTACCAGAAGCCGTTTGCTTCTGGACTAGCCAACTCTTAGATAATATGTACTATCTTTGGTGAGTCGATTACCAATTATGGTTTTCCAACTGCCTTTACCACAAGCCATAAACTTGCGGGCTAGCCAACTCTTCACTAATTAAAGATATGGTGAGCTGAACACCATACAATTTTGGGCAAATTGCAAGCAGTCAACGGATTTGAGATATCTTTACCAAGAGCCGTTTGCTCCTGGATTAGCCAATCCTTTGTTTATTAGACATGGCGGATCGATAACCATAAGTCGAGTAAGTAAAACACCTTACTCAAAAAAAAAAAATTTGGCCAAAAAATGGGAGAATTGGGTGGTATAATTACATGATAAAATTCGTGAGAATTCCCCCCCACACTAGAAATGAATATTGCCCTTAATATTCAAAGTACCGGCGGTTATGCCGAAACATAGAACGTAAAAGGGAAATACTACGGCCATTATTATTATTTTTTTTTATTTATTTTTTTTTGAATTAAAACTTTTATACAACAGCGGGGGGCAACTCCCCCACACTAGGGTGGTACACACGGGTGAAAACCCATGTTTAACTACTGTTTTTGATTACCGAGTCACTAGCTTGACTCGACCCCGAATTAATTTGTTCATGGGGAAGTAAGTGGAAGAGACAATCTCCATCGGACTTTCATTCAAGATGTTTGTATAAACATTGAAATACGTGAAAGTTCCACACCGATGAGATATACATAGATCCGCTCACAATAATAAATGAAAATGCCGGGTTAAAGATAGTTCTCATTCCCGGGAGTGGAAGAAGTCACGGGATAGGTGAAGAGAAGAAAGAAAGTCATGATGAAAATCATGACTAACTCATCTTCATCCATAGGAGAATCCATAATCTTATTATGAATCTCATCATTTAAGCTCACGTAATCAAGACAAATCCCGGGTGTGTCATGATCAAAGTGGAAGTTATCATACTCCGCCGGAGATATGATATGAGTGAGTTCACCGGCGAACTCCTCGTGAAGAGAATCAATCACAAGATGTAAATTGTGAATCTTGTTTCATCAGAGACTCATCACTATCTCAACTGAGTATCAGAGTGGATTCTCAGAAAATAAAGTGAATTCAGAGTCGAATTCAAATAGAGGATTAGTGAGAGTTGTTTTGAACGCTTTAGAGTCGAATTCAAAGCGAGACTTTCAATTTCTCCCAGATCGGCTTCGAAATCAAAGAGATCATCGTCACTTTCTGATGAAAGTGGACTAATGTGAGTGAGTTCATCGGTGAACTCCTCAAGAAGAGGATCAGACTGTGGGAGTGATGCCTCAACATACTCAATGTTCCATAAGATTTACAATCATCGCTGAAATCGGAGAAAGTTTCAAAATGATCTTTTGAACACTCAAGAGGGGAAAGAGAATCACATATATGATCAGAAGTTCCCTGTGACTCTCCCGGGATTGGGACAAGGTTCTCAACACTAGACTTTATGAATTCGCCCGATTCCTTTCGTGAATGTCAAGATGCTCATCCCCATGTTCGAGAGTGAGTGGGAACCTCGGGTGTGATAACAACAGACTGAGGGAGTTGAGAAGGACTAGCATACATATGTTTTATACTTTCCATTTGTTCTTCTCCTAGTAATTCCATCATAGTCTTTTCCTTGATTTTCATGGAAGGAATTTCAACGATGAACTTGATGAATCTTTGTAGAATTGAAGGATATCAGGTTATCCTCATCATCACCTGTCATCAGAATAAAACGAAATTGAGAGCTAGATCCCGTCGCTTTTGCAATTGATTCTCTAATAGATTTTTCAAAGGCAATTTGGGAATCTAATTTAGCAGCCCGTTCTTCGGCTAACAAAACTTCCATGGATTTTTATTTGGATTATCTTGGGATTCCTTCAAATCTTTCACTAAATCCAAAAGATCAAGGAGAAGATTTTGAGGAAGTGGATCAGCCGAGGTGGTGCTGATTCATTTGATACTGTAAAGGTTGGTCATGATACGAAGAGTCGTAATTGTTACAAGGAAATAGATTCCTTGTTTGACAATCAGAGCTAAAGTGAGGACCTCCACAATACTCACAATGTAAAAAACTGATGTGGCCGTGAGTCATATGTGTTGTAGTCATAATTGTTATCGGAACCTGCCTGTATAGCCGCGTGCCCCGATTGACAATCATAACTGTAGTGTGAACCACCACAGATTCTCACAAATAAGTAAAACTGTTGAGTCTCACATGTGGTAGCTGATGGAATAAATCGTTGTGTTATGGTAGGAATAGGGATCCCGGTTATAGACGAACTCGTTTCCTGATTCCACCATGCTACAACTGAAGCAATTGCCACCATTATAAGGACCACCACACCATTGACAACCAAGAGGGTGAGGTTGAGACATAGAAAGAATCAAATGGTTTCAGAGGGTAAGAAATATAGAATCAAAAGATGTGAGAGGGTAAAGATGGATATTTTGGATTTTGATAAACATTTTGTAAATATAAGAAAGAAAATCTTTTTGGGTTTTTTGTGTTTGTTGAAAACTGATTTTAAAATGTTTTCGAGAACCGTTTTGTTTTTATATAATAATAATAAGAAAATATGAACAAGGATGGTAAATATACAATGGATGTATATTCAACAACACTGATGCTTCAAATTCGTAGTACGTAGCACACCTCCCCGGCAGCGGCGCCAAAATTTGATCGGCTCCCAAACGGTCTATCTTTTATCACACAAGTCAACCACTTGTGAATGGTCAACCGTAATAAAAGTCAAACAGCTTGAGAACGCAATGCAATTAAGTCCAGAGGAGTATAGTGTATCCCCGGGTCGTTAAGTCCCAACGAGGTGTGAACACTGTAATAGAACGAATCTGTGATCGGGTGAATATTGAACAGGAAAAAGGGTTTTTGAATGATTTATACTAAGGAATAAAAGAAAATAGCTTAAACAAGCTATAAGAACAAGTACGTGAAAGCAAAATACTTAGAAACGATTAAAACATACAAAATAAAACGTGAGATTTAAGAAATAAAAGGCCTACAAATATAAAAATTATATTTTTACAATCCTAAATACATAAGAAAATTATTGGAAAAAGAAAATTATTTTTATAACTATTTATCTAATTATTATTAATTAAGAACTATTTTTAACTATTTAATAATACCCTAAAATATAAGAAAATATGAAATAAAGCTAGAAAAGTGAAAATATGACTTAGAAAAATCTAAAATATTATAAAACTTATTTTAAAACTAAAAATATATTTATTACACTTTTTATCTATTTATTATTAATTAAAAACTAATTTAAATTAATTAAAATTAAGAAAAATAACAAATGAACAGTAAAATTATGAGACTTTACAGGAAAATCTAAAATATTATTCTAAGCCTGGGAAAATATAAAAAGTTAAATAAGCCCACTAATAAGCTGAATTGGGCAAATAAGCAGTTTGCTAATAAGCTAAAAATAAGCTAAAAAGCTCTAAAAATTACCAAAGGCTACTACAGCCTAAATCTAACCTAAAATGAGCTAATGCAACTGATTGGGACCTAAAAAGCACAAGCTACAGAAAAAAAACTCGAGACCAGATTTCAAGTCTCAACACGCCAAACGGCTCTTATAGCCCTACTTTAAGCTTACATTAAGCCAGCTAGAAAAATTCCTAAAAATAAACTAAAATGGCCAAGATGTCCAAAACCAACCAAAGAGCTTAAGTCCTAAATTCCAGCTGATTTGGACTAAAAATGAATCTTTGAAAATTCCACAAAGTTTGGTTAAAACCGACCGCACTTTTTTTGTTAAAACTTCTTTATGTCTGACGCTTGTGTTTCTATCCGAATGACCAAAGAGGTGTTTGGCTTTGTGGCTTATCAAGTAAGCCAAAAGCTTCAATAAGCTTGAGAACAAACTACCTAATGCTAACTACTCCAATTCACTAAGAAGCAACATTTAAAAGCTAAACAAGCTAAGGACTTAATTCTAACAAGCTAGAAGAAAGAAATGCAAAAGCTGCTGTTATGGGCAGTACAAAAACAAACACACCACTTAGCTCAAGTGAATACCAAATAAGCCACAGAAAAGCAGTTGAGATAATCCATTATCCACTAAACTAAGTCAACAATAAGCTAGTACACTAAAAAGCAAAAACTGAGTCTAAACTTATAAGGGAATAAGCAGAAAAATAGTTCTTGGATATCCTAAGCATACATGGCAACATAGGTAAACAAATGACTAAATAAGCATTAAAATCCTACAATAAGCACTAATCAATGATTCATTTTACTAAACCTGACCTAATTACATCATTAAGCAACAAAGGAAATTGAATAAGCTAATGAGTTTCACTGATAAGCACTGAGATGACAGCTACTGTACACGTCTCCAAACAGTTCCAAGGGTGCACTTTCTAGCTTATTTTGAGTGAGCTGCAGAACGAAGGAGCACCTGAGCTCAGGGGTCCTTGAAGGCAAGCTGGGGCTGCACAGAAAAGGCTTGAGATCAGGGCAAAAAGGCAGCAAATGGCGAAGTTTCAAGGGCTAAATAAGCTACTTAAAAAGCACTAAATCCTAACCAAAGCATAAAAACATAAACACTATACGTCTAACTACTAATTGCAACAACAAACTAATCCTAAATTTAACTCTAAGCTACTTAAATCTAGGCTAATAAAAGGTTTGGCTGCTGTAACAAGTGCAGCCTAACAGTCCTAGGTGGGCTTTTTAAAGCTTATAATTAAGTACTTAGAGGGCGTCTAAGATCCTAAATAAGCTAAGACATAAATAGCTAATACATCTAATAACTAAAAGAAACAAATGATAGCTACTTAGAAGCTTTTAACAAGCTTTTACAAAGGCTTAAAATGGGGACAGTGGGCTGATTGTTGCTGTTGTTGGGACAGCAGACATGTAAGACAGATTTTTACTTTAAAAAAAATGACTATTCTAAACTAATTTTCACCACCAAAAACTAATTGCAACATGAAAGACATTGACTTAACAATTGACTAAAACTATTTCAACTTCGAAAATGGGTCAAAAACTTGGAGTTTGACCCCGAACAACGCTGTTCCAAACAGCTCTTTAAGGGCAGGAAATGTGAAAACAAATTATCAAACTTATAAGAACTATTTTGAAAACTTAGACATAAGTATCAAATCAACTTTTACAAGTTTGCAACAGATTTTTAACCAATATTAAACTTAGACAGAATTTAAAGAACTTGAAAATGAATGCTTCATAAACTTTAAAATTGAATTATAATTGAAATTAAATTGCATTGAAAATTAAAGGGTACAATGAAATGTAAATGACAACAATAATAAAGTGGACTAGAACAACAAAATTCTAGACTCTCCTTTTACACTAACACTAATCTGCTATATATATAAAAAATGGAAAAAAGTCTTCTGGCTTCTTGTCTTTTCTGTTTTGTGTTACTTCTGAGTGTAAAACCAACCAAAAACTACTTTGTGTGCTTTCTCCATTCTATCTCAGCCTTTGGATCATCTTGGTGTTCATCATAGCCATTGATTGGCATTTTAGTGTTGTGGATTGCCAACGTGGAGGTGCAACACGTGAAGAGGTAACGTGTGAGCCTTCCTTGATGATGGAGCTAGTGGGATGGGGAGCTGAGCAAGTGACAGGGAGACTGACAGTAGGAAAAGTGAGTGTGTGTTGAGTGTGTAGTGTGCAGGGGATGGAGTAAGGAGATGGGTTTTGTTTTGGGTTTATTAATTGGGTGAGTTGTGTTGGGTTTTTTATTTTATTTTGGCAGGTTTGGATTAGGAAGTAATACACAAGGACCATATTAAGTATTTCACCAATTCTTGAGGGACCAAAAATGTAATGTTGCAAAGTTTATTATAAGGACCACTTTTGACAAGTTTAATTTTCCAAAGGACCAAAAAATATTAATTTTCCAATTTAAAATGTCCAGGGGTAAATTCTGTCAATCTTTGAAACTTCAGGGACTAAAGTTGCCATTTTGCAAAACTGAGCTTTATAAGGCTAATTTTGACAACTTAAAAATTCCTGAGGGCCTTTTATGAAAAATTACATGTTTTGAATAACTAGGGACTAGATTTTGACAATTATTGCATAAAATACAGTCTAAATATTTTTTCTGTCTTTTTGAGACTTTTCAAAGTGTTTTTGACTGTTTTTGCAGTGTAGAAGAAACAAAAATGATGAGTATTTAGACACTCATCAATTAATATTTAGATTAATTGGAATGACATCCTCAACATCTAAAATTAAAGGAAAAACACATTGATCCCACTTAATGTCAGATGTACTAAAGAGTTATCTTAATTCAATCATAATCATATTGTAATTAAATTCAAGATTTTGGCTCCTAGATGCATGATCCAATCCAAAACATGGATTGCTCAAATATTGTATACTACATAAAGATAATATAGATTCATAATCCTTTTGATTACACACCATCCTCGCAAAAGGTAATCATAAAGAAAGATTTATAAAATCTAATTGCCATATTCCTCATACAAGGAAACATATATGACAATTAATTATCTTTATATAATTAATACATGTATATATAAGAAAATCTAATCACAGTCAATTGCTTAAATATGATTAAAAACTTCTTATTAAATGTCATGCATTAATATGTATACAATTTTATCCTTGTGAGCCTTTCTTTAAAAGAAACTCATTTCAACCTCATAGGTTAATTATTAGGCGAAATAACAATCAAGCTCAAAACTTGATTTGCCTTTTGAAGACTGCATATTGTCAATCATACTTCTAAAATATTTATCAGATTCAAGATGTGATAATGTATTTTAGTAGTTAGCTGATTTACAATAATCTTCTAACTTATATCCCTCAGAATTGATATTAAAAATATCATTCAAGTGAAGAGGCATCCTTGTGGATTTATGAATGTGTTGGAATCACTCCTAAACCTTATTCAAGTGTTAGTTACTCATATGTAATAGTTATCTTATTATGGCTTTTATGTTTGTTATTAGCCTTAAGCTTATGTAGAAGGCCCATGAGCTTAGGCCCAAGCCCATAGGAAAAAGGAAGGGACTAGGAGTGTTGCCCTAGCTTCCCTCCTATAAATACTATGTAATAACCCTCACTTGAGGGTTGGTTGTTCAAGTTATTTCCTTTCACATACTCCTACAGAACAGATTATTCATATCTGTGTGTGTGTTTGGTTTCTTGTTCAATCGCTTCTATCTTTCTTCTTAAGCTTGTGTTGTAAATCTAGTGACCTAACAGTGGTATCAATCGCCAAATATTTGGGTTAACACTTTCGTTTTTGAAGTATTTTGTTTTAGGTCTTACGCTTAAAAGTGGTTAACACTTTGGATCGCTTAAAAACTCGTTTTTACACTTTTTAATCCAAGATTCTTGTACTTTCAACGTTTTAAGGTGTTAAAATACTTGTTTTTGGCAAAAAGTTTCAATCTTTACGTGTGGATCTAAGTTTTTAAGCGTGTTTTTGTTCGTGTGTGAAGTTCTACGCGTAACCCGTTTAGCTATTTTGGTTCATCAAGGTTCACACTTTTGTGTTATTTTGGTACCATTAACGCTATTCCATAACAAAAATCTGGTTTAGAAACAAATTTGGCCATTTTCATTTTTACGAGTAAGTCTACGCGAAGAAAAACCCTAATCTTACGCGTAACTTTTTCCTTGGTTTGATCTTCGTTTTTGTGGTTTACTCCGTGTTTTCTTGCTTGATAAGCCTGAAAATACGTCGACTTTGGATATCTTTTGCACTGTGAAGTGTAAAAGATCACTTGGGATAAAACCCTAAAATTACGATAAGCATAAAGTCACGCGTAGAAATCCTACGCCTAAGATTCATCTTACGCCTAAGCCTCATCTTACGCATAAGTTAATCCTATCGCTAACTTTGTGTCACGCATAACTTTAGCATCTTTTCCCTACTTACACGTAAGCTAAATCTACGCGTAACTCTTGATTGTTACGCGTAACTTTGGTGTTTTTACGCATAAGTGCTACTTGGCTATTGTGATTTCTACGCCTAAGGATACTTCATCAACAAAGGTTCATTCGACTACAAAGATCCATTTTTTTACCAACACAAGTTTATCAACATGTCACAACCACCATACTCTAACTATTTCCCTTACACTTATCCTCAACGTCAACAACAATTAAGTCCACAACATCAACAATGGAATCAACAACAAGCAATTTATCAACAACAATTTAATCAACAACATACTCCACAACTTGCTGCAATTCCACAACCTCAAATGGTTCAACCACCACCAAGTCTTCAAGTTCAACCATACACAAATGACTTCAATCAACATCCATCAAGGAACACTATGAAGGAACCCACTTGGTTTGCAAAGATGTTTGAAGCTTTAAGCAGCCAACAATCAATTCATGAGGCCGGATCACTTGATAGACCTCCAATGCTCACTCCAGGAAACTACGATCAATGGGTGATAAGGTTCTTTAGGTTTTATGATCTAAAGAAACCACATGGAAAGTTCTTAAAGAGGTTATCTTGGAAGGTCCATTTGAGATGCCTACTGTCATTGTACCCGGAGATCCAAATGCCATTCAACCAAGAGATGAACAAACAAACATTGCTACTGTTGCAGACTAGAATCCTCAAGAACTTCTACACTATGAAGCAGATGAGCTTGCAATGGAATATATCCTCTTAGGATTACCAAACCCAATTCTTCATAGTGTTGATGCTCAAAAGACTGCAAAGAAAATGTGGGATCATATTCGTCTTCTTATGGAACGATCTGTACTCAATCAGGAAGATTTGGAATCCAAAATTTACTTAGATTATGAACACTTCATGATTGAACCTGGAGAGACACTAGAGTCCTATCATCACCGATTTTCAGACATCATCAATCATTTGGATAAACACAACATCATCATGCCAAGAATTGCAGTGAATATTAAAACGCTAGTAACCAGTGGTGTGTTCATGATGGGTGTTGGTTAGGATCTGGTTGTTAATGGTTAAACCCTAACTTTTTATAAGTTAGGGTTTTTAGTCGCTTTGTTTCTCTATTGTGCATGCGTTTCGCTGGTTGATTGTTACTAGGTTGGGGAGATTTGTTTCGACAGGTTGAGGGTTAAAGAGGGATGGAAAAAGGTTTCTTCAACAAGAACAGTGCTCGTAAGGGCACTAAAGATGTGGGGTCTTCTACTAGTTTGGCCGATCAAACTAGTTGTTCGCAAACTATTGATGCACCAGCTAACTTGGCCGATCAAGTTGGTGTGAATAAGGAATCGACGATGAACCCTAATAGTGGGAATGATGAGTTTTATGGTACGCTTCGGTTCTCGTTCTGATGCACAAGTGGAGCCGGTTTCACTTGGTTCAAGCCCCAGTCATGACGCACCTAGTCATGACACGCCTGAGGGTCATGATACTTTATTGAAAATTCGTGCTATTGAAAAACAAATCT
This sequence comes from Chrysanthemum makinoi, assembly GCA_910596185.1. Classification (NCBI taxonomy): domain Eukaryota; kingdom Viridiplantae; phylum Streptophyta; class Magnoliopsida; order Asterales; family Asteraceae; genus Chrysanthemum; species Chrysanthemum makinoi. The sequence continues at coordinate 89,251,338 of OU343216.1, forward strand.
TTGAGGGAAAAATTGTTCTTGTGGGTGACGATGGGCAACCATTAAAACAGCCACAGTGGATGCTACTACTCTACCGTAATCCTCTTGAGCATCTTAAGGTGCCGCAGTCACAGAAGGAGCTAGAGGAGATGCTTACTGCTATTGTTTATTATTCGAAACCTCCTCAAGATACGAGTGGTCCTATGGCTTCTAATGTTAATGGCCATAATAATGCTAATGATAAGGTTGATACGAATGCACATGGGGCTGTTGGTATTGAGAAGGTTGGTTTGAAACAACCTTCTTCATCGTATGCTGGTGTTACTTCTACTGAACCAAAGAAACACACATCTAACTTTCGAGGTTAGAGTGCAGAAGAAAGCTAATGGTGTGGATCTTTCCGTCCCGATGAAAGTGGTTGAAGAGGTGAACACTAGGTTTGAGAATACTTTGTATGGGTATTTTCTTGGTCAACGCCTTGCTTTTCCTGTTGTTGATTACTTTGTATGCAATGCGTGGGCTAAGTTTGGTATACAAAAGGTAATGATGAATGCAAAGGGGTTCTTCTTCTTTAAGTTCAATTCGAAGAAAGGTGTTGATGATGTTCTTGAAAACGGTCCTTGGTTGATTAGAAATGTACCTATTATTCTTAAACCATGGACATTGAACACCAACTTACTTAAAGAGGATTTGACCAACATCCCGGTGTGGGTTAAATTCCATGATGTTCCTCTTGCTATGTTTTCTGATGATGGCCTTAGTCTCCTTGCCACATTGATAGGACCCAAAAAGGTTAGATGCTTTACTAGCCAAATGTGCAAGGACCTCGGGGCCGTAGTAGTTTTGCTAGATGCATGATTGAAGTGAAGTCGGATGATGTGCTTAGGGACAACCTTACTGTTGAGATACCGTTACTTGATGGGTCGGGTTCGACTATTGAGAAGATACGGGTTGAATACGAGTGGAAACCACCTTATTGTGATAAATGTAAGATTTTTGGTCATACTCTTATTGAATGTCCGAAAGTTGTTGAACCTCCTGCTCAGCCTACTAAGCGTGTTAATGATGGTTTCAAGACGGTCAATAATAAGAAGAAGGGAAAGCAAGGTGGTTCTACTATTCCAGGTCAAGGAGGGTTTACTAAACCTGTTGTTGGTAAGCAGTTTCAATATCAACCCAAAAAGACTCCCCCTGAACCTAAAAAAGTGGAAGTCACTAAGAAGAATGTTTCTAATGTGGCTAGTTCGAGTGGAACAAAGATCTCTACATCTAATCAGTTTGATGCTCTTAATATGGAATATACGGATGCTTTTGGTATTCCTTCAAATGACACCAACAAGGATGTGGATTCTGGTCGCATAAATGGAAGTTAATGAAGATAAGTCT
>OU343216.1:89252802-89350913 GCA_910596185.1 Chrysanthemum makinoi
CCTTCTACTGAAACAGGAATAGTTGCGTCTTTTCCAAACGTCCGCACTTCACAGCCTAGGAGCACTACATCGAACAATAGGAAGTTGCGACCTAAGAAAAGATCAATAAGGAATGCTAAAGTAGAAGAACACCTTAGGACTATGAATAAGACTCATGTTACTTCCACTATAGATATTGCGTTTGGCAAATGTAATAGAAATAGTGATGTAACGAATGCTAAACCTTTAAGCACTTTTGATATTCAGTCTAATGCACCTTGTGTTATTTGTCATAAAAGTGTGAATTCTGATTGTCATGACAAATGTGTTGCTAAAGCTATCATCTCTCGTTTAAGGAATCCTAAGAACCGGAATACCTCTAGGCCACTAATCTTTCTAAGTCTGTGCTTGGTAGACCGCCCTCTTTAGATTCTAAGAAACAATTGCCGTCCCCTGTAGCTCCAGTTTCACCTCCTTAGAATGTAGTACCACCTAGTGCATTCACTAAGACTAAAGCAAATACTAGTTGGAGATGGCAGAAATGAATATATAACACACTTGGATTTAAATGGATACCTAAAGCTATTGATGTGTGTATGTCTACTATAATTGCTCCGGAACCCTCTAACATTTCGGGTTCCACATCTACCCCAATTCCATCTGTGTCGTCCGTGTGTAATGCAGGTGATACAGATCATTCTCTGGATTGTTGATAGCGGATGTTCCCGACACATGACAGGCAATCTTAAACTGTTATCAAACTTTACTGCAAAGTTCATTGGCACTGCCGATCAGAATGATCACTTCGCATCTATCATGGGCTACGGAGACTACATCAATGGGAACATCGAAATTAGCAGGGTTTATTATGTGGAAGGCCTCGGTCACAATCTGTTTTCAGTAGGTCAGGTTTGTGATGGAGATTTGGAGGTTGCTTTCAGGGAGAAATCTTGTTTCATTCGTGATCTACAAGGAAACGACCTTATGTCTGGCTCGCGTAATTCAAGTCTTTACACTATCTCTATGCAAAACATGGTCGCTTCATCTCCCATTTGCTTACTTTCAAAGGCAACATCAACAAAATCCTGGCTATGGCACCGTCGTCTCTCACATCTAAACTTTCAAACCATCACCAACCTTGCTCGACACAAACTAGTTGAAGGACTCCCACGATTTCGGTATTCTAAAGATCACCTTTAATCAGCTTTTTTTTTTTTTTGGAAAAAAAATAAAATGATAGCTTGTGAACAAGGGAAAAGCACTCGTGTTCATTTTCCTTCTAAAGTGGAACACAGCTCTCAGCATGTGCTTCATCTTCTTCACATGGATTTGTGTGGCCCGATGCGCGTGCAAACGATCAATGGCAAACGCTACATCTTAGTAATTGTTGATGACTATTCACGCTGGACTTGGGTCTACTTTCTTCGAAGCAAAGACCAAGCTCCACAAATGATCATCACCTTTCTCACGAAAATACTGTGTTCAAACTCGAAACAACCGCCCGACAAATAAGAACAGACAGAGGAACTAAATTTGTTAACCAAACTCTTCGTGAATTTTATGAGAAAGTGGGAATTCAAAGATCGACATCTATTGCACGCACACCGAACAAAACGAGTTGTTGAAAGATCTAAACGAACGTTAGTGGAAGCAGCAAGAACAATGTTAATCAATGCTAAACTTCCAGATTACTTATGGGCAGATGTTGTATCTACTGCATGCTATACTCAAAACCATTCTATGATTACAAAAAGCCACAACAAAACGCCTTTCGAGCTTGTCCACAACAAAAAACCGAATCTCAAACACTTTCATATATTTGGATCTCTTTGCTATCCGAATAATGATTGTGATTCCTTTGGAAAGCTCAAAGCCAAAGCTGACATTGGAGTCTTTATTGGATATTGTGATAATTCTAAAGGTTTCCGAATCTGGAATCGTTGAACAAAGGAGGTTATGGAAACGATTCATGCTTATTTTGATGAACTTACTGAAATGGCTTCTGAGCATAACAACTTGGAACCCGGTCACAACCGCTTAAACTTCCCCCAAACCCCATCATCAGCTGAACGAAGCCCCCAGCTCACTCGTCAACAAATGGAAAGGCTATTTGCTCCGCTGTTTAGTGACGATATTGATGAACGTGCTCCAGGTGTATCCGTTGTTTCCGCTGCTTAACCTGATACTACTCTTATACTTGATACACCTGCTACAACAACTACGGTTGAAGAAGCACCACCAGTTGACTCCAACACAACAGTTGAACAAACCGCTTCCAACAATGATAAACCGGCTGATGATGTTCTGAATGAAGTACCCCCACCTGTAGATTTTGTTCCAAATGCGTTCTTTAACCCGTTTGCTAATGAATCTGCTGCACTTGATGTCGTGGAATCATCAACAAGTCATTTGAATCCTCAAAATCTGCACAATGTATACCAACATCAACCCTCCACACATAGATGGACAAAAGACCATCCTCTGGAGAATATTATTGGCAACCCGAATCAACCAGTCGTTACGAGACAACGTCTTCACACAGACGGTGAACATTGCATTTATGCACTCACGGTGTCTGCCAATCAGAACCTAAAACATTAAAGATGGAATGACAAAGGACAACTGGATTGAATCCATGCAGGAAGAACTCAACCAATTTAAACGTCTTGAAGTATGGGAACTGGTTGAAAGACCAACAGGGGTCTTCGTCATTGGTCTTAAATGGATTTGGAAAAACAAACTAGATGCTGAAGGGAACGTTATCAGAAACAAGTCACGTCTGGTGGCTAAGGGTTATAGACAGGAAGAGGGTGTTGGGTTTTTGGTTCCTTGAATCATGAATTACTCTAAGTACTGGAACCACGGACAGAGTTGATATAAACTCATTGAAGGATGGAACCAGCGATGAAGACAAACCACGGCTAGTAGTAGTGTGTAACCACGGACAATATATTGTAACCGCTGCTAGTCTTGTATAGTCGGTTTAGTTTATTGTATTAGATAAATATGGAAAAGATATTTATCTTGTAGGTTACGTATTGTATTATGTAAAGGACTCCTTAGTCTATAAAAGGAGGTCCTAGGTTAGATTAGATATACGTAAGTTTTATATCTAAGGTCGATACACTTCAAGGTTGCAAAACCTAATACTGTAAGAGTATTCGTATTAATAAATAATATTGAGGTGTTGAATGTTAACTGTTCTTCTTCTTAAGATTAAGTGTTAAATTCCGCGTAATACTTAATAAGCTTTTATTCTAAGTCAGTTTCTATATTAGATCATTTGCTCAACTGGGATCAACAAGTGGTATCAGAGCTTGTGATCTAGAAACTGTAATCAAGAAGAGGCCAAGTTAAGTTTTGCTAAAGTAAGATAAGATGTCTGACGAAACACACATGGTTATTGCTTCAAAGGTGCCCATGCTCAAGCATGGTGAGTACCAAATCTGGATGATGCGAATAAGGCAATACATTCGCATGATTGATTATGCTCTCTGGGATGTTGTGGAAAAAGGTGATACTCTTCCTAAGAAGGGTGATGATGGCAAAGAAATAGCCATTGTTAGTGAGATTGACAAGGGTAAGAGAAAGATGGAGATAAAAGCTCATAGTATTCTCTCTATGGGAATACCTAATGAATATGCTTTGGATTTTGAAGAATATGAGTCTGCTAAAGAGTTACTGGATGCTCTTGAGACAAGGTTTCTCTGGTAATGAAGCTACAAAGAAATCAAGGAAGAATATGCTCAAGAATCAACTTGAAAACTTCACTGCTCTTAGTGGAGAAAAACTTGATGGCACTACAACAGGGCTTCAAAAAATGATAAGCCAATTGAAGTCAGTGGACTATAATGTTATTCAAGAAGATATAAACTTGAAGTTCATTAGAAGTTTATCTCCAAATGGGTCAGTTTCATCGATTGTGTGGAGAAATAAAGTGGACTTTGATAAGATGACTCTGGACAATCTCTATAACAACTTGAAAGTCTATGAGTCACGAGAATAACATTGCTGGTGCATCTTCGCTAATCGAACATTTCTTTTGTTTCAACTAATCAAAAAGTTCATATGATGTATCCACTGCTGCCTATGGAATAACCACAGCTATTGCAAACAATACCATGGTTAGTGATACGTCAGCTGATGGTGCAATTTGTGCTTTTCACCGATTTAACCACCTGTTGATGTATTGAATCAAGATCTAGATCAAATTGATTCTGATGATCTTGATGAGATTAATCTTCAATGGAAAATGGCAATGTTGACTCTCCAAGCAAGGAAGTTTTTGAGGAAGACTGGAAGATATGTCAAGTATGATGCTAAAAGAAGAGTTGGGTTCGACAAAAGCAAGATGGAGTGCTTTAACTGCAAGAAGAAGGGTTACTTTGCAAGGGAATGTCGAGCTCCTAAGAGGATTGAAGGTATCAAGAAGACCACTGAAGAGTCTGCTCCTTCTTCAGCATTGGTGGCTCAAGATGGTCTTGGTGATTATGACTGAAGTGATGAAATTGAAGAAGGACCAAATGTAGCTTTTCTTGCTAGTGAAGCTTCAAAAGAGCATAACTTTGCTCTTATGGCTTATGCTTCATCTTCTGGTTCAGATTCTAAGGTAGCTAATGAGTCTACTTGTTCTTTTAAGCCATGTCAAGATAACTTAGAATCTCAAAAAGCTATCACTGAGAGTTTAAGAAAAGAAGTAGAAAGAATGTCAATGGACAACCTAGGTTATAGAGTTGGTCTAGAAAGTGTTGAAGAGAGGCTTAATTACTGTATCAAATGTGAGTTTGAGTATGTTGATAAAATTAATATACTAGGTGGAGAAATTGATCTTAAGAATAGGGAGATTAAGATGCTTAAAGAAAAACTAGAACAAGCTGAGAGTGTAAGAGTAGAAGCCCTAAAAGAAAAAGAAAAACATGTTGTTAGGGTTGCTAAAACACAATATGCTTCTGATCTAGTAAATAAACCAATAGGTCAAAAATTGTTCAAGGATGGAACTGGCCTAGGTTACAATGATATGCCACCACCTACCCTTATGCAACATGCACCACCTCCAAAAGAGCTCTCATTTAGCAGTGCAATCTACAAGTCAGTATTGGCTTGGGTCCACAAAAGGAACTAACTTGTTTAATTTCTTGTGCAGGGCAATCTACAAGATGAGCTAAAAGAAAAAGGAGTTTTTGATAGTGGTTGCTCTGGGCACATGACTTGGGATGGGAGCAACCTGGAAGATTTTGAATCTTTTGATGGAGGATATGTGGCATTTGGCAATGATCCAAAGGGAGGAAAGATACTTGGAAGAGGCACAATCAGAACAGGAATTTAGACTTTGAAAAGTCTATTTACAGGGACTTAAGTATAATTTATTCAATGTTTCTCAAATGTGTGATAAGAAAAACTTGGTACTTTTGGTGAAACTGAGTGTGTGGTGTTGTCTCCTGAGTTTAAGATGCCCGATGAGAAGTTTATACAACTTAGGGTACCTAGGAAGGAAAATATATATTGTTTTGATCTTAAAGATGTAATTCCTAATAGGTCCTTAACATGTTTGTTTGGTAAAGCATCTGTGGATGAGTCTAAGTTATGGCATAGAAGATTAGGTCACCTCAATTACAAAACAATCAAACGGTAAAAGGAAACTTAGTGAGAGGGTTACCTTCTAAGGTTTTGAGTGTAAGGAACTGTGTGTGGCTTGTCAAAAAGGAAAACAACATAGAGCTTCTTGTAAGACCAAAACTGTCAACACCATTACACAACCACTTTTTATGCTTCATATGGACTTATTTGGACCTACCTTTGTCAAGAGTTTGAACCATAAGCAGTATTGCCTAGTTATCACTCATGATTATAGTAGATTTTCTTGGGTTTACTTTTTGGCTGCTAAGAGTGAAACTAGTGAAATTCTCAAGAGTTTCATTACTAAGATAGAAAATCTAGTAAATCATAAAGTAAAGATAATCAGATATGATAATGGAACTGAGTTTAAGAATGCTGTGATGAATCAGTTTTGTGTAGATAAAGGTATGGAAAGACAGTTTAGTGTTGCTAGAACACCACAACAAAATGGTGTAGCTGAAAGGAAAACAGAACACTAATTGAGGCTGCTAGGACTATGCTGTCAGAGTTTAAGTTACCAACTACCTTTTGGACTGAAGCTGTAGGCACTGCATGTTATGTGCAGAATAGAAGTAAGGTAGTGAAGCCTCATGACAAGACCCACTATGAGCTATTACATGATAGGAAGCCAATGATTGCATTCCTAAAACCTTTTGGGTGTCCTGTTACTATCTTGAATACCATAGACTACCTAGGCAAGTTTCAAGAAAAAGCTGATGATGGATACTCTTTAGGCTATTCTTCTAATAGTAAAGCCTTTAGAGTATACAATAGGAGAACTAAAATTGTTGAAGAGAACTTACATGTTCAATTTAGTGAAAAGACTCCTTATGTTGAGACCAAAGGACCAGACTGGCTGTTTAACATTGATATGCTAACAAAATCTATGAATTATGAGCCTATCATTGCAGGAACTTCCACTAATGTTAATGCAGGTACTCAACAGGATTCTGATGCAGAAGCAATTTCTAAAGAAGCTGATTCTCCTCAAGAGTTCTATTTGTTTGAAAAGTGGAAAGCTAGTTCTGTCTCACCCATCATTGATAAGCAAGGTCCCACTGATGATGATGTCTTGAATGCTAGAGGCAATGTTGATCATCCTCAAGATAAGGATGAGATGTTGAAGGATAACTCAGTGTTGGTAGAAGAAATTGAAAAGAAGAAAAAGCATTCTGAAAGCACTGCTAAGCCAAATGTAAGAACGGATAGAGATAATGCAAGCACGGCTAAGCCAACAACTTCTACCACTGTCATCACAAGTGAAATCCCTGCTGTAAGTACTGATGATAGTACTTTCTTTGGACCAACTGCAAAGCCATTATTTGATGAAGAGGAGTATCCACATGATCCTAATATGCCTGCTTTGATTGAAATTGATACTCCTATTGATGATGAAGACATGGATGATTTCTTCAATGCTGATTTAAATAATTTGGAACATGTCATTCATGAAAGTCCTGTTACCTCAACAAGGATTCACAAGATTCATCCCAAGGAACAAATACTTGGAAACTTGAATACTCCAATTCAAACAAGAAGCAGGGTTAAGAACACTGAACCCTTTCCTGAACATGGGTTCTTTGCAAGATCACTTCACAATAGAAACAGTCATAAAGATCTGCAAAATTTCATGTTTGCTTGTTTTCTGTCTCAAAAGGAGCCCAAGAGAGTTGAAGAAGCATTATCTAAAGAAGGATGGGTAGAATCAATGCAAGAGGAGCTTCTTCAGTTCAAACTTCAAGAGGTTTGGACATTGGTTGATCTTCCAAATGGTAAGAGGTCAATTGGGACAAAATGGGTGTTCAGAAACAAAAGGGATGAAAGAGGTATTGTTGTGAGGAACAAGTCAAGGTTGGTTGCTCAAGGATACACACAAATTGAAGGCTTGGATTATGATGAAGTGTTTGCTCCAGTTGCAAGAATTGAGGCTATTAGATTGTTTTTAGCTTATGCTTCATTCAAAAATTTTATTGTGTATCAAATGGATGTTAAAAGTGCATTTTTGTATGGCACAATTGATGAGGAGGTTTATGTTTGTCAACCTCATGGTTTTGAAGATCCTAATCATCCTGACAAGGTCTACAGGGTGAGGAAGGCTATGTATGGTTTGCATCAAGCTCCTAGGGAATGGTATGAGTGTCTGTCTACTTATTTGATGGACAATGGGTTTAAAAGAGGGCTGATTGATAAGACCTTGTTCATTAGGAAGCACAAAGATGATATTTTATTGGTTTAGGTTTATGTAGATGACATCATCTTTGGCTCAACCAATAAGGAGCTATGCAAAGATTTTGAGAAGCTTATGCATGATAAGTTTCAGATGAGTTCTATGGGAGAAATCACTTTCTTTTTGGGGCTACAGGTTCAACAAAGGACTGATGGTATCTTCATTAGTCAAGACAAGTATGTAGCAGATGTGTTGAAGAAGTTTGGGTTTCAGGATGTGAAGAGTGCTAATACGCTAATGGAGACTCAGAAACCACTGCTACTTGATGATGGAAGTCCCAGAGTTGATCAGAAGTTGTACAGGTCCATGATTGGAGCTTTGATGTATCTCACTGCATCTAGGCCAGATATAATGTTCTTAGTATGTGTGTGTGCCAGATTTCAACTTCCCTCGCTGGAGCAATACCAGGAAGTTCATCAGGGAAAACGTCGGAAAATTAAGGTATCTGACAGGAAAGACTATCGATGGTCGGAACTTCAAGAGAAGTATCCTTAATGGATGCCAGAAAACCAAGGCAACCATGCGAAATGAGAGTACGAGCTTTCATAGCCGAGATGATCTTAATCGACTTGAAGCGGTTGAGCACGTGATAAACGAAATCAGGTTGGTGAATATCACCAAAGATAACAATTCGAGCATAGCAGTCAATGGTAGCCCTATGAAGGCCAACCAATCATACCCGAGAATAATATCGAAATCAAACATATCCAAAGGAAGAAGATTAATGAACGAATACCATCAACGAAACGTAGGGGACAATCCACATATTTACGATCAATAAGCACTTGGTTTTTCATAGGGGTGGAAATAGAGACTTCGGTTTAACAAAGGTGTGGGTGTCATATTTAATTTCCTTACTAACGAAGTAGATATCATAGAATGTGTAGCACCGGTATCGAATAAAGTTAAAGGATAATATCACCAATATAAAGAATGCCGGTAATGGTACGAAGAGTTATTTGCTTGGTCCCAGTAAAGCATACACACGGCCCTTGGTGGTGGTTTGGCCGTGTTCCCCAGTAGTCACATTCCCCGAGTGCAATCCTTCACCCTATGAGTGAGACCACATGCATAGCAACCACTGTGGCCTTGAAGCATACACCGGATGAGGCTTACCACAAGTGTTGCAAAGTGGAGAGGAGGCAAAATCTCACCGGTGACGCTTCTATGATATGAAGAACGGAAGAACGGTCCTGCTGACCACCACGATAAGGTTGATCCCGAACCACGTGGACCCCCACCATCACCATTGACCGACGGCGGTCGTTTCTCGATCTGTCATACCTCTGTGAACCACTTGCCCGAGTGTCACGGCGTCCACGGTCGTATCGTCCCCTAAACTCGAGTATGGTCCTGCGACCCGAGATAAATACGATCACCATCCTGTTCCTCTTGTTGAAGCACGGATCCTCATGTAGCAACTCAATGTTGCGGGCAGCATCCGCAATCTAGCGAGCTACCTCGTGTACTGCGTTATTAATCACCTCGCTAACACCCATTTCTTCAAACCCCATTTGTACTCCGAGATTGACGGCGGCGTGCATCTCGGCAATCTCACCTACAAACCCAACCAACCTCATAAAGCGTTGCATGTACTCGTGGGAAGTTTCCTATCAGCTAATGTAAGGCGTTGTACTCTCTTTCATATCGCTGCTAGTTCGATTCGGGAAAATACTATTTGTAGAAGATATCCCTAAAAGTATTCCAAACACAAGTATCTAGAAAGTTCTCTTCCCTGGACAAGAGATAGGCCTTCCACCAGTTAAGGGCATCACCCTCGAATTTGAAGGTCGCTAGTCTGGTTTTCACCTCGTCACCACAACCCAGCACATTGAATAGCTTCTCCATGTGCGTTATCCAGTCCTCTGCATCATTAGGTGAAGCTGCCGAGCGAAAAGGGACTGGCTTAAGTTTGTTGAAGCGTTCGATCCAAACATGAATGGGAGTAGGTGGGTTGCACCCCACACCATCATTTACGCCGGAGGAGCTAGCGCCATTCCGATCGTTATTAGTGATGGTAGCAACGCGATCTCGGGCATAGAGAGGCCGAGCGCGCAAGAATCAAAGCTTCGCTTAAGTTAGGATTACCATCCCGTTATACGTCGCCATTCCTTCAAGTAGTCACCATCTGAAGAGTTCATTAAACGATTAGCAAAGGTTAGGAAGTAAGATGGAGATCATGAGCGAAATGATGATAATGAAACCTAGAATCTACCCAAACCTCACCAGTCAAATCTTAAGCTCTACGGATCAGCGCTTAGGGTCGATATGTCACGAGTCCTCGACTACAAGTCAAACTGGGCTCGATACCATAATTGTAACACTGAACCCGATAAGGGTAGAAGTATTATAAAATGGTGTCATATCAAAGCATACATAATGAACATAATAAAGCAACGGAAGTCTTAAATAAATAACCAAAGGAAATCCAGCCAACACGGCTTAAACGTTACATAAGTTCATCAAAAGAAGAAGGAATAAATCCAAGACATAAATAAGCATAATCCGAGTCTAAAGTAATGTCAACATAATCAAGCAGAACTAAGATGACTAGAGCCATAGATTGACATAACCGCTCATCACTCAAACCCATAGCTAAGATCCCAGCTTCTAGCTTAATTACGCGCATGGAAAAGAAGTAGCTGAGCTTAAAAGCCGTGATGAAGGATATATATATAACAAAACGAATAATCGAAGGGTAAGTAATGAGGATATCATAATCATAAGGTGTAATGGGAAATATCATAAGGCATATCAAAGGATAATAAGAGAAAGGAAATGGAAGGTCAGTCATATACCACGAGCCCATATCATATCAAACACATATCATATCATATCATATCATATCATATCATATCAGTATTCGAGGGGTGACCTCGGAATACCAAATATAATGGAGGGAGACCTCAAGTAACGTTGGAGTGATCAACTCCTAGAAATGTGAAGACGCGTATTGTAACACCGACATCATTCACCATATAAATCTCCAATCGATCAAATCCTCGAAACATATCATATCTAGGATGCATCCATACTGGGCAAATCATATACATATAGTGCTCATAATCATATCATATCATAATAGGGGACGATGTGTATCATCACTCGTACACACTGGAGTCATGCCATTGGTGCATCAATGACACGGTCGGGTTACCTTCGACTAGAAACACATATTTGGCTCGGGTATCGGTGAAGGGTCAAAGCATATTCATATCATAAGGGTTCGTATCAAAGTTCATATCATAGTTTCATATCAAAGTTTCATATCAAGGTTCATATCAAGGTCATATCGAGTTCATATCAAAGGGAGCATAGCAGAGTCATAGAGAAGCCCTAATCATGAGGCTTAGAGTAAAGCGTAGCAATGTGATTCAAGCTAATATCGAAAGATGTATAAGAATCACGAGAAACCTTAAGAGGTAAGGTAAGAATATCGTACCTTATTACGAAAGCAAATCACAACGAAAGTAAAATCAAGAAAGCGATCAAACCCGTGCCGGGAACCTATATGAATTAGATAGCGTTCTATAAGAATCGAGATCACTAGTTTAAGGCGGCTTTCTATTTTTAGCAAGTTTCCACTTTTAGTAATCTTTCCATTTTAAGTACTTTCTATTTTAGGTAACTTTCCATATTTAGTAACTTTCCATAATTAGCAGGTTTCCATAATTAGCAGGTTTCCATAATTAGCAGGTTTAGTTACTTAAGGATCATTTATGACAAGTTACAAAAGTTTAGGGTTTAAAATGTCAATATTACAAAGTATAGGGTTAAAAATGTAAATATAGCAAGTTTACTCATTTTACTCATTTAATCCATTTAGTTAACATATTAACAAGTTAATCCATCAAGTTTCATAATTTACAAATTAACCCCTTATCTTTATTAAATCCTTAATACAAAACCCTAGTTTTCGATTATGATTAACGTATAGGTTTTAACACATGTAGACTCGATTATCATAGACTACAAAACATATTAACCACAATCCATTTTGTACGTGACATCCCTTCACCAAGACTATATATGTACGCCCCATATACAAATCAAACAACCTCGTAAATCATTCGTTATCGATTCCATTTATCACATACGTATACATATAGTTTCACAAGCTCATTTAACCCTTTAATGTAATCCATATATGTCGACATAATGAGATACCAAAAATCAGATTTGTATAAAGGTTTACACGTTACATATCATTCGAATCATATAGGTTAGAATCATGATTTTATGTAATCTATTTTATCATTTCATGTGACAAACATATTCATTATTTTATGTGACATATTTTCGTGTAACAAGCCCTAAGGAGGACTCCATAGCCACGTTAAAATCAAGAAACAAAAAGGGAGAGACGTGAGATGATGATACGTTACCCTAGTAGCGTGTACGTGACAAAGAAACAAGAATCAAACCACCACGATCAAACCAAGCCTTCCTTGGCTATACCAAACCCACGACCTAGAAATCAAACCCACGTCCAAGCTTCCAAACACGATCACAAGCCCACCAATCGATCACACACGATCACAAGCCTCCTAGGATCACTTTGCTTCTTTGATTTTCGGATGGAATGAAGAAAATATAAAGGTTGCCGCCACTATGGAGAAAGAAAATAGATCTAGGGTTTACTTGGTGTTTTTGAAATGAAAAGGAAATGTGTAAATGAGATTAGTGAAATTTGATATGGATAATAATGAGGAGTCAAATCAAGGCCGGCCATAGAGGAGGGGGGGGGGGAGACCAAATCTTAACTTTCCAACTTATCTCTTTATTATGTATATAGTCTCCTTTGTAGTCTAGGTTAATTGTGTACATTATGATATGTTTATTTGTTACTTAGAGTTTAATCATTTATGTTCTTTTAATTTATATCATAAGTTAATTACTTTCATAATCTGTGTATATTATTAATGATATAACTTGTTAAACGATGTTGACGTGTTTCCCGAGTTTGTAAAATTTTAAGTTTGAGGGCAAAATTGTCATTTCACGCGTTTGAGATTTTAGGGTTTTACAACTCTTCCCCTCTAAAAAGAAAATTTTCGTCCTCGAAAATTGAAAAGGAAAACGAAGCAATAAACGAAGACATACCCAATGATGAAAAGAAATGTGGATAACTAGCTCGCATAGATTCCTCTGTCTCCCGTGGTAGCTTAACGCCTCGGGTGATTCTTCCAAAGAATCTTAACAAACGGAATTACTTTGTTTCTCGTGATTCGATCTCGTCGATCTAAAATAGCTTCGGGTTCTTCCGGTAAGGACATATCTGGCTGAATCTGATCCAGAGGATAGGAAACCACGTGTAACGGATGATAGTTGTATCCCCGTAGCAGAGATACATGAAACACATCATGAACATGAGATAGCTGAGGAGGTAGAGCTAGACGGTAGGAAACCTCCCCAACACGATCCATAATCTCGAAAGGTCCGATGAATCGAGGACTGAGCTTGCCCTTGATTCCAAAACGCTTAATACCACGGAACGGCGAAACTTTCAGAAAAACACGATCACCAACACGAAACTCCAAGTCGCGCCTATGCTTATCAGCATAACTCTTTTGCCGTGAACGAGCCTCCTTCAATCTTTCCCTAGCAATCGCCACTTTCTCATTAGTAATCTCAATGAGTTAGGACCCTCAATCGAACGCTCACCTACCTCATCCCAACAAATGGGTGCTCTACATTTCCTCCCATATAACAACTCATACGGTGCTCCTTTGATGCTAGCGTGCCAACTATTGTTGTAGGCAAACTCCACCAAGCAACGATACTCATCCCATTTCCCACCATTCCAATGCACAAGCCCTCAACATGTCCTCAAGAGTCCGAATAGTCCTCCTCATTCCGACCATCGGTTTGAGGATGAAAAGCGATACTGAACTTAAGACGCATACCCCAAGCTTTCTGCAGACTCTTCCAAAACTGTGACGTGAAGCGCGGATCTCTATCGGAAACAATAGCAGTAGGAGTACCATGCAATCTAATAATCTCTTGCTGAAAAATCTCCGCCAATCTACTAACACGATAATCTTTCCGGATAGGTAAGAAATGAGCGAATTTGGTTAGTCGATCAACAACCACCCAAATCGCGTCATGTCTTTTCTGAGTAGGAGGCAAGCCTGTGACAAAATCCATGGAGATTTCTTCCCACTTCCATGTAGGAATATCTAACGGCTGCAAAAAACCACTAGCCCTCTGATGCTCAATCTTAACCTGCTGACGGTGGGTCATACACCTAGCTACAAACGAAGCCACATCCTGCTTCATACCATTCCACCAGAAATGTTGCTTAAGATCCCGATACATCTTGGTAGAACCAGGATGAATAGTGAAAGGGGAACTATGAGCCTTAGACAAAACAGTTTCACGCAAAAGCGGATCATTGAACACAAAGTCGACCCTTATACCATACGACGCCGAAACCATCAACACTGAACTCAGTCTGCTTACCTGCCTCGATATTCTGAACTATAGACAAAAGCTCACCATCATCCTTCTGAGCTTCCTTAATCCGCAATATAAGGTTGGACTCTACCCTCAAGCTCGCCCAATAACCATCATAACCCTGAAAACACAATTCCACATCCATAAGCTCAAGATCGTGAAGAACCCTGGATTCAATATCCAAACTAGCAATCATACCCGACTTTCGGCTTAGTGCATATGCAACCACATTAGCCTTACCCGGGTGATACTGGATGTTCGTGTCATAATCTTTAAGAAGCTCTAACCATCTCCGCTGCCTCATATTGAGCTCCTTTTGTGTGAATATATACTTTAAACTTTTGTGGTCATTAAAGATATCACACGACTCACCGTACAAGTAATGCCTCCAAATCTTTAAGGCAAAACCACCGCAGACCAACTCCAAATCATGCATGGGATAATTCTCCTCATACGATTTCAATTGCCTCGAAGCATAGGCAATCACCTTACCATGCTGCATCAATACACAACCCAAACCTCTTCTTCGACGCGTCAGTAAAATCGAAAACCTCCGGAACCCGATGGAAGTGTCAAAATAGGCGCATAAACCAATCTCCGTTTCAACTCCTCGAAACTCTTTTCACGCTCATCCGTCCATTCAAACTTTTCTCCTTTCCTCATCAATTGCGTCAAAGGTAACGCCAATCGAGAGAAACCTCAACAAAACGGCGGTAATAACCGCAAGCCCCGAAAACTTCTAATTTCCGTCACGGTAGTAGGTCTCGGCCATTTTGTGATAGCCTCAACCTTAGATGTGTCCATCTTGATACCATCAGCAGACACAACGTGACCAAGGAAAGCAACTTGACTCAGCCAGTGCATTCGACTTAGAGTATTTTGCATACAACTTCACGCTTCGAAGAGTCTCCAATACAATACGAAGGTCTCTCGCCGCTCAGCCTCACTCTTAGAATACACGAGGATGTCATCGATGAAGACGATCACAAACTTATCGAGATACTCGTGGAAAACACGATTCATAAGGTCCATGAAAACTGCAGGCGCATTAGTCAAACCAAAAGGCATAACCAGGAACTCATAATGGCCATAACGAGTACGGAACGCGGGCTTAGAAACATCTTGCTCCTTCACACGTAATTGATGATAACCAGACCGCAGGTCAATCTTAGAGAAAAATTTTGCACCTTGCAATTGATCAAACAAGTCGTCGATGCGAAGAGGATAAACAAGCGTTTCTTTTATAGTGATCACGGTTCAAATCCGCGGTAATCAATACACAACCTCATACTCCCATCTTTCTTCTTAACATGTAGGATCATTATTTTATTGTGTTTGATGATTCGGGTGGTCTTGGAAGATCAAAATACATGTTTGCCATTAGAGAGAGAAAGTTAGAGAGAGAGGGTGTTCTTGCTAGAGAGTTGGTTTACAAAAAGTGAAAGATTAGATTAGAAGCACCACCCCTTCCATGGATGGAAGGGGTATTTATAGTTACATGAAATACGACCTCCTATCGGCCTGTGGATCAGGGATACAGTGGGTAAAGACCCTTCCTTCCTCCACGGTGTTGCACTAAGCTATACTACGCTAAAACTAATAAATAAACTACTAAATAACGTAAATAACGATATGTCTACGAGCTAACTTATGCTAGATAATATTAGGGTTGACCGACTCTTCACTATGGAATTTTCTAATTCCTAACAATCTTCCCCTAAGGGAGGTAACCCCATGTTATACATTTCGAGTCCTAGCATTCTATTCTTGTCTTTGTTCTTGAGCTCGTAGACTTCAATTCTTCATTTCAACAATCTTTGTGCTTTTGTAGCGATTCTTCAATGTCCGCATTGATTTGTACTTTTAGTGGAGGCCTTTAACTGATCCACATCTTTGATGATCTTCGAGCTTTCTTTGAGATCATCACCCACAGTAAATCTCTGGATCATCCATAGTAGTGTTGCCTTCATGTGAAGTTGTGACATTTGGACCGACATGCTCATACTTTTGAATCATGACATCTTTCCATCAGAGTAGCGGAAGCCTTACTGGTTCATGATATTTGCAGCAGCGTATCAGAATCATAGTATAAAAATATCGAAACCAGGTTATGTAGATATGCACCGTCATGATTTCTTCAATTAAGTGTGGTTCTGTGAACATGCGGCTTTGGATTGACTCCTCACGATCAGCTGATCAACAGCCCAAATGCAAATACCCGCAAACAACGTTAGCAATAAAGCACACGAAAGTGTCTTTGATCACTTTCGTTGAATTGAGGTACACGCCCACGGTTCCCGTTGATCAGACAAAGTACCGCCTGTGATTAGGTAGGATTCCTAAGAATCTCCTTGACAGGTTTCAAGCACTGTTCTAGCTATTCTCAAACCGGAACGTCTCAAAGAAGACAACACGGAGTGAGTGAACCAATAAATTGAGATTCACTGATTGATGAAAAATGATTTGAAAACAATCGCCTATTGCTTGAAGAAAGAGTTTTGCAATACAACGAAGGTTTTATGAGAAAGATCAATTTTCAAACAAAATACTTTTTGTATTAGAGAATGAGTACACATTCGACATGCTAGCGAAAAGAAGAGATTCGCACATCGAACGGTTTTTCTAAAAGTATTTTTTAATCAGAGATACTTTTTGAATTTGAAAAACATAAGTACACATTCAACGTGCTAGAGAAAAGAGGGTTTGCACATCGAACGGTTTTTCCAAAAGTATTCGTCAATTCCAATCCTGGACCAAGGTTGATTCAAGAAAGAATCGCCCCATCGTTTCTATCCAGTTGTCACAAGCTTGATCTTACGAGAAGATCTCACATGTCACCCACCAAGAGCTTGTTTGATGTTAGCTCTAGAAGGATTTCCATCTTCATCGTGAATATTTTCATATCACTCGGATGTTCTGGCAATACCACAAGGATAATGCGTAGAACTCTTAATATGTACTTACTTTCCACATTGTGTGAAATAGCAAGTCTTAAATAATTTAGTGTCCTAATGAGATATTGTGGATGATCTCTTGGCTCTAGACTCAATAGTGCACATTTGGTTCCTGTGTCGGAGACTAGGGAGAGGGTCTCCTACTTCAATATCAACCATCTCTAAGAGAAAGTCGATAGATTATGTCGGTTCCCCGTGAGAATGAAACAAGCCCTTTTAAGAGGAACTTGAGTGGCTTGGGAAGTTTAGTGCAGGCGCCATGGGTCCATGACGTCTTGTCTTCAATACAAGTGTTACCATAGTAACAACCAGTAGCATATGTATTGAACCCGGTTTCTGCCCTAAGGTTGAATTGATGGAGGGTTATTTCTTTTCACCCTTTTCTCACATTCTTTTTCATTCTTCAACCCCTCAGTGCTTACCGAGACTTCATAACTAGAACCTTGTTGGGTTTATTCCAGTACTAGCTCAGTCTCGGTCTGCACTCTTCCCATTTTCTCATTTTCTCCTTTTTTCAATATACCTAAGGACTCTACACTATCTAGTGGATTGTCCCTGGGTAGATCCCTCCGGTTCTGGCGGATCGTGGGAACGAATACCTAACCTAACCATCCTTATAACTCCATGCATAAAGTAAATTGGTCGGTCTTTTGGTATTGTTCTTTCTTTCATGAAACCAATTGAAAAATCATTTGGAAAAACAATCAAGGTACTTGTGATACGAGATCAAAGCATTTTGTACCTTAATAGTTTTGATCATTTAGAAAATGCTCCCCCTCAACATGTGCATATGATTTTGAAATTGTTTAGCACATGGAGGCAAGAGTTCTTTGAAATAATTTCTTTGAAATAATTTCTTGATCACAATTTCCATGGAAAAAGCCATTTGATTTTCTTTGGTAAATTCTCCCCCTCAATATGTGCATAGGATAAGTCATTTTTATCACATAGAGGCAAGAGTTCTTTTGAAGCACATCCACAATCACAAAATCCATTAAGAAAACCATTTGAAAACACAATCAAGGTACTTTATAATGTCTTTTTTTTTTTTAAACTTTTGTACCTCGATGGTTTTGCTCCCCCTCAATATATGCTTCGAGATTCGAAAGCATTTAGCACATACGAGAGAGCAGCCTGCACAATTAAATCAAAATGATCACCTTTTATCTCAAATTTCATTATTAAATCACAAATTCTCCCCCGATCAAAAATATCAAACCCTTTGAGATTTTGGATCCCAAGTGATTTAATACGGTTTAGAAAACATGGGAGAATACGTGGCCTGGTTTAAATACTCATCATGTTTTTGGATAACTCCTCCTCCTCAACATGTGCATTGTGTATGAAATCGTTTGGCACAAGGAGGCAGGAGTGCCTTTAAAGGACTAAAACCAATTCCATTTAAACAGATTTGAGATTTAAACCACGATCTCTACCCCGATCAGAAATATCAAACCATTTGAGATTTGTGATCCCAACTGTTTTAAATCATTTAGAAAAATTTGGGGAAAGACGTGGCAAGATTCAATTTTGAAAGATGATAGATAAGGACCATTTTAAGACATTAAAGATTGTTAGTGTCGGTATGAGTTTTTAAGAGATCTTTAAGTTAAAACAAAACAATTTCACAATCAAACAAGAATGTAAAACATTTCATTTTGAAAGACCTTGATTCTAAAGAAAAATCATACCATGACATAACATTAAATCTTTAGATCACCACTTTTTGTTGTACAAAGCGGACTTTTTTTTTTTGAAGATATATTGTATGAAAATATTTTAAATTAAATCACTCCCCCCCCTCAATCGATGACCGAAGTCGATAATTGACTGACTTAAGTTTTGATAAAATAAAGTCCGGTGATTTTCAAAATTTAGTCCAATATATTTTCAAAACAATATATTCCATTTTCAAAACAATTTATTCAAATTTATTCAAAATTGTTTAAAAATGGTATCCTGCACAAAGATACGTTAGTGGTTGAGAAGCTTCCGTTGTTGTTGTTGTAGGGTTGGAAGAAAAACCGTCTGCAAATGCAGTGAGACTTCTTCTTACGTTGCATTTTGAATGCCAACTGAGGTCCAATTAAGCTCCGTTTCTTCACTTGCTGAAGAAAACCATCTGCCGATGCAAGAAGACCTCTTACGTTGCATTTCATGCCAACTCCATTGAAGTCCAATTACGCTCCGTTTCTTCATTTGTCAACCCAAGATATAGTTACCCTTTCTTTGCGGCATCCAATCATGTTCATTTATGGGATCCGGATCGGGAACATTCTTATATACCAATATACCTGCATATGTTAGTGAACACACATACAAATATATGGTGGTCGACATCACCCAAACAACAATCGACTAATAAAAGTCAATGTAACATATCAATCAGATCATATAAATGTATGGGAATAATGTGTATATCAAACTCTAATCATCTAATCCTAGCAATCATATCCTAGGCACCTAGTCCTTCAACATAGGTTAACATCATTTTTAATTAAGCATATTAGGATAATTAAGAAAGCCTGTTAGAAGATATAGATTTGAAAACATTATCCCCCTCAATCAATGACTCAATTTGTGAAAAGTTTAAAAGTGCTGAAGTCATTGATTGAGTTTGCAGATTTAATAAAAACTCTGAAACTGATTGTTGTTAAAGCAACTCATTTTACCACCATTTTTGGAAAACAACAAATATTTTTCTGAAGAATTTTAGATGGAAAAACATTTGTGTAGGAACAGCAGTCCTTCGACATACTTTCCTCAAAGTGTTTTAGGATAAGTGCACGAAATATTTTGGAAAAGTTCAAGTGCAGCACTTTCCTTTCTTAAAGACCGGGTTGCTATCTGAAATAATAGCAAACCATAGTTTAAGCACGAAGCTCAAGTAACCTGCAAGCCATCATTTGAAGCCGGGTTATGTCTAAAATAATCGTAAGCCATGTTTTGTGACATGTTTTGAAAAGAATATTTACACCTCCTGCTCGAACTTCATCTAAAGTCCCGTGCCATTATTGAATGACATTTCTAAGACCGTAGATGTTATCGATACCAGAAGACATGTCTTGGAAAACATATTTTTGGTATTTTTCAAATTTTCTGATTTTTATGGGTTTTTGAAGATTTTATATTTTTCTATTTTGATTTTGTTGGTTTTATATTTTTGTATTTTGTTTTTCTGATAAATATATACAGTGATAGAGTAGATGATATAGTTAAAGAAGATGATGATCGATGAGTACAGAGATAAGTATATCGAAAGCAAAGACGTCGTAGAAGATAGAAGTCATCATCTCTTAAACATTCACCACCAAAGCTTCCGAGGCTCTTGAATCGAAGAAAGAAATTGAACCATCTGAAAGTGAGACTTTGGCGACTACCCCCAAACCGAAAATCCTTTAGCGATTCAAGCTCTATTTCAAGCTTGCCTTAGCCAGGTGCACAGAGAAGCACACCATTATCATAAATCTTGTTGCTCCATTTAAGAACGATAATCGAGGATCTCCATTCGGGGTTATACCATCAAGAAGAAGAACAACAACGTATCATCCCACTCAAAGATAATCTTCTCAAATTTCATAGCCACCGAAGTCTGACGCTATCCATTCCAAAAGGTGTCAAGAGACCACTTCCCCCACGTAGTTGAATTGATGCAGTCAGTCTCTTAGACTAGAGCTCACGAACCCGAATACACATACCCGAAGACAAAGAAACTTATACCATCGAAGTAGCGAATTAAGTCCAATAGCCAAAGAATAACCCCGATGTATACTTTTCTCTCCCCTGAAGAAAGTGTATGAAGCTCAAGAACCCGAATACACCAATGCCCAAAGAGAGAAAACCGATAACATTGAAGAAGCAGTCCGAATCACTGATTATCTCTGGTGACAATCAGGATGTCAACTCCGAATAAGTGATTATATCACTAAATCACAGATTAAGCCCTCAAGTGAGATAGCTGAGCATCCCCAATGTACACAATCTCTCCTCCTCGATGAATGCGATAGCATCATCACACACTTGTGTACCTCTTTTATCATCAGAAACTAACTCTTGCATCTCTTCCCCCACATAGTTGGAATAAAAAACACTGAACGCTATGAGTCAAATCTTGAGTTTCTCTGCGGTAATGACAATAGTCTTCCCGGAATATCTTCAATCACTTAGAAGTATTAAGCTCGTCAAGATTACTCGCGTATAGATGTGTGTCTCCTTCCCCCTTGCTGGTTTTGACACTACAGAGTCAGCAAATCATTATAAGCCCGTATACTAGAAATTTGAGAAGAGCATTTGAACTCTTGTGAGAATCAACTTGCTGAATAATGTGAACAAATCTAATTGGGGATTAAATTTGGCATTTCAATCTCCTCCAATTAGTGCTCTCCCCTAAACCGACAATCTGTTTGATAAATGCCCAGATTAAGAAGAAGTCTTTAGATCGTTAAAAGCAACTCGTCTTTAGTCTTCTAACATGTAGCAGAAAATGTAGAACAGACTGTAGACTCGACCTTCTTCAAGATTGTGCAGTTGGGGAATAGATAGTTAACATATTCATCTCACAAAATGCGTTCCAATTACCTTGTATGTAGCAAATCTCCTTAACTAAAATCCCTCCCAATCAAACAAGAACAGAAAGATGTTCATCAAAGAAATCAGCCCAGCAACTAGAAGCACTTTGTCATTTAATCATATCAGCCCGTGAAGATGTCAACCAACGGCTCTTAGAGGAAACTACATGTGAAGATGATCCGATAAGAAGAATCTCGGTTCTTACATGAGTTAGGAGCTGTTTGACCATATATTCTCAAATTTCAATCAACAATGCAAAAAATTCACACTTCTTCTCCCCCTCAAGAATTGCATACGTAGTTGCCATTCTTGATTAAACAAGTGAACTCATCCATGTGTAGTCTATTTCCACTTCTCCCCCGCAAAAATTGCATATGATGTCGCCATCGCCATTTTAATTGAGCTATTGAAAAATAGAAAAACCATCAACAATAAGTAGATCACCATTGAGAAAAAACATGAGAAGAAGATCCACTTGATGATGAGCGCATGGAAAAAGCATAAAGCATGTTGGTGAGAATGGTCATAATAAGAAGATTTCTCTTCTTCCGAAGATAAAGCGCACTGAAACGTACACTTTTCTTTTCTTTAGAGAACGAGGCTTGAACTGATATGTTCAAACGTCATTAGAAGATTTCTCTTCTTTCAAAGATAAAGCGCACTGAAACGTACACTTTTCTTTTCTTTGGAGTACGAGGCATGAACTGCTGTGTTCATACGTCATTATGATGAAGTACCAGGCCTGAACTGATGTGAACAGACATCATAATCTTTCTCTTTTCTGCTCTCTTAGCAAAACATGTATTCATCCCCATTATCATTTTGTAGGCTCTTTGTAGTGACAACTGATGGAGAAAACCCAATATGATGAATTTGACCCTGAAGAAAACTAACCCGAACTCGTGACTTAAACTTGCACATATGTAACAAAGAGCGGTGCCGAGAATTCATGCTCCATTGAATCTCTTATGTACTCTATACTCTTCAACCAACCAACCATCAAGTAATAGACGTACATTACCTCTTGAAAATCCACAATTGAATGTGACACTGAGCACTACAACGTAACTCCTTTAAGTGATAGTTATTTTGTAGTGGTAAGAGCCCAATTCCCCCAAGTGGTAAAAGAAAAGGTAAAAGACACCCAACAATAACTAGATTTCCAAGTCTTCGTTTTTGAAAATAAGCTCGAACAAGGATCATGAAGAATCTTCATCCAACCATCCCCTGATATCTTCAGATACTAAGTACACTCGCCCGTGATATTTCACTTCAACCTCAAATAAATAATACTGAATTAACGCCGTTGTCACATCTTTTGATTAAACGCTCCAATCAAGCCTCCTTTGACGTTTTAAGTGAACTATGATAATGGTTTCCATCCCCGACCATGGTTAGAAGCACAAAACCCCGTAAAACTTTGAAATAGCCAAACTGCCATAACGAATATCCAAACACACATCCAATTCATGAAGTACACCCTTTTATCCCTTCTTCGAAGTAGAAACCGTAGTACCAGCATCAGATAAGATCCAGAAATACACATTCCTTTCTCCAGGATGGTCCATCAATACGGGATTTTACAGTTCTATGGTTTAAACCGAGAAATAGTTTCTTTCGCGGGATTTTACAAAACCAACAATAAACCGCAAGATAGATCCGGAAATGCTCATTACTTTAACCAGGATGTTTCCATTGTTACGGGATTTTACAAGTCTATGATTTAAACCGAGAAATAATTTCTTTCGCGGGATTTTACAAAATCAAGACAAAACCGTAAACAATGCCAGCTTGAATGTGTTAAGACAACTTTGGTTTCGGAGAATATCTGTTTTAGGGGAACATGCCTTGGTTCTTCAACGATTCTTCTTCACCATG
Source organism: Chrysanthemum makinoi (assembly GCA_910596185.1). Classification (NCBI taxonomy): domain Eukaryota; kingdom Viridiplantae; phylum Streptophyta; class Magnoliopsida; order Asterales; family Asteraceae; genus Chrysanthemum; species Chrysanthemum makinoi. Next base: position 89,276,482 of record OU343216.1, read on the forward strand.
AACAATTCTATACCCAAATGTAGACAGCTTCACAAACCATACTAAGTCAAGTAGTATACACTACTTCCCCTGGAGGTTGACCGTAACACATCAAAGTACACGTTTCTCCCCCATGATGGTTTCGAACTTTCGGAAGCATCATAATGTGTACGACCATCTGCACGAAAAGTTCTTGTCATAAGTAAACATCTTGAAAAATCATAACTGACGCTGAAGATTCTTGAAAAATTTTGCTTAGACTGTGAAGTATCATTGACATTCTGTGGCTTCAAATATCTCATGGGAATTGCAGAAATTGAACCTCCTTTGATTCTCCGGCTAATAGTAATGACCACATATGGGATAACATTTCGCGTTAATAATACCGTACAAAACCCCGTAGTCATTTTCCACTTTTTCGTACAAGCCGTGAATTTGTATCCTTTCGTGAAATATACCATACCAAAATAGCAATGACTTAAAAAAATTTGCATCCAATATTCACATTCGGATAACAAATTTTTTCTAAGTAACCCCGTTAAGCTCAGGTAGTCAGGTCTAATGCCAATTACTCATCAATCCCACGTTTAGATCCAAGATTGTGAAGCCCAAATGCAATGGAGAAGCCGAAGACCAGATGAGAAGCCCACGTGCTTAAGTTGGATTACCCGATCCATTAGCCACAACCTCATCCGGTTATAAGAGATGAATACTACTTTAACCTAAACCTAAAATAACACATTACACCACATCTGTTAAAAATGCGCCCCCCTCCTCTTCTCACCTACCCTTATCTCTTCTCCACAAAACAAAACGCCTCTTTCATTTTTATACCAGATCACATCGCGTAAGAAACTTAAAGCATCAAATAACATCATTACAATCACGTCTCACATCAAAACCTTTGATAACAAGCGTATCATCAAAATACCCTTCTCACAATTCCTTCGCCACAGGGATGGCATGGTGTACGTGATATGAGATAGCCACAGGGATGGCCTAAAGTTAGAAACAAGGTTCTAAGAGCCTCCTTAAGTTCTCAGGTAGGTAAACGATTGCATTTAGTATCTTGTGTTTAAATTTGAACGACACCTCAATGGATTGTAACACTTTTGTTATAAATCCGATTGACAAGTTTCGAAAATTAAAGAAGCATATGCTTTCACAAAAATAACGGATCGATGAGGTAATTATTCTAATTCGTGTCTAAGACTTGTAATAGTCTTGATGTAAACTTGTGAGTGCCACGAATTAGAACAAACTGAGATCATTCATTTTATCAGATTCATGTCTCATTGGCATTCAAGGGTTTGAGTCTAATATTGATCTGTGATGAGGAACACTAGAGAGATATGACCTTCAAGTCTTGATGTGTCATCAATAAGCGCTAGAACTCTGAGATTGTTTGATGTAGATATCATGTGTTGCTTTTTGGTTCAAATGTATTATCAGGTAGTTGCAAGTGTGGTTTACTCTTAATTTCACTTTCTTTTCTTATTTATGGATCGAATGCACTTTTGGACTAGTGATGATAAGAGTCTGAAGTCCACATAGAGTAGTATTATAACGAAGGGTATAGTGGCACTTGACTGATGAGGTTGACATAAACTGAGGTCGAGATGTTGGTAGATTGAATTTGGTAAAATGGTATATGTTCAGATCTGTTATGAGTCTTTTGTGTGGTCATGGTCAATTCTTCTTCTACCTTTCTGTCACTAAACCATCTTTTACACAAGTCGCCATGGCCAAGTCGCCACGGCTAAGTCGCTAGGCTAACTCGCCACGGCTAAGTCGCTAGGCTAACTCGCCACGACCAAGTCGCTAGGCTAACTCGCCACGACCAAGTCGCTAGGCCAAGTCGTAGCGACTTGTAAAGACAAGTCGCTATAAGAGGTGCAATGCATCTGGTCAGTTTTGTGTCAAATCGCTAGCAAGATTTTTTATGTTTTCCGATGAGTTTTCCGGTTACTTTTCCGTTCATCTTCATGATATACCCAGAAAATTGCAAAAAAAATGATACTTTTTGACCCAAAAAGACAGCATACCAATAAGCATGTGATCCATTTGACCACGATTTACCCAGAAAATACCATGTTATGAAAAACGACCCATGAGAACAGCATGTGGACTACATACATGACCTGTTTGACTACAGTAGAACACGGTTTGGTGCAAGAAAGATATGTAAAAGATATGACATAAAACTGTTTGGACAACACATGACACACCACAGATATGACAAAGATAACAAAACCATAAGATTTTCTTGACCAAAACAAGGATACAACTAAAACTGTTTTGCCAAACAAGATACGATACCACACAAATCAGCAAAACACCATAACCTTGGCTCTGGTACCAATTGTAGGATCATTATTTTATTGTGTTTGATGATTCGGGTGGTCTTGGAAGATCAAAATACATGTTTGCCATTAGAGAGAGAAAGTTAGAGAGAGAGGGTGTTCTTGCTAGAGAGTTGGTTTACAAAAAGTGAAAGATTAGATTAGAAGCACCACCCCTTCCATGGATGGAAGGGGTATTTATAGTTACATGAAATACGACCTCCTATCGCGTGGATCGTGGATACAGTGGGTAAAGACCCGTCCTTCCTCCACGGTGTTGCACTAAGCTATACTACGCTAAAAACTAATAAATAAACTACTAAATAACGTAAATAACGATATGTCTACGAGCTAACTTATGCTAGATAATATTAGGGGTGACCGACTCTTCACTATGGAATTTTCTAATTCCTAACATAACAAATAACACCGGTGCGCCCCAAGGTGAAACACTGGGCCTAATAAAGCCGTTCTCCAATAGTTCTTGCAACTGTTCCTTCAATTCCTTCAACTCGACGGCCATACAAGTAAGGAGCTTTAGATATAGGTTCAGACCAGAATCAAATCGATGCCAAATTCAACTTCTCGCTGGAGCAATACCGTGAAGTTCATCGGGAAAACGTCGGAAAATTCGCGTACGACAGAAAGACTATCGATGGTCGGAACTTCAAGAGAAGTATCCTTAATGGATGCCAGAAAACCAAGGCAACCATGCGAAATGAGAGTGCGAAGCCATAGCCGAGATGATCTTAACAGACTTAGGCGGTTGAGCACCGTGATAAACGAAATCAGGTTGGTGAATATCACCAAAGATAACAATTCGAGCATAGCAGTCAATGGTAGCCCTTTGCAAGGCCAACCAATCCATACCCGTAATAATATCGAAATCAAACATATCCAAAGGAAGAAGATTAGCTGAACGAATACCATCATCGAAACGTAGGGAACAATCCACATATTCACGATCAATAAGCACTTGGTTTTTCATAGGGGTGGAAATAGAGACTCGGTTTAACAAAGGTGTGGGTGTCATATTTAATTTCCTTACTAACGAAGTAGATATCATAGAATGTGTAGCACCGGTATCGAATAAAGTAAAGGCAGTAATATCACCAATATAAAGAATGCCGGTAATGGTACCTAAAGAGTTCGCTGCTTGGTCCCGAGTAACGAATCACACACGGCCCTTGGTCGAGCTGGTTTGGCCGTGTTCCCTGAGTAGTCACTTTCCCCTGAGTGCAATCCTTCACCCTATGAGCAGTAGACCCACATGCATAGCAACCACCTGTGGCCTTGAAGCATACGCCCGGATTAGGCTTACCACAAGTGTTGAAAAGTGGAGGAGGAGGCAAAATCTCACCGCTTCTTATGATATGAAGAACTGTAAGAACGGTCCTGCCGACCACCACGATAAGGTTGATCCCGAACCCGACGCCGACCCCCACCATCACGACCGATGGTCGTTTCCGGACTGTCATACCTCGTGAACCCTGTGCCCGAAGTGTCCTGACGCCCACGGTCGTATCGCCCCTAAAATCCTGAGTATGGTCCTGTCGACCTCGAGGATAAATACGATCACCGTCCCTGTTCCTCTTGTTGAAGCCTGGATCCTCATGTAGCAACTCAATGTTGCGGGCAGCATCCGCAACCGCACTACCTCGTGTACTCGTTATTAATCACCCTGTCCAACACCCATTTCTACAACCCCCATTTGTACTTCCGAGCCTGACGACATGCATCTCCAGCAATCTCACCTACAAACCCAACCAACCTCATAAAACGTTGCATGTACTCGTGGGAAGTTTCCCTATCCGTGATAATGTAAGGCGTTGTACTCTCTTTCATATCGCCTGCTGTTCGATTCAGGAAAATACTGTTTGTAGAAGATATCCCTAAAAGTATTCCAAACACAAGTATCCGAAAGTTCTCTTCCCGGACAAGAGATAGGCCTTCCACCCGCCATTAAGGGCATCACCCTCGAATTTGAAGGTCGCTACTCTGGTTTTCACCTCGTCACCACAACCCAGCACATTGAATAGCTTCTCCATGTGCGTTATCCGTCCTCGCATCATTAGGTGAAGCTGCCGAGAAAAAGGGATTGGCTTAATTTTGTTGAAGCGTTCGATCCAAACATGAATGGGAGTAGGTGGGTTGGCACCCCCACCATCATTTACGCCGGAGGAGCTAGCGCCATTTCGAACGTTATTAGTGATGGTAGCAACGATCTCGGGCATAGCAGAGGCCAGAGCGCGCGCAATCAAAGCTTCGAAGTTAGGATTACCATCCCCGTTATCATCGCCATTTCTTCGAGTAATCACCATCTGAAGAGTTCATTAAACGATTAGCAAAGGTTAGGAAGTAAGATGGAGATCATGAACGGAAATGATGATAATGAACCTAGAATCTACCCAAACCTCACCAATCAAATCTTAAGCTCTACGGATCAACGCTTAGGGTCCATATGTCACAGGTCCTGACTACAAGTCGTAAACCTGGCTCTGATACCATAATTGTAACACCTCAACCCGATAAGGGTAGAGGTATTATAAAATGGTGTCATATCAAAGCATACATAATGAACATAATAAAGCAGCGGAAGTCTTAAATAAATAACCAAAGGAAATCCAGCCAACACGGCTTAAATGTTACATAAGTTCATCAAAAGAAGAAGGAATAAATCCAAGACATAAATAAGCATAATCCGAAGTCTAAAGTAATGTCAACATAATCAAGCATAACTAAGATGACTAGAGCCATAGATCCACATAACCGCTCATCACTCAAACCCATAGCTAAGATCCCAACTTCTAGCTTAATTACCTGCCGCATGGAAAGAAAACGCGGCTGAGCTTAAAAAGCCCAGTGAACAGATATATATATAACAAAACGAATAATCCAAGGGTAAGTAATGAGGATATCATAATCATAAGGTGTAATGGGAAATATCATAAGGCATATCAAAGGATAATAAGAGAAAGGAAATGGAAGGTCAGTCATCTACCACGAGCCCATATCATATCAAACACATATCATATCATATCATATCATATCATATCAGTGTATTCGGAGGGGTGACCTCGAAATACCAAATATAATGGAGGGGAGACCTCAAGTAACAGTGGAGTGATCAACTCCCAGAAATGTGAAGACGCGTATTGCACACGACATCATTCACCATATAAATCTCCAATCAGATCAAATCCCTCGAAACATATCATATCTAGGATGCATCCATACCCTGGCCAAATCATATACATATAGTAAGCTCATAATCATATCATATCATAATAGGGGACGGTGTGTATCATCACTGACACACTGGAGTCATTCCATTGGTGCATCAATGACACGGTCAGGTTACCTTCCTGACTAGGAACACATATTTGGCTCGGGTATCAGACTGAAGGGTCAAAGCATATTCATATCATAAGGGTTCGTATCAAAGTTCATATCATAGTTTCATATCAAAGTTTCATATCAAAGGTTCATATCAAAGGTCATATCAGAGTTCATATCAGAGGGAGCATAGCAAACTCATAGGGAAGCCCTAATCATGAGGCTTAGAGTAAAGCGTAACAGTTCAAGCTAATATCCAAAGATGTATAAGAATCACGAGAAACCTTAAGAGGTAAGGTCAGAATATCTGTACCTTATTCTGAGCAAATCACAACGAAAGTAAAATCAAGAAAGCAGATCAAACCCGTCGCCTGGAACCTATATGAATTAGATAACGTTCTATAAGAATCAGATCACTAGTTTAAGACGGCTTTCTATTTTTAGCAGGTTTCTACTTTTAGTAATCTTTCCATTTTAAGTACTTTCTATTTTAGGTAACTTTCCATATTTAGTAACTTTCCATAATTAGCAGGTTTCCATAATTAGCAGGTTTAGTTACTTATCTTAAGTTAAATAGTGAAAATGAGTGTTATTATGATTTAAGGATCATTTATGACAAGTTACAAAAGTTTATGGTTTAAAATGTCAATATTGCAAAGTATAGGGTTAAAAATGTAAATATAGCAAGTTTACTCATTTTACTCATTTAATCCATTTAGTTAACATATTAACAAGTTAATCCATCAAGTTTCATAATTTACAAATTAACCCCTTATCTTTATTAAATCCTTAATACAAAACCCTAGTTTTCGATTATGATTAACGTATAGGTTTTAACACATGTAGACTCGATTATCATAGACTACACAACATATTAACCGCTATCCATTTTGTACGTGACATCCCTTCACCAAGACTATATATGTACGCCCCATATACAAATCAAACAACCTCGTAAATCATTCGTTATCGATTCCATTTATCACATACGTATACATATAGTTTCACAAGCTCATTTAACCCTTTAATGTAATCCATATATGTCGACATAATGAGAGACCAAAAATCAGATTTGTATAAAGGTTTACATGTTACATATCATTCGAATCATATAGGTTAGAATCATGATTTTATGTAATCTATTTTATCATTTCATGTGACAAACATATTCATTATTTTATGTGACATATTTTCGTATAACAAGCCCTAAGGAGGACTCCATAGCCATGTTAAAATCAAGAAACAAAAAGGGAGAGACGTGAGATGATGATACGTTACCCTAGTAGCGTGTACGTGACAAAGAAACAAGAATCAAACCACCACGATCAAACCAAGCCTTCCTTGGCTATACCAAACCCACGACCTAGAAATCAAACCCACGTCCAAGCTTCCAAACACGATCACAAGCCCACCAATCGATCACACACGATCACAAGCCTCCTAGGATCACTTTGCTTCATTGATTTTCGGATGGAATGAAGAAAATATAAAGGTTGCCGCCACTATGGAGAAAGAAAATAGATCTAGGGTTTACTTGGTGTTTTTGAAATGAAAAGGAAATGTGTAAATGAGATTAGTGAAATTTGATATGGATAATAATGAGGAGTCAAATCAAGGCCGGCCATAGAGGAGGGGGGGGGGGAGACCAAATCTTAACTTTCCAACTTATCTCTTTATTATGTATATAGTCTCCTTTGTAGTCTAGGTTAATTGTGTACATTATGATATGTTTATTTGTTACTTAGAGTTTAATCATTTATCTTCTTTTAATTTATATCATAAGTTAATTACTTTCATAATCTGTGTATATTATTAATGATATAACTTGTTAAACGATGTTGACGTGTTTCCCGAGTTTGTAAAATTTTAAGTTTGAGGGCAAAATTGTCATTTCACGCGTTTGAGATTTTAGGGTTTTACATTAAAGGTCATCCTAAATTGGGCCTTTGGTACTTAAAGGATTCTCCTTTTGATTTGGTGGCCTACACTGATAGTGACTATGCTGGTGCTAGTTTGGATATGAAGTCTACTACTGGAGGATGTCAGTTTTTGGGAAGCAGACTTATTTCATGGCATTGTAAAAAGCAAACTATTGTGGCCAATTCTACAACCTTTGAATATGTGGCTGCACGCTAGTTGTTGTGGTCAAGTTCTTTGGATTCGAATCAATGCTGATTTTGGGTACAATTTTATGCATACTAAGATTTACATTGATAATAACAATACAATATGCATCATTAAAAATCCTGTTTTACATTCTTGAACTAAACATATTGAGATAAGACATCATTTTATTAGAGATTGTAATGAGAAAAGGTTGATTCAAATGGTAAAAATCCATATTGATTTCAATGTTGTTGATCTTCTCACCAAAGCTTTTGATGTGGGGAGGTTTCAGTACCTTGTTGTTAGCATTGGAATGATTAATCTCTAAACTCTCAAATTGTTTTGTACCAGTTTGTATAAGTATTGGACAGTTATTATGTAATCTTAGTTTTGCTATTCGTGTTTCTAACCACTGATAGTTTGTTTCTAACCACTGATAGTTTGGTTCAAACCACTGCTTGTTGTTCTGTGTTTCCACTAACCATTTTGCAAATACAAGAAAGATCATTATAGAAGCTAAAGAAGTACTGAAGTTAATTGTTCATTCATTCATCAAAACAGTTTACAGCTTACAGCTTACAATGAAACTTCAAGTGCAAATTAAAAGACTACTTCTATACATGATTTCCTACTACTATCCTAAGTTGTTGGATATGCATGATAAGCCAAGGATCAAAATGGGAAGGATGGATTGATGAAAACGAAGATGATGAAGATGAACACAGTAGATGAAGCACAAAGGACATAGTAATATCATACTTGCATCTACTAGTTTCACCAAAAAGCATCATTCCATTTTCCTTTTTCCCTTCCCCCTTACGATATGTGAAGAAGCACCACAACTTGGTGCAGGAAGACCAAGAACCACCTTTCTGTCCTTTGGGAGTAGTGGATTTCTTGCTCGTGATCTTGGTTGGGGTTGGGATGATGAAGGTTGGGGGTTTGAAGTTCTCTTCTTTGAGTTGTCATCAGAGTCCTCAGATGCCTCACTTAGATCCACCACACTATCATCTTCTGATGATGGAAGAAATGGGGATTTTCTTGGTCTTGGTTCTTGTGGAGGGAGGTATAACTGCCATGGGTTAGTATCTTAACTTGATGATGATGAGGATGAGGAGGATGTTAGATCAACAACCTCTGGTTTATTCCAACTGAGGTTCCACATGGTGATTGAAGTTGAATGTGGATTTTGGAGTAATTAGGGTTTTGATTTTAATTGGTGTGTGCGTTATATGAGTTTTGGGTTCTTTATATAAGCAGAGTTATGGGTTATGGAAGTAAATGAGGGGCAGGTTAAATGTGGTTGAGGAGTTAATGAGATTCTTGGGAGTTGGACTAATATTAATCCTGGAAGTTGACCATATTGACTTACTTGTGCTAAACCACGGATAGTTCATTTGGAACCACTTCTGGCATTATCTAACCAATCGATAACAATAACCTTCTTCGATGTGTTTGTTTTGTGTTTTGTCTTGCGTGTATGAAGGATTTGTGTACATAGGAGCTGGTGTGTTAGCTGCTTGTGTTTGTTTATAATAAAAAAAAAGATTGTGTAATCCTTCATATTTTTGTGAGATCTCTCTTATAATGACACTGATTTGCTTGCTATAATTCTTGGATGTTTGGTTGAAGTGCTACTATGTATCCACGGATGGTGTATGTATAAACACGGATAGTCGCTCGAAACCATGATAGCATTTTGATTAGTGGTGGATACTACAGGGGTTGATTGGTACCTTTTGCAAAAGTATATTATTTCCCCCAAATCACGGATGGATCATTTATTTGGTCTTCAAAACACTTCAATTGGCGCTCAACATTAACCCTAATCACTTATCTTTGCATAATTCATAAATCCTACATCATAACCATCATTAATCACAATGGCTGATAAGTATTCCACTACACATAACCTTGTTGCTATTCTGACAAAGAATGATCGATCTGAAGGGTTTCATCAAATGATTAATTTCCTTGTTCACAGTTCTATTCACTATGCCTTAACTGTCACACCAACCATTTTTAAAGCCTACATACATCAGTTCTGGAGGAATGCTAAGCTTGAAACGGTTGATGGAGTCGAAGTGTTTACAACTGTTGTGGATGAGCATGCTATTTCATTACTTGAGGAGATCATTAGGGACGTTTTAAAGTTTGATGATGCTGATGGTGTTGATAATCTTTCAGATGTTCAGATTTTTGCTGGTTTGGAAAGGTTAGGTTATACACACAGAGGTGATAAGGTACAATATTTTAAGAGTTTGTTTTCAAAACAATGGAAGTTTCTTATTCATACCTTATTGATGTGTATGAGTAATAAGACCACAGGGTTTAATGACTTATCTTCCAAAATTTCTACTGCTATTATTTGTTTTTCTGATGGAAGAAAGTTCAATTGGTCTAGGATGATATATGAGTGGCTCGTACAAAACATTAGGAAGAAGGGTAAATACTATTTATATCCTAGGTTTGTTCAATTGATTGTGGAAAGTCAAATAGAGGAGCCTGTTGAGCATACTCAGGAGTATGAAGTACATCATATGCTTCCTAAGGTTTTTGCACATATGAGGAATCAGCCACAAAATGTACAAATTATAGATGTTCCTTTATTTCCTCATATGCTTACTTTGCCTACTGATCATGAGTTTGATGAGGATTCTGAATCTCAACCTATAGTCACTGTACCAACTGAAACCACTGCTGATGCACCTCCAAACCCTGATAGTACACTTGTAAACACTGATAGTGTATCTCAACCCACTTCTAGTCAAACTCAAACCACTGTTACACCTATTGTATGGACTAGGAGATAGAAGGGCACTACGCTACCTCAGGCTAGTGCTAGTGGTGTTGCTAATGAGGCTGTCACAGGTGGTGGAGGTGACATGATTGGAAGGGCTTCCACTATTGCTTCATGCTTAGATGCTGATCAGGATAGTGGAAACATCAATAAGACCCAACCTTTGGCAACTCCTAATGTGGAGAGTTCCTTGGAACTTAACACAGTTGGAGGAATCCCTAGCCAATTGGCTACTACGGGTGCATAGTTGTTCAGGCTAGGTCCGATGCTATGATTACTATATCCAATGATTCACCTCTCTGAGCGCTTAACACAGCCAAGTGATGAGGATCGTTTGGAACATGAACATGAATTGACGGATTCTAAGTTTGTACATGATGACTTTTCCAATGAACCACCTCTCGGACCAGTTCACACAGTCGAAGTGGGGGAGGATATTCTTGAATGCTTAAATGAATTGACGGCTAAATGTACCAAGATGGAGGAGACAATCTTGAATCTAAAGGAGTTGGCTGTATTTCATGGAAAGGATATTAGGAGATTGAAGCACAGAGTGTTGGTTTTGGAAAAATAAGACGACACTGGGGTTGCTGCTTTTGAAAGCTATGAGAAGAAAGAAAAAGAAGGTGGACTCCTCTCCAGCTCTGAATATGGCGGATGTATCCAAACAGGGGAGGAGTGAAGGCATAAATTGGGGAGGTCACTGATGGAACTATGGAAGAAAATAGTGGAGATCAAGAATTTTGGTATCCGATAAAGATGGGAATGAGGCGCTCTTGAAAATGTGAAGAATGTTGTAGAAGATGTAGTGCGTGACACATACACCGATGGTATGTCCGAAACCACGGTTAGTACTCTTGTAACCACTGCTGTAGTTTCAGATATGGCAATTATACCCACTACTATCATACCCAATCGCTATCATAACCACTTCCATGTTGTCACAACTCTCTCGTCATCACCACCTAAGTCTAAAGCAGTTGAGAAAGAAGCTGCAAGTACATTGATAAATCTAAGCAAAACCTCATCTATTTCTACTCCTATCATTGCACCTATTTTATCTGTTCAATCTACTGCAACTAAACCCAAACCCAAAGGAAAAAGTTTAGTTATTGGTGAACCTTTGAAGAAGAAAGTGTTCAACTGATATTGGTAAAGGTAAAGGGGTTGCAGTTCCAGAGTGAAGTTTAAGTCTAATGCAACAAGAAGCTTATGATGCTGAGTATGCAAAGAACATGGTAGCTGAAGAACAAGCAGCTTTAGAGAAAATAAAGCAGAAATAAGAGGAAGCTAGTTAGAAAATGTTAGCTACATGGTATGAATCACAAAACTTTCTTGAAGCTTCTCAGCAAATACATGATGAATATACTGCACAAGAATGGAATTTGTTGGATGATGAGGAAAAAGCTAGGCTTTTGGGTGAATGGGCAAGGAAGCTCACTAAAGAAAGGAAACAAGTTATAAGAAAGAAACCTCCTTCACTTGCACAGATGAGGAATGTACTAATGAAAAAGCTAGGCTTTTGAGATTTATGAACGATGTATGAAGATTAATCATGATGATTACTGTCCAATGAATTCTAAGAAGGATGAAGAGTGGATTAAGAAAGATGATGAGTGGATTCAAAGTAAAAGAAAGAGAAAGTCTGAGATTCAAGAGACAACTGATTCTAAAAGATTGAAAGAAGTTGAAGATGTTAATCAAATTGTTTCTTATGAGTTTCACCTTAATGATGGAAGTGAAGGAGTTTGGAAAATTCAAAGACTCAACAATGAAGTTTATGAGTATAATAAATTTTCACAAATGCTTCAGTACTTTGAAAGAGATGATTTAATGAATCTTTGGAGACTTTACAAGAATAAGTTTGGTGAAGTACATCCAAATTATTATCATGAGAGACTGGTCTATTATAATTTGAAGATTTTATTTGAACCAACTCATGATGAACCTGAGTGGAAAGGACTCTACAATGGTACTGTAACAATATGGTTTTTATATCAAACTTGTGGAGTTCATCTTTAACTGTTTCGAAAAGTTATTCACATGCTTGGAGAAGGTGATTATCCTCAGTTGAATAAGTATCCAGGAATTATTGCTCAGATGTTGAAGCCTGGTATTATCAAGATGCTGTTACCCTATGATGGTCAAGCTTATGATTTGTTGATGAAATATGAGAAAATTCTTAAATCACATAAGTGTTTGGCTACATCCTCCAATTCAGATGTTTTGCGCTTAAAGGAAACTTGAGAATTCTGTTGGAATGTATCAAGTTTAGGGGAGGATTGTTGGGTTTTGGTTCCTTGAATCATGAATTACTCTAAGTAATCGGAACCACGGACATAGTTGATATAACCACGACGTAAGGATGGAACCACTGGTGATGACAAACCACGGCTAGTAGTAGTGTGTAACCACGGACAATATATTGTAACCAATGCTAGTCTTGTATAGTCGGTTTAGTTTATTGTATTAGATAAATATGGAAAAGATATTTATCTTGTAGGTTACGTATTGTATTATGTAAAGGACTCCTTAGTCTATAAAAGGAGGTCCTAGGTTAGATTAGGTATAAGTAAGTTTAATATCTAAGGTCGATACACTTCAAGGTTGCAAAACCCTAATACTGTAAGAGTATTCGTATTAATAAATAATATTGAGGTGTTGAATGTTAACTGTTCTTCTTCTTAAGATTAAGTGTTAAATTCCGCGTAATACTTAATAAGATTTTATTCTAAGTCAGTTCCTATATTAGATCGTTTGCTCAACTGGGATCAACAGAGGGTATTGACTTTGAAGAATCAGTCTCTCCGGTTGCTCGTCTTGAGGCTGTTAGGATTTTTCTGGCATTTGCGGCTCACATGAACATCACGGTCTTTCAGATGGATGTAAAAACTGCTTTTCTCAATGGACAACTGAAAGAAACGGTTTATGTTAGTCAACCAGAAGGATTCATTGATCCGGAGTTCCCTAATCATGTCTACAAACTGAAGAAAGCTCTCTACGGTCTCAAACAAGCCCCTCGGGCATGGTATGATAAGCTATCATGTTTCCTCATTGCTAATAACTTTACCAAAGGTTCGGTCGACCCAACTCTTTTCTTACAATATCATAGGGAACATATTTTAATTGTTCAAATTTATGTGAATGACATCATTTTTGGGTCAACTCATAAAAAGTACTCAATCGCTTTTGCAAAACTAATGAAGAAACATTTTGAAATGTCCATGATGGGTGAACTTACGTTCTTTCTAGGACTGCAAGTTCATCAATCACCCCGTGGTATTTTCTTGAGTCAGTCCAAATATGCCCTTGAATTGTTACACAAATTAGGAATGAAAACCTGTGACACCTATGCCACACCAATGGCTCATACCAAGAAGCTAGACGCTGATTTACATGGGAAATTGGTGGACCCTACAAAATACCGTATTATTATTGGGTCTCTCATGTATCTAACAGCTAGCAAGCCTGATATTGTCTTTGCCGTATATCTTTGCTCTCGTTATCGTCGCGACCAATCAAACCCACCTCTCCGAGGCTAAAAGAATCCTCCAATACATCAAAGGAACCATTAATTTGGGGATCTGGTATCCGAATGATTCTGGTTTTGAACTAATCGCTTTTTCAAACGCTGACCACGCAGGATGCTTAGACTCACGGAAAAGTACTTCAGGAGCTTTACAATTTCTTGGTGACAAACTGGTGTCCCGGTAATCGGAAGCAGGACCGTCGCCGTCCTCAATGAAGTAGAATATGTAGCCCTGTCGGCATGTTGTGCTCAAGTCATTTGGATGAGAACACAACTCAAAGACTATGGTTACGTATTTGACGAATCCCATGTATCGCGACAATCGAAGTGCTATTGCGATCTCGCAACTCGTTCAACACTCAAAATCAAAGCACATCGATCTACGCTATCATTTCATCAAGGACCACGTGGAAAGTGGTACTGTTGAATTATATTTTGTGGGTATAGAATACCAATTGGCAGATCTACTCACCAAAGCCTTGCCTCCTGCTAGGTTTAATGAGTTGGTCCACCGGATTGGTATGAGGTGTTTGACTCAAGAGGAATTGGATGACTGATGAGTGTGTAAAAACTCATCATTTTTGGTCAAATCTGAACTGCAAAACATCTAAAAACACTCCGAAATGCATCAAAATATTGAAAATATCTCAAAATTGTGTTTTATATGTTTCAGATGCAAAATTATTGAAAACAAATGAAAAACGAACAAAGTTTGCATAATTGGCGTTTCAGGCCCCAACTTTTAAAAATGGCAACTTTAGTCCCCTGAATTTCAAAGATTGACAGAATTTACCCCTGGACATTTTAAATTGGAAAAATAATATCTTTTAGTCCTTTGGTAATTCTAATTTGTCATTTTTGGTCTTTACAAGAATTTTTGAAAATTACAATTTCATCCTCGAGTTTAAAAAATGACAGATTTGGTCCTTGGATTATTGGAGATGGTCAAGTTTAACCCTTGGAGTATAATTTCAGAATGTTCATGATTGGTCCTTGGAAATGCAGTTTTGGCATGTTTAGTCCCTAAGTATTAAATGGGTTTGTATCTTATCCTAAATCCAATAACAATCCAAGGCCCAATACCCAGTCCAACCCATGGTTTAACCCTAACCCGGTCAAAGTATACCCAATCCACCCCTGCCTACCCTGTCTTCCCCATTCTTTTCCGCCCAAACAATACCCTGCGCCCAAGAAACACAGAACCCTAAATTCCCTTTTCCTTCTCCCCAAACACTCCACCTCCTTGAACCCTTTTACCTAGCTTCATCAAAACCCAAAACCACCTTAATATATTTTAACCAGTTACCCCCAAATCCCAAACCCACTCACTATTTTCCCTCTTCCATAACCATCCAAGTCGGCAATCCAAGCTCAAAAGCCCCATGGACGACTTCAGATTATTCCACAATGATACCTACTTGATGGACGACTGGATTTAGTTCAAAGAAGCACATTTGAAGGCGGGTGCTTTTCCTTCTCACATAACAAGCACACAAGAGAAGAAGATTTGAAGACCCAAGTATCTTAGATGTAGTATAAATAGTGGTTGTAAGCGGTGATAATGGCACCCCCGAATTTTAGTTTAAAAATCAGTCTTTAGTTTGTCTTTAAAAGTTTTAGTTTTCTCGTATCTTAGTTTTATTGTAATCTCTTTTTAATCAATGAAAGTACCTTTTTCAGTTTTATGTTTTGTGTTTATCTTAGCTCATTGAAAATTTGTTAGAAGGTTGTAGCTTATTCTCTAAAATTGGTAGTATCAATTTCTGCAGGGGGTGTTTGGATTTAACTCAGTCTTGGGTCAAACAGTTCTACCCACTTTGACTTTACAAGTCAAAGTGGTTTTGAGTCTTCAAAACAGTTTGAGTAAGATTTAAGTTGATTCAAGTCCTTTTGGGTAAGTTTTGAAAAGAAAAAATTTTGGTGTCCTGCACAAGAACAGTAGCAAAGAGCTGCTGTTCATAAACTTTCTTTTGTGGTTTATTTGGTAGTGAAAATTGGTAAAAAGTGTTTTTCTCAAGTCTTGATGTTCCTAACTCAATCTGGGGTCAGTTAGATGCACCAAAGAGTTCTTCGACTTGGTTAAAATTAGTGTCAAAAACCTGTCCATTTCATTTTTTTTTTGCATCAAGATACAAAAAATGTCAAAAGCATGCTTGATCTCAATTTATTTTCAAACTGAAAATAGCATGTTCTTGGCCCCCACTTGATTTCTCTTGAATCTCCACTATGCTAACTTTGTTTGTTGTAGCTTTTGATTGTCTTGGAAGCTCGCTTTCCTTAAAAATAAGCAAACAGCCCCCTTCATCTGATGTATTGCGGCCCGCACATCAGTAGCAAGTGTCATGTTTGTATTTTATTTAGCTTATTGGTGGTGCAATGAGCTTATTTAAGTGTTTTAGATATTTAGTAGTACATTTAGATTAGTTTAAGTTAAATTCATAGTTAGCTTATTTAGTGCTTAATTGTAGTCTATTATTGCTTTTGTTTCCATTTTGTTTTAGCTTAGGATCCCCCTAGTGTAGTTTTATTTGCCAACTGTTTTCCCTTGTGCTTATAGCTTATCTCACTTAGGACAACTTATTTTCATTCATCTTTTGTCAAACTGCTTATTGATTAATCTCCAAACAGGTTTCAAAATAAGTGAAAAGGGAGTGTTTTGGTGGTCTTGTGAAAAAGTGTGCATATAAGCAGTTTTAACTGCTTATTCTCAAGTTGTTTGCCAAAAAGTTTTTCAAAAATCTTTGCTTTTGATCTTGGATTCAAGCTGTAAAAAAGAAAAGTTGAAAAAAATAGATTTTCAAAAAGTGAGGAGCCAGGATTCAACCTTGGTCTCCCCCTCACAGACACGACCACTTCACAACACCCCACAACCAACTGCGCCCTTGGGACTTGTCTCACAAGTTCTACACAAACTATTCCTTTATAGACTTGTATGCAGTTTTGAATATAAGCTCTTTTGGCTCATTTACAGCTTATTCTCCTAAACAAAGCAGTGTTTTCTTATTTTTCTTAGAACAAGCATAGATCAAAATAGTTTTTGTGATTTTTCCAGATTTTTATTAAATAGTTTAGTATTTTTAATCATTTAATTAGTGTTAATTAGCTTTTAATTCATATAAATTATTTTAAAAGTCGAAAAAATACCCGGCTTTTTCTTAAAATCATTTTTGGTTATTTAGAACGTAGGAAAATTGATTTCGTACCCGTAGCCCTTAAATTGCATAACTTTTACGTTTATGGCTCGGGTGGTTGCCGGTTTTTACGTTTTTATGTTTTAGCACCCTAGGACTTAGTGTAGCTTCGTTTTATCATTCCTTAGGCTTAGTGATAGTTTATTTTTAGTTTATTAGGGTTCCCTTGCCTTAATTACTTTCCCATTAATCAATTCGTAGAATCGTAATTTCAACTCAAACAAATCATTAAAACCAATTCAAGTTCAAATCACGAAACTCAACGAATCCTTCCATTCACACCTCGTTGGGACACGACCCGGGAAATCACTTTTCCGGTATCACTTTTGTCACACCCGTAAGATTTGACACGTTGACCTTTTTCCTAAAGGGTTGATTTGTCGAATTTTACGGTTAATTTGATATACGTTGATATTGTGTTTTTCACCACTCACTTTCAAACGAATCAAATTTTGGCGCCGCTGCCGGGGAGGTGTGTTGCGACAATATCGTGATTTTTGCGATTAGTGACTTGAAGAACCTTCCTCGTGAAGTTATTGCTTTTATAAAAATACAAAAATACAAAAATATTTTTCTTTTCTTTGTATATATATGTAAAAGATTAAAAATACAAAAAGATTTTTGCTTGTTGTTTTAAATAATATAGAAGACACAATCAATATAACATTCTCAACTGAGGTGTTATCATTATAAGTTCCCGAACAAAAGATTTAAAACTTGCCTTTGTGTCGCTCGTGATTTGGTTTACTTTTATCGGTTGAACAAACTGTGTGAGGGTATAAGGACGGCCTCGACATTAAATTGCGGCTGTAAAGAGACGGGTTTTTAATAAGCTTCATACTGACCTACTAAGTCTCTCTCCGCCTCCTTTGTGCGTTTTTCTTATAGAAGTGATCATTTCACGTGGGATTATTGGTTTAAGTTCACTGTGTTTTGCCTCGGTCTTGTTTTAATTGAAAGTGTTGTTTTTGGTAGTGCATGCGCACTCGTTCCTCTAGATCATTGAGCCCTTTTCGTGATCTAGCAGAAATTCCTAGAAGACGTTCTCATAGACGTGCGCCCAATAGTCGAACCCGAGATTCATACTATTCCAAACAACAATATGGCAGACGAACGAACTATGGCGAAATGCTCCGTGCACCCACCGAAGGTTATGGAGATGCCATCGTTTTACCACCAATCAATTCTGATCACTTTGAATTGAAGACGCATTTGATCCAACTTGTGTCTACGAATCAATTCCACGGGTTTGATCGAGAAGACCCGTATGCACACATCCGTTGGTTTAACAAGTTGACCTCAACTATCAATTACAAGGATGTACCACAAAAAGTGATCAAACTGATGCTATTTCCGTTCTCACTTGAGGGAGCACCGGATTTGGTGGAAAAGAACCCTCGAACCATCGAAACATGGGAGGATCTTGTTCAAAAGTTTGTCAATTATTTCTTTCCTCCATCAAAGACGACTAATCTTAAAAATGAAATTTCTGGATTTCGTCAAAATTTCAATGAAAACTTTGGAGAGGCATGGGAGAGATTCAAAGATCTCCTCAGGAAATGCCCCCATCATGAATTCACGGAGCTTCAACAAGTTAATATCTTTTATAATGGGATGAACGGTAACGATCAAGATTCTTTGAACGCAGCCGCAGGTGGCAATATCTTGAATCGTAAGCCTAAAGATGTGATTGAGATTTGCGAAATAAAATCAAAAGTTCCTATTTCTCGCAACAAAGTCAATATTCCGAACACTCCTGCTTCTTCATCCGGTAACTCTTCCGAATTAGCCGCTCCGTTAGCCGCTCTAACGGACGTCATCCGTTGTATGATGAAAGAGGTAAAGGAAATCAAAAGCGAAATTCATAAGCCGGAACCAATCAAAGCCGTGAACAAGGTGTGTGAAACTTGTAGTGGTCCACACGCGTATTATGATTGTCAAGCAACCGATGCTTCTCTTTACCAAGCTCCCGTAGCTTCTGTAAACCACAATCAATACCGACCACAAGTTGATCCTCACTACCGTGCACCTAGCAGTATGACACCACCCGGTTTTCCTCCTGTGCAAAACCATGGCAATCAAAATCGCTTTGTTCCAAATCAAGGACAAAACTTCAATAACTCTCAAAATTTCAATCGAACCGAACAATTTCAACCAACCATATCAAGCTCCAAATCAGCAAAGTTTTCAACAACCTTCTCAAGCTCCCCTACCAAATGACTTCATGAAAATTACTGAGTCAAGCATACGTTCAATGCAAACTCGGATCAATAACATGAGAGTTGAGCTAAAAAAGGAAATTGATACCACAATGTCTCGGCAGACAAATGAGTTGAAGAATATGATGAGCAGTTTCATGAACATGAATATGAACAAAGCTTCGTCATCTTCCGGAGGACTCCCAAGCAATACAGTTCCTAATCCAAATGCCGAGTTGAAAGCCGTCATCACTCGTAGTGGTAAGACGCACAATGGACCTTCGACTCCAATGCCTCCTCCACCAGGAGCAATGAGTCAAGTTACCAAGGATACAACGGACAAGGTGCATTTCTCAAGCCCACGGTACCGCACACGCCCCACCTTTGGTAGTCCAAGCTTTAAGTCCGAACCCGGTTCCAAAGACAAATTCTGAGCCGAATGACTTCCATCCCGGCTCAAAAGTCTAGTCACTCCCTTACCCTCAAGATTGCATGATGAGAAGCTCAAAGACAAAACCAAAGAGCAAATGGAAAAAATTTCCAAATTTTCAATGAACTGCACTTTGATATAAGCTTCGTTGATGCTCTCGTTCTAATGCCCAAATTTGCATCCACGCTTAAAGGCTTGCTGAGCAACAAAGATAAGTTATCCGAGATGGCTAAAACCCCTCTCAATGAGCAATGCTCAGCGGTCCTTCTCAAGAAGCTTCCCAAAAGCTTGAAGACCCCGGTGTTTTAATCCTGTGATTTCTTGGGGATGGTTCAATGCTTCGCCTTGGCCGATCTTGGCGCAAGCATTAACCTCATGCCACTCTCAGTATGGAAGAAATTGTCTCTTCCTAAACTTACATCCACTTGTATGACACTCGAGCTAGCGGACCGTACCAAAACTCGTCCACTTGGGATAGCCGAGGATGTCGTAGTGAAAGTAGGAAAGTTTCACTTTCCTACCGACTTTGTTGTAGTAGACTTTGATGCAGATCCTAGAGTTCCCCTCATCTTAGGGAGAGCTTTCTTGAGAACGAGTCGTGCTCTAATTGATGTATTTGCTGAAGAGTTGACCATACGGGTTGACAACGAAGAACTCACGTTAAATATCAACCAGAACTCCAAACCTCTATACAAACATAGTGTTGCCACAATTGATCAAAAATCTGAAAGAATCAATGCAACACTCTCAAATTTCACGGTTAAGAGGAGTCACCAAAACGTGCTGAGCTAAAAGCTTTGAAAATCAACCCTGGTTCAAACACATGGTTTGAAAGTTGTACCAAGGAAGTCGAGAGTGTTCTTGATGATGACCTAGAATCGGAGACTTTATCTAAGTGGTGGAAATTGCTAGCTCTAAGAGCACACCACTTGTCCCACCTCCGAATCAGTTTATCGTATTGAGTTTGTTAACTCGTGAATGAAACCAAACTCTCTTCGTTTCATCCTGGTTGGATGATTATGTTTGTGATCCAATGGGAGACATTCTTCCCATTGAAGAATTGCTCAAAATGATCCATCATCTCATAGTCTTATTATTTCCGACTCTTCCATCCCTTCTCTCACTCCGGATGAGGAAGATGACAACTTTTGGAATGAAGTCGATGCCTTTCTTAGTGATGAGTCGATTCTAACAGGAATTGATAATACTTACTTTGATTCGGAGGGGGACATCCTTTTCTGAAAATCGTTGATTGAAGAACCGTTTCCAACCCTCCCTACCGAAATTCGTTGACAATCACCATACAAACTTCAAGACTAAGCTTAAAAATGTCAAAATGGTGATTTGTTTTTTACTGATGAGGAATGGACTTGCATTCTCATGCACATCTTTGTTCCATTCTTCACAGATGGTGTTGTTGCTCTTTCCCTTTTCTCTTTCGGGAATGAGGACACCATTTTTGACCTCGGTATCATCCTTTATAGTTTCTACTATTAACAATACCGCGGTTGTATCTCGTCGGTGTGGAACTTTCTGATGTTCATATGTTTATCAACACTGTGAACGAAAGTCCGATCGAGATTGGTTTTCCACGTTGCTTCCCCAAGAACAAATGAATACGGGTCGAGTCAAGCTAGCGACTCGGGAATCAAAAACAGTAGCACATTATATGGGTTTTCACCCGTATTTCTGACTTCTTTCTACTTTCTACCACCCTAGTGTGGGGGAGTTACCCCCCGCTGTCGTATATAAAGTTTTCTAAAAAAAAAAAATCCAAATAATGGCCGTAGTATTTCCCTTTTACGTTCTCAGTTTCGGCATAACCGCCGGTACTTTGAATATTGAGGGTAATATTCATTTCTAGTGTGGGGGGGAATTCTCACGAATTTTATCATATGTATTACCACCCAATTCCCCCATTTTTGGCCAAAATTTTTTTTTTGGAGTAAGTGTTTTGCATTTACTCAGCTTATGGTTATCAGTCCGCCATGTCTAATAAACAAAAGGATTGGCTAATCCAGGAGCAAACGGATCTTGGTAAAGATATCTCAAATCCGTTGACGGCTTGCAATTTGCCCAAAATTGTATGGTGTTCAGCTCACCATATCTTTAATTAGTGAAGAGTTGGCTAGCCCGCAAGTTTATGGCTTGTGGTAAAGGCAGTTGGAAAACCATAATTGGTAATCGACTCACCAAAGATATATTATCTAAGAGTTGGCTAGTCCGAAGCAAACGGCTCGGTAAAGACAAATCAAAACCGTTGAAAGCCGGTGATTTGCTCAAAATCATATGGTTATCAGTGTACCATAGTTCTTACTTGAACTGAAACATTTGGCTACTCCGAAGTAATGGCTTTTGGTAAAGAGATTCAAATCCATTAAGTTTTCTCAAAAGATTACTAGGGACTAGCAATGGTTTAGTGTGGGGGATTGATGAGTGTGTAAAAACTCATCATTTTTGGTCAAATCTGAACTGCAAAACATCTAAAAACACTCCGAAATGCATCAAAATAATGAAAATATCTCAAAATTGTGTTTTATATGTTTTAGATGCAAAATTATTGAAAACAAATGAAAAACGAACAAAGTTTGCATAATTGGCGTTTCAGCCCCCAACTTTTAAAAAAATGGCAACTTTAGTCCTTGGAATTTCAAAGATTGACAGAATTTACCCCTGGACATTTTAAATTGGAAAAATTATATCTTTTAGTCCTTTGGTAATTCTAATTTGTCATTTTTGGTCTTTATAAGAATTTTTGGAAAATTACAATTTCATCCTTCGAAGTTTAGAAAATGACAGATTTGGTCCTTGGATTATTGGAGATGGTCAAGTTTAACCCTTGGATTATAATTTCAGAATGTTCATGATTGGTCCTTGGAAATGCAGTTTTGGCATGTTTAGTCCCTAAGTATTAAATGGGTTTGTATCTTATCCTAAATCCAATAACAATCCAAGGCCCAATACCCAGTCCAACCCATGGTTTAACCCTAACCCGGTCAAAGTATACCCAATCCACCCTCGCCTACCCTGTCTTCCCCATTCTTTCCCGCCCAAACAATACCCTGCTTCAAGAAACACAGAACCCTAAATTCCCTTTTCCTTCTCCCTAAACACTCCACCTCCTTGAACCCTTTTACCTAGCTTCATCAAAACCCAAAACCACCTTAATCTCTTTTAACCAGCTCCCCCAAATCCCAAAACCACTCACTGTTTTCCCTCTTTCCATAACCATCCAAGCTGGCAATCCAAGCTCAAAAAGCCCCCATGGACGACTCAGATTATTCCACAATGATACCTACTTGATGGACGGCTGGATTTAGTTCAAGAAGCACATTTAAAGTGTACGCTTCCTTCTCACATAACAAGCACACAAGAGAAGAAGATTTGAAGACCCAAGTATCTTAGATGTAGTATAAATAGTGGTTGTAAGCCGATGATAATGGCACCCTAATTTTAGTTTAAAAATCGGCTTTAGTTTGTCTTTAAAAGTTTTAGTTTTCTTGTATATTAGTTTTATTGTAATCTCTTTTTAATCAATGAAAGTACCTTTTTCAGTTTTATGTTTTGTGTTTATCTTAGCTCATTGAAAATTTGTTAGAAGGTTGTAGCTTATTCTCAGAAAAGTGGTAGTATCAATTTCTGCAAGGGTGTTTGGATTTAACTCAGTCTTGGGTCAAAACAAGTTCTACCCACTTTGACTTCACAAGTCAAAGTGGTTTTGAGTCTTCAAAACAGTTTGAGTAAGATTTAAGTTGATTCAAGTCCTTTTGGGTAAGTTTTGAAAAGAAAAATATTTTGGTGTCCTGACAAGAACAAGAGTGCGAGTAGCTGCTGTTCATAAACTTTCTTTGTGGTTTATTTGGCGTGAAAATTGGTAAAAGTGTTTTTCTCAACTCTTGATGTTCCTAACTCAACTGGGATCGTTAGATGCACCAAAGAGTTCTTCAGCTTGGTTAAAATTAGTGTCAAAACCTCGTCCATTTCATTTTTTTTTTGCATCAAGATACAAAAAATGTCAAAAGCATGTTGATCTCGTTTATTTTCAAACCGAAAATAGCATGTTCTTGGCCCCCACTTGATTTCTCTTGAATCTCCACTATGCTAACTTTGTTTGTTGTAGCTTTTGATTGTCTTGGAAGCTCAGTTCCAGCTAAAAATAAGTGAAACAGGCCCCCTTCAATTGTCAGTTATCAGGCCGCACATCAAGAGTACGGTCATGTTTGTATTTTATTTAGCTTATTGGTGGTGCAAACTAGCTTATTTAAGTGGTTAGATATTTAGTAGTACATTTAGATTAGTTTAAGTTAAATTCATTGTTAGCTTTTTAGTGCTTATTTGTAGTCTATTATTGCTTTTGTTTCCATTTTGTTTTAGCTTAGATCCCCTAGTGTAGTTTTATTTGCCAACTGCTTTCCCTTGTGCTTATAGCTTATCTCACTTAGGATGCTTATTTTCATTCATCTTTTGTCAAACTGCTTATTGATTAATCTGCCCAAACAGTTTCAAAATAAGTGAAAAAGGAGTGTTTTGGTGGTCTTGTGAAAAGTGTGCATATAAGCGCTTTTAACTGCTATTCTCAAGTTGTTTGCCAAAAGTTTTTCAAAAATCTTTGCTTTTGATCTTGATTCAAGCCGTAAAAAGAAAAAGTTGAAAAAAAAATAGATTTTCAAAAAGTGAGGAGCAGATTCAAACCTTGGTCTCCCCACTCACAAAGACACGACCACTTCACAACACCCCACAACCAACTGCGCCCTTGGGACTTGTCTCACAAGTTCTACACAAACTATTCCTTTATAGACTTGTATGCAGTTTTGAATATAAGCTCTTTTTGGCTCATTTACAGCTTGTTCTCCTAAACAAAGCAGTGTTTTCTTATTTTTCTTAGAACAAGCATAGATCAAAATAGTTTTTGTGATTTTTCCAGATTTTTATTGAGAAGTTTAGTATTTTTAATCATTTAATTAGTGTTAATTAGTTTTTAATTCATATAAATTATTTTAAAAGTCGAAAAAATACCCAGCTTTTTCCTAAAATCATTTTTGGTTATTTAGAACGTAGGAAAATTAGTTTCGCACTGTAGCCCTTAAATTGCATAACTTTTACGTTTATGGCTCGGGTGGTTGCCTGCTTTTACGTTTTTACGTGTTTGCACCCTAGGACTTAGTGTAGCTTCGTTTTATCATTCCTTAGGCTTAGTGATAGTTTATTTTTAGTTTATTAGGGTTCCCTTGCCTTAATTACTTTCCCGTTAATCAATTCGTAGAATCGTAATTTCAACTCAAACAAATCATTAAAACCAATTCAAGTTCAAATCACGAAACTCAACGAATCCTTCCATTCACACCTCGTTGGGACATGACCCGGGAAATCACTTTTCCGGTATCACTTTTATCACACCCGTAAGATTTGACACGTTGACCTTTTTCCTAAAGGGTTGATTTGTCGAATTTTACGGTTAATTTGATATACGTTGATATTGTGTTTTTCACCACTCACTTTCAAACGAATCAATGACCTCCTAAAACAGTCTTAAAAACCTGTCAAACACCAAAATCTCTTTTGTAAATATTTTTCCAAAAACAAAATACAAAAATATAAAACCTGATAAAACAACAAAAATATTCTTCTATCTATTTTCTTTCAACATTGCAAGTACATTCTTCCACAACACTATAATCTTTCAAAATTCAGTAATTTTTCGATCAAGTGTTGAGGGGGAGAAAATAAACAATTAATCTGTTTCATAACATCCGTACTTGCATGTTATCCTATCCCTGTTGTTTCTTTTATCAATGGTGGTAAATTTTTCGGTTCAACTGACACCTCGGACTACAATTTATAACCTTTCATTATTTTCTTAAGTCAAGGGGGAGTGTCGTCAAGTTTCTTTCTTAAAATCTATCATTTGGTAACCAAAATGGAAGTTATATGGCTTTGGATGAAAATGGAAAAGGTAGAGGGACCAAAACTGCCAAAAGGTTAAAGTCATTTTCATTAAAACTCCTCCACCTAACTCATCCACCACATTTATTACTCACACCAACCCTAATCTACGCATAATAATCGATCTTCAAATCGTGTTTTGGATCAACAATCTGTAAGTGTTTTTGTGTTCTTAAGAAGATTATAAACAATGGTTTTGAATCGTTTTGAAAAACAACGGTTAGATTTTTAACTATGGACGATTTTGTGTTCTACTCGTATGCTATATGAACACATAATCTTTTTTATGTGTTTGAGGTTGAGATAAATGTGTTAAAACGTTTCTTTAACATCATTAATACCATTCTTATTCTCAAACGCACTCGAAACATAAATTGATTGATTTTGAAAAACTAGGGTTTATGCGTGGGTTTGGGTATTCTCAAATGTGAAAGTTTTTAGGTCAAAATGATAGTTGTGTGATGTTGTTATAATGATGTATTGATGATATCTAGGCTTTAGATCAACCCAGAAACACTAATTGTTTGAGAATTAGAGATTAGGGTTTAATGTTCTTGAGAATTGGGTATTATTGATTCACTACGAATTGGATGTTAATACTTGGTTATATCACTCACATAACTACTTAGAACTACCAGAAAAACTTTGGTGCTAATCGTATGACTTTCTACGCGTAAACTGTTTAATGAGCTTTCATGCCATGATCTGTAATAAGATGAATGTTAGTGTTAATAATGATGTTATGATGATGATATTTCACGCTTGCTACGCATAAAACTCAGAATCAATGTCATTGAAACTCTACGCATAAGGATCACCTTACGCGTAGAAATTTATGCATAAGAGAAATCTTACGCGTAGCTATTACGCGTAAGGTTCTACAAAGGGACTATATGCTTATCCGTGAAGGATATGCGTAAACAGTGACTCTACGCATAAGGTCTACTCTTACGAGTAAGCCTTACGCGTAAGGTTTTATATACGCCTACGCATAAGGATACTCTGTTCCTACGCGTGACATTTCTTACGCGTAAGTCAGATTCCTACGCATAAGCTTGTGTCTACGCATATAAACCCTGTTTACGCATAAGCTACCATTTCTACGCATAATCCTTGATCAAACCTTTTTTATGAATTGTTACGCGTGCAAACTTGTAAATAAATAAATCATAACGTCATGAAACCAATAATGTCAATAATAAGCTTAATCGTTCAATATGTTGTGTTAAATAAGTGATAACATAAACTTTAAAACTTAAAGTTAACTAACTCACGAAACTTTTCACGACATCATTAGACTATTAGACATACAAGTGACTTTGGACTCGTAACAACCATTGACATTATACATTCAACAATTAGACAATAAAACCTTATGTTGACTAACATTATATCTTTCGATATGTTGGTTCTTTTGGCTAATATTATTTCAGATCACGACATGGCTGCTCAAATGAATGTGGATGCACCTAAGGTTCTCACAATTGCTGATATCTTCCCTAATGGCTATCCGAGAAAGATTGGGAAGAACAATCTAAGACTTGACTTTGAAACTCTTTCATGCTCAGAGTCTTCCTGCCTGATTTCTATGGATATTCTAAAGAATCATCCATACCAGAACATGCTCTCACACTCTACTACTGTTCCAGAGATCCACATTCAACAATTCTGGAATTCAATGCAAAGGATCAAAGGTCAAAGTGCGGTGACTGTGACGCTCAATCACAAACAAATCACCATCACACATGCAGATCTACGGGCTGTTCTTCTAATTCCTGAAATCGAGCCAACCGACTTCCATGCCACACCTACTGAAGAGACAGTTCTAAAATTCCTGATTGATATTGGCTATGATGAAGCTTCAGGAATAATCTCTAAGTACTCTCATGTAGAGCTTAAGAACATTCCTCAACCGTGGAGAACCCTCTACATCATCATTACCAAATCTATCTCTGGTCGTGATAGTGGCTATGAGCATCCCAAGCTCATAGAACTACAAATCTTCTGGTCATTAATCAACAAAAAGGACATCGAAATTGAAGCACTGTGATGGGAAGACATGATGTCATTTCTCAAGAAACTTGGCTCAAAGATTCCCTATGTCAGATACACAAAACTGATGATCCAGAGAGCACTTGGAATTCATCCTGATATTCCTAAGAGGTTCAATGACCCCGACAATCACGATATGTTGATCGAGCCTACCCTATCACCGTAATCAAGGAATCATCAACAAAGAAACAGGGTGCTGTGGTTACCGATCACCTTCTCACTAATGAAATCAAAAGCTCGAGACATACAAAAGGTATCGGTAGCGTAAGAGAAGGAAAAGTTGGTCATCTCGATGAGAAGTCTTCTGGTACACCTATAAGGAAAACCGTAAGAGGAAGTGCGGAAGTGCCGCAAGCACTGAGAGTCGAGGATGTTCCCCGTGAGGAATCCTCCATGAAAGGGGACAGTTCCCGCCAAGGAAGCTCGTTCCTATTCCCCGTATCTAACTCCCAACCGCAGAGAAAGCTAACTGACGAGGACTCTGAGGGTACAAAGATCGATGAAGAGATTTTCTACTCAAACGCTAAAGATGACACTACAACAAGATCTAAACCTCCTAGTCCTCCAGATGATCAAGGAAAAGGGAAGACTCCAGTACTTGTGCCTTATGAAGAAAGCTCAAGCTCAGATGAAGAGCAACTGGATAAATCATACAGGAAGAAGTTCAAATTTGTTAGACTTCAACACGTTGCACAACAATTTGCTCAAGAACAAATGGGTGGCCCCGGAGGGTCGAGTGGTGGAGCTCAACCTTCACCAGGTCTTGATGCGGTTAATCAACCCGATAAGGGATCTGTGAGGTCACTAGATTTACAACACAAGCTTATTAGAAAGAGATAGAGGCGATTGAACAAGATTCACACACACACACACGATATTATAGAGACGGTTATGCATAGAGTGTAATGAAGAGAATAACTTGAACAACCAACCCTCAAGTGAGGGTTATACAAGAGTATTTATAGGCAAGGAGCTAGGGCAACACTCCCACTCCTTCCCTTTTCCTTATTGGACATGGGCCTAAGCTTATGGCCTTCTACATGCTAGACCTTAAACAACCATAAAGGCCATAATAAGCTACCTATTACATATGAGTAACTAACACTTGAATAAAGGTTTAGGAGTGATTCCAACAATCTCCCCTCAAGTGTTGGTGATGAAAAACGGTGAAGGCGTTGATGTAATAGTAGCTTTGACTTCTTCTGACATTCTTCTTTCATGTGAGAAGAATTGCCTTGATTCGAACCATCTCCCCAAAGTTGTAGCTTAGATGGTTTTCTTTGAACAGATATGCTTTGACGTCATCTTTAACTTTGTTCTTTGATCATTGTTCTTTGTGATGAAAGTGATAGTATGTCGTTATCTGCATCTAGTTTGCCTCAGTCCGCTTGTGCTTCAGTGTCTCCACGTCTTTCTCCAACATGCTCACACACTCTTTAACGTTGGATTACGGTAATGATGAAGTTCTTTAAGTCTTTAACTTTGTAGATTCTTTGATTTGACGAAGAATCATTCGGACTTTTGTGTTGCTTTAAGATAGAACTTCTTTGATGATGTTGTTGGTGTGAACAAGTGGAGAATCTGCGACGATCATTCCGCTCCGAGCTTCCATAAGAAGTAAACATTAAATGGTTAGTAATAAGCGGATTCCAGAACTTACAAGTTTGAACTTCGAGAGTGTTGACAGCATAGTGTGAAAACACAACTCTAATTCTTACAAAGGCCGTTCCGGAATCGGAGTCCCACAAGTGAGATAACATGATGTACCGAAGTACACCTAAGCATCACCTCACGACTGTAGACCTTTTGAGACCACTAAGCGCAATCCATGGGGAGTTGCCGAAGCGACGCCGTGGGGCTGATGTTGACCCGGCAGGAGTTTCCATTCAATCACTGAGGATCACAAATGTGAACCTCTCATAAATGTTCTTGACAGATTGCTAAGATCTGTGAAGGACTCGATAATGTACCACTGAAATTCTTATCGTTGAATGTCAAGTGATGAAATGTCAAGTGTACCTAAGAGATCTTTTGATGAATCTCGTGGCTTTAGACTCAATAGTGCATTTTGGTTTTCCTTTGTGGCTTACGCGTAAAATTTCTCTTACGCATAACTTTCTACGCGTAAGGTGATCCTTATGCGTAGATTAACAAGGACCTTGATTCTGTGTTTTATGCGTAGCAAGCCTGAAATAAAAACATCATATCATCAATTTTGACTTATACATACAATCTTAAAACAGATCAAGGCATGAAAGCATGTTAAGCAGTTACGCGTAGAAAGTTATGCGCGTAAGTCAAAACCCTAAGGTTCATGAATTACGCATATGATTTCTAGCCATAGGATATGCACCAAAGTGTTTATGGGAGTTCTAAGAAGCATATTGAGTTTGTTTATCCAAGTTTTAACATCAAAAATGTCAAGAATCAAAAGTACCCAAACCGTATGAATATAAACCCTAACTTCCCATTGATGATTCATTTGAGTTTCTGGGCAAAATCTGGGTTTAGATATGTTCAATTCAACTTGAATAGCACCTCATACAACAATCTTTATCACCAAAAACGTTCTCATTTGAAAATACCCAAAACAACTCAAGAACCCTAATTTTGAAAATGAATCAATTCGTGTTTCTGGGTGGATTTTGAGGATAAACGAAGTATCATTGAAGTTATTTAAACGTTTTGGCACACTTGTTTTAACCACAAACACACACCAATGATTGTGTGTTCTTGTGCTTACGCGTAAGCCACAAAGGTCACAATATCTCAAGATTGAACCATTGGATTCATGAAAGATTTAAAACCTTTGTTTAAAAACTTGTTATAAACACAAAAACACTTACAAATTGATGATCCAAAACACAGATTTCTTGAATGATTATTAGGCGTAGGATGAAGTTTGGTTTGGGTATTAAATGTGAAATGAAAAGTTAGGTGGGGTGTTTTTATTAAAATGAATTTAACCTTTTGGCAGTTTTGGTCCCTCCACCTTTTCCATTTTCATCCAAAGCCATATAACTTCCATTTTGGTTACCAAACAAAGATTTTAAGAAATTACTTCGACGACACTCCCCCTCGACTTAATAAATGATGAAAGGTTATAAATTTTAATCCGAGGAGTATCAGTTTAACCAGAAAAGTTTACCACTATTGATAAAAGAAACAACCATAATAAGGTAACATGCAAGTACACGGATGTTATGAAACAGTTAAGTAATTGTTTTCACCCCCTCAACACTTGATCAGAAAAAATACTGAATTTTTGAAGATTAGAGTGTTGACGGATGAAATGTACTTGCCATGTTGAAAGAAAAATAGATAGAAGAATATTTTTGTTGTTTTATCAGATTTTATATTTTTGTATTTTGTTTTTGAAAAATATTTACAAAAGAGATTTTGGTGTTTGAAAGGTTTTTAAGACTGTTTTAGGAGGTCATCCAATTCCTCTTGAGTCAAACACCTCATACCAATCCGGTGGACCAACTCATTAAACCTAGCGGGAGGCAAGGCTTTGGTGAGAAGATCTGCCAATTGATATTCTCGTACTCCACAAAATATAATTCAACAGTACCCTGTTCCACGTGATCCTTGATGAAATGATATCGGAGATCGATTTGCTTTGATTTCGAAAGTGTGAATCGAAGTTGCACGAGATCGCAATGGCTCCGATTGTCGCAGACATCGGATTCGTCAAATACGTAACCATAGTCTTTGAGTTGTGTTCTCATCCAAATGACTTGAGCAAAACACGTCGACATGGCTACATATTCTGCTTCGGTTGAGGACAGCGATGTACAATCCTCCTTCTTCGATTGCCATGACACCACTTTGTCACCAAGAAATTGTAAACCTCCTCAAGTACTTTTCCGTGAATCTAAGCATCCCGTGGTCAGCATCAAAAAGAAATTAGTTCAAAACCGTAATCCTTCGGATACCATATTCCTATATTAATGGTTCCCTTGATGTATCGGAGGATTCTTTTAGCCTCGAGAGTGGGTTTCGTTGGTCGCGACCGATAACGGGAGCAAAGATATACAACAAAGACATATCGTGTCCGCTAGTCTGTTAGATACATGAGAGACCCAATGATACTACGGTATTTTGTAGGGTCTACCAATTTCCCATGTAAATCAGCGTCTACCTTCTTGGTATGAGCCATTGGTGTGGTATAGGTGTCACAGGTTTGCATTCCAAATTTGTGTAACAATTCAAGGGCATATTTGGACTGACTCAAGAAAATACCACGGGGTGATTGGTGAACTTGTAATCCTAGAAAGAATGTAAGTTCACCCATCATGGACATTTCAAAAAATTTCTTCATTAGTTTTGCAAAAGCGATTGAGTACTTTTTATGTGTAGACCCAAAAATGATGTCATCCACGTAAATTTGAACAATTAAGATATGTGCCCCGTGATATTGTATGAAAAGAGTTGGGTCGACTGAACCTTTGGTAAAATTATTGGCAATGAGGAAAGATGATAACTTATCGTACCACGCCCGAGGAGCTTGTTTGAGACCATACAGAGCTTTGTTCAGTTTGTAGACATGGTTCGGTAGTGATCAACGAATCCTTCGGTTGGTCGACATAAACCGCTTTCTTTAAGTTGCCCATTCGAAAAGCAGCTTTGACGTCCATCCGAAGACCGTTATAATCATATGAGCCGAGAACGCGAGAAATATCCGAACAATTTCAGACGAGCAACCGAGCAAAAGATTCTTCAAAGTCAATACCCTCTTCCCGACATAACCCTTAGCCACCATACGTGACTTATTTCGATAACATTCCCTTCAGATCCAATTTGTTTTTCAATATCCATTTGAGACCAATGACGTAGACCCCTGTTGGTCTTTCAACCAGCTCCCATACTTCAAGACGTTTGAATTGGTTGAGTTCTTCTTGCATGGATTCGATCCATTGTCTTTGTCATTGCGTCTTTGATGTTTTTAGGTTCAGATTGGCATGCTGAGTGCATAAATGCAATGTTCACCATCTTAGTGAAGACGTTGTCTTGTAACGACCTGGTTGATTCGGTGCCAATAATGTTTTCCAAAGGATGGTATTTTGTCCATCTATGTGTGGAGGGTTGATGTTGGTATACATTGTGCAGATTTTGAGGATTCAAATGGCTTGTTGAAGATTCCGTGACATCTAGTGTAGCTGTCTCATTAGCAAACGGGTTAAAAACGATTTGGATCAAAATCGCAGTGGGGTACTTCATTCAGACATCATCACCGTTTATCATTCTTGGAAGCGTTTGTTCAACTGTTGTGTTGGAGTCAACTGTGGTGATTCTTCAACCGTAGTTGTTGTAGCAGTGTGTATCGTATAAGATTATTATCGTTGAGCAGAAAGTGCCGAAACAGCGGATACACCCGAGCACGTTCATCAATATCGTCCACCGAACAGCCGGGCAAATAACCTTTCCATTTTTTGACGAGTAAGTCGAGGGCTTGTTTCAGGTGATGATGGGGTTTGGGGAAGTTTAAGCGGTTGTGACCGGTTCCAAGTGTTATACTAGAAGCCATTTCCGTAAGGTCATCAAAATAAGCATGAATCATTTCCATAACCTCCTTTGTTTGACGATTCCAGATTCGGAAACCTTTAGAATTATCACAATATCCAATAAAGACTCCAATGTCAGCTTTGGCTTTGAGCTTTCCAAAGTCATCACGATCATTATTCGGATAGCAAAGGGATCCAAATACATGAAAGTGTTTGAGATTCGGTTTTAGGTTGTGGACAAGCTCGAAAGGTGTTTAATTGTGGCGTTTTGTAATCAAAGAACGGTTTTGAGTATAGCATGCAGTAGATACAGCTTCTGCCCATAAGTAATCTGGAAGTTTAGCATTGATTAACATTGTTCTTGCAGCTTCCACTAACGCTCGGTTTCGTCTTTCAACAACTCCGTTTTGTTCTGGTGTACGTGCAATAGATGTCCGATGCTGAATTCCCACTTTCTCATAAAATTCACGAAGAGTTTGGTTAACAAATTCAGCCTCCTCTGTTGCTCTCGATTTGTCGAACGGTGTTTCGTAGATGAACTTGTATTTTCGTGAGAAAGGTGATGATCATTTGTGGAGCTTGATCTTTGCTTCAAAGAAAGTAGACCCAAGTCCAGCGTGAATAGTCATCAACAATTACTAAGATGTAGCGTTTTCCATTGATGGTTTGCACGCGCATCGGGCCACACAAATCCATGTGAAGAAGATGAAGCACATGCCGAGTCAGTGTTCCACCTTTGAAGGTAAATGAGCACGAGTGCTTTTGCCTTGTTCACAAGCCGAGCAAAGGTGATCTTTAGAATACCAAATCGCGGGAGTCCTTCAACTAGTTTGTGTCGAGCAAGGTTGGTGATGGTTTGAAAGTTTAGATGTGAGAGACGATGGTGCCATAGCCGTGGATTTTGTTGATGTTGCCTTTGAAAGTAAGCAGATGGGAGAAGAAGCAACCATCTCTTGCATAGAGATAGTGTAAAGACTGGAATTACGCGAGCCAGACATAAGGTCGTTTCCTTGTAGATCACTAATGAAACAAGTTTTCTCCCTGAAAGCAACCTCCAAATCTCCAACACGTAAGACCCACCTATTGAAAAGCATATGTGATCGAGGCCTTCGACATAATAAACCCTGCTAATTTCGATGTTCCCATTGATATAGTCTCCGTAGCCCATGATAGCTCCGAAGTGATCATTCCCAACTGACAGGCAATGAACTTTGCAATAAAGTTTGATAACGCTTAAGGTTGCTCGTCATGTGTCGGGAACATCCGCTATCAACAATCCGAGAATGATCTCAGACACCAGATACAATACGATGATTAACACAGATGGAATAGAAGTAGATGTGGAACCCTAAATGTTAGAGGGTTCTGAGCGCTTATAGTAGACATACAAACAACAATAGCTTTAGGTATCCATTTAAATCCTAGTGTGTTATATATCCATTTCTGCCATCTCCAACTAGTATTTGCTTTAGTCTTAGTGAATGCACTAGGTGGTACTACATTCCTAGGAGGTGAAACTGAGCTACTGGGACAAAGAATGCGCTTCTTACAATCTAAAGAGGGCGGTCTACCAAGCAATGCACTTAGAAAGATTAGTAAGCCTAGAGGTATTCCGGTTCTTAGGATTCCTTAAACGAGAGATGATAGCTTTAGTAACACATTTATCATGACAATCAAAATTCATACTTTTACGACAAATAACACAAGGTGCATCGACCAATATCAAAAGTACTTAATGGTTTAGCATTCGCTACATCACTATTTCTATTATATTTGCTTACGCATCGAAATATCTATAGTGGAGGAAACGTGAGTCTTATTCATAGTCCTAGGATGTTCTTCTACTTTAGCATTCCTTATTGATCTTTTCTTAGGTCGCAACTTCCTATTCTTCATGTAGTGCTCCTAGGTCGTGAAGTGCGGACGCTTGGAAAAGACAACTATTCCTCGTTTCAAGAGAAGGAAGCACGCTAGCAACTTGTGATTTGGCAGTAGGGATTCTAGGTTCATGATTACTAAGTGTTACCGGGCTAATCTCTTAATCATGTAGGCTGAAGTTGTTCATACTTTCCTAACATTTCTCTTAACTTGAGGATAGTGTGAATCGATCTTGATTTTCGATCTAATATTTCCAAAGAAAATGCATAACTTCCTTAGTGTGTGCAAGATAATGATCAAGTTCATTTGATGCTTCATCACGAGTCTTTTGAGTAAATCAAATATGACACCATATTCCTTTTAACTTTTACAAGTTCTTGTTCATATTTTGAGATTTGACACTTAAAAGACACGCTTTGATCATCCAGTTGCTCAATTTTAGGATCGTAAGTTTTGCACGCAAATGGGCTTATTTGTGTTGAAAAGCAAGTTGTTGATCGTGAATATCTTTTTGACACCATTAAACGACGATTGCATTTGAAAGTTCGTTGACAATCGCTTGTTTTCAACTTTTAAGGACTCGACCAAGCACATTATTGTTCTCAACATTTACCACAGATCAACAAGACGTAAGAGAGATATAATCAAATGCATATGACAAAGAATTCAATAACACAACATTATGGACATCGCAAAGCATGATTCTTCCAAGAGTCGATCAACATCTTTTCTCAACAGCTTTTACGCTTAGTGTTAGAAATAGATTTTTCTTTTTTCTCGAAAACGACCTTCATCAATCCAAGTTCCTTATGAAAGTCCTTTTCCCAAGACAATGCACAACTTTTCAAATTTTAAACATTTGGTAAAAGATTTTTCTGAAAAATGTCTCTTTGTTCTCGCGCTAGAGGCCATTGAAAATGTTGAACTTTGATTTCGTAATGATATTCTATCTCATGTTGTAAAGTTTGAGGTCACCATGAAAAGTCAAAATATCGGGAATTTTGTGATTTTCGTGTTTTGAGTTTACTTCACTAATGGAAGGTAAAGGACCATAAGTTTGTGCATAATCTGGTTTGGGATTAACATTAGAAGACTCAGGTGTTTTTATGATAACCCTTGGTGTGTTAGAAGAATCCTGGTGTGACGAAAGTGGCCGCATTTTTATAATTAAAAGGTTTGTTGTAAACAACATTTTCTAATTTTGATCGACTCTCGCCTTCTCGTGATCTAATTCCTCTTGACGATGATATTCAACAACTCATAAATGTAATTATCAATTTTATATTCTCAGACCGAAACTTCGTGATTTGGTTTGAATGCTTTGGTTGAAAGCTTAGGTTTGTAATCAAGAAGATTCCCATATCCATTGGATTGGGTTTTAAAGTAAACTTTTCAATAGCAGTGACCGACTCGCCATGTTTGTAAACAACAGTTTTAAACTCTTTAAGTTTGTTTTGCAAGCCGATGATTTCTTCAAGATGATCATCTATTCGCTTCGTTGAATGCTTTTTGTATGCAGAGAACTGTTTTTGACAAGTTAACAACCTCTTTAGCTTTTGATTTTCCAAGGTGAGAGCGCTTAATTTGCTTTTTATGTTCATGTTTCAGCTTGTTCTATTTCGCATAACAAAGCATTCTTCGCTGCTAGATCAATGCGACTGCCTCTCTAAATATTTTTCGCTTTGATAAGATTTGGCAAGGTCGCTCTCAAAACCTTTTTCACGCTTTTTCGAGTTTTGAAAAAGTTGAGTTGCTTTTGTAAACATTCAAAATCCTTGATTAACAGTCCATTTTTACTTTTCAAGTCCTGATTAATTGCACGACATTCTTCCACTATGGTTTGTTGGTGTTGGAATCACTCCTAAACCTTATTCAGGTGTTAGTTACACATATGTAATAGTTAGCTTATTATGGCCTTTTATGTTCATATTAGCCTTAAGCTTATAGGTGAAGGCCTATGAATTTAGGCCCAAGCCCATAGGAGAAAGGAAGGGACAAGGAGTGTTGCCCTAGCTTCCCTCCTATAAATACTATGTAATAACCCTCACTGAGAGGGTCAAGTTGTTCGCTTTTCACATACCCTACGCATAACCGGCCTAACATTTACGCAGCGGTGTTTGGTTTACTTGTTCAATCAGCTTCTATCTTTCTAGGAAGCTTGTGTTGTAAACTAGTGACCTAACAAGGGTATCAATCGCCAAATAGTTGGGTGAACACGTTTGTTGAAGTTCTTGTTTATTCTTACGCCAGAAACGGTCAAACTTTGGCTCGCTTCAAAACTTGATTTTTTCACTTTTTAATCCAAGATTCTTGTACTTTCAATGTTTTAAGGTGTTAAAATAATTGTTTTGGCAAAAGTTTCAAACTTTACGCGTGGATTTAAGTTTTTTTGCTTGTTTTTGTTCGGTATCGCTCTACGCATAACTGTTTTAAGAGCTTTGGATCATCAAGTTTCACACTTTTGTGTCTTTTGGTGTTATTGAAGCTATCATCACACAAAAACCTGGTTTAGAAACATATTTGGGCAAAATCATTTTTACGAGTAAGTCTACGCCGAAGAAAACCCTAATCTTACGCAGAACTTTATCCTTGGTTTGATCTTCTCGACGGGTTTACCCGTTTTCTTGCTGGATAAGCCCAAAATACGCCGACTTTGGATATCTTGCACCTGTGAAGTGTAAAAGATCACTTGGGATAAAACCTAAAATTACGCATAAGCATAGTTTACGCGAAATCCACGCCAAAGATTCATCTTTACCTAAGCCTAGTCTTACGCATAAGATAATCCTAGCTAACTTTCTACTAACTTTGGTCTACGCGATAACTTTAGACTCTTTTTCCATACTTACGCAGAACTAAATTCACGCTCCTTGATTGTTACGCGTAATTTTGGTGTTTTTACGCATAAGTGCTACTTGGTTATTGTGATTTCTACGCCAAAGGATACTTCATCAACAAAGGTTCATTCGACTACAAAGATCCATTTTTACCAACACAAGTTTTTCAACATGTCACAACCACCATACTCTAACTATTTCCCTTACACTTATTCTCAACGTCCACAACAACTAACTCCACAACATCAACAATGGAATCAACAACAAGCAATTTATCAACAACAATTTAATCAACAACATACTCCACAACTTGTCAATCCACAACCTCAAATGGTTCAACCACCACCAAGTCTTCAAGTTCAACCCTACACAAAAGAATTCAATCAACATCCATCAAGGAACACTATGAAGGAACCCACTTGGTTTGCAAAGATGTGTGAAGCTTTAAGCGGCCAACAATCAATTCATGAGGTCGATCACTTGATAGACCTCCAATGCTCACTTCCAGAAACTACGATCAATGGGTGATAAGGTTCTTTAGGTTTTGTGATCTAAAGAAGCCACATGGAAAGTTCTTAAAGAAGGTTATCTTAGAAGGTCCATTTGAGATGCCTACCGTCATTGTACCCGGAGATCCAAATGCTATTCCACCAAGAGATGAACAAATAAACATTGCTATCGCACTTGAATCCTCAAGAACTTCTACACTATGAAGCCGATGAACTTGCAATGCAATACATCCTCTTAGGATTACCTAACCCAATTCTTCGAGGTGTTGATGCTCAAAAGACTGCAAAGGAAATGTGGGATCATATTCATCTTCTTATGGAAGGAT
The DNA here is from genome assembly GCA_910596185.1 of Chrysanthemum makinoi. Classification (NCBI taxonomy): domain Eukaryota; kingdom Viridiplantae; phylum Streptophyta; class Magnoliopsida; order Asterales; family Asteraceae; genus Chrysanthemum; species Chrysanthemum makinoi. Next base: position 89,315,445 of record OU343216.1, read on the forward strand.
CTCAGATCAATCAAGAGGATATGGAATCCAAAATTTACTTGGCTTATGAACACTTCATGATTGAATCTAGAGAGACACTAGAGTCCTATCATCATCATTTTCGGACATCATCAATGATTTGGATAAACACAACATCATCATGCCAAGAATTGCGGTGAATACTAAGTTCTCTAAGTAGTCTTGGTCCCAATGGGAGAAGTATGTCATTTTTCTCCGCAAGAAGAACATGCATCATTATACATATGGATTGTTGTACGATTACTTGAAGCCTCATGAAAAGGAAGTTGATAGGAAAGGATTCTCCGTGCTCAAATTGCTCCACCGACACATCCGGAAAATCAACAACTTGCCTTATATGCTCAAAACAGTTATTCTCCTCAACCAAAGAACTCAACCAACCGCTACAATCACACCACATGATCCTTCACAACCTCAATCTCAACAAACTCAATTGGTTCCATACAACAACAACAATGCTCAAGCCCTTGTCGCTGAAGCTAAGGAACTGATCCGCTTGAAGCATTGCAACAATGATTTGCTATGATTGCTAATGCCTTTAGCCGTTATACCAACAAATCCAACAACCGTGATTCGCTCCTCATCTAATACAAGGAATCAAGTCTGTTGTAACAATGGACGAGTTGAAGTTCGAATCGCGGGTTATGGTCGCCATGGATGGGGTCAAGGGTTTAATGCCGGGTAGGAATAACAATCGAGCTCAAGGTGGAACAGGAAATGCTTAATGGGTTGAATGGTCTTCGATGCTACAACCGCAATGAGAGGGACACTGGCTAATGCATGCCCAAAGCCAAGGACTTGGGGCAGTGCTTATTTCAAAGAGGCTCTTCTTTTGGCTCTTAAGGATGAAGCTGGTGGAACTCTCACGGACAAAGAACAGAGCTTTATGGCAAATGCCGCACTGATGATGATATGGAGGACTTGCAGGCCAATGCAAATGTTATGTTGATGGCTAATATGCATGAGTTACACATGAGTGACACAAGCCCAAGTATGACACCGATGGCTTGTCTCAGTATTCGAACAAACCATATTTATCTCTCGATCCATATCTCCGCCAACATCCAATCCGCAAGGCTCGGAATGTTCAAAATGAGTCATCCACATCTCATTCCGACGATTTTCAACTAGACCCCGTAGTTATATTTGACGATCAAGATGACCAAACGGTTTCCTTTGATAATCAAATTGACTGCGGGTTATACTTGAGGATCTCAAGAATGATCATGTTGAGACTCACGTTGAACACGCCAAACTTTTGCCTCATCCGTGATTTTGCTCGCTTAATACAAGACCAACAACCATAGTGGAAAATGTCATGCCATTAATCAGGACTTGAAATGCAAAAATGCAATGTTAACCAAGGATTTTGAATGTTTACAAAAGCAACTCAACTTTTTCAAAACTCAAGAAAACGCGGAAAACGGTTTTGAAGGCCTTTGCCAAATCTTATCAAAAAAAAAAATATTTAGAAAGACAGATGCGGATCTAGCCGCTTCGAATGCTTTGTTGTCCAAATAGAACAATCAAACATGAACATAAAAAGCAAATTAACGCCTCACCTTGGAAAATCAAAAAGCTAAGGCCGAAGTTGTTAACTTGTCAAAAATAATTCTCTGCATACAAAAAGCATTCAACGAAACGAATAGATGATCATCTTGAAGAAATCATCGCTTGCAAAACAAACTTAAAGAGTTTAAAACTGTTGTTTACAAACATGGCGAGTCGGTCACGACCATTGAAAAGTTTACTTTAAAACCAAATCCAAATGGATATGGACCGAATCTTGCCGATTACAAACCTAAGCTTTCAACCAAAGCATTCAAACCAAATCCGAAGTTTCCAAAGTGCGAATATAAAGTTGATGATTATGTTATGAGTGTTGTTGAATATCATCGTCAAGAGGAATTAGATGTAGAAGACGAGAGTCGATCAAAATTAGAAAAGTTGTTTACAACAAACCTTTTAACTATTCAAAAGCGGTCACTTTCGCACACCAACAGATTCTTCTAACACACCAAGGTAATCATAAAACACCCGAGTCTTCTAATGTTAATCCCCAAACCGGATTATGCACAAACTTATGGTCCTTTACCTTCCATCGTGAAGTAAACCTCAAACCGAAAATTAAATGTTTTGTACGAATGGAATTCCTCAAAATTTACAACTGAGATAGAATATCATCACAATCAAAGTTATTTTCAATCCACCTAAAAGAGACGTTTTGAAAAATATCGTTTGATTCAAAAAATAATTGAAGTTTACAAAACATAGGTCCCAAAAGATTTCCAAGGTACCAAAATAAGTTTGTTACAATCAAACCATAGTTAAGCCGAAAAATGGTGAGATGCTGTCGACACCGCGATGTCTTATGATAAGTCCACATGCATGCCATGAATGATGCATTTAGATACCCGAGATAAAAACATGCTAAATGTTGAGAAACAATGGTTGGATGAGTTCATAAAGTTTGAACAAGTAAAGCTTTCAAAGAGCTGTTCATGTAACAAAGGCAAAGTTTTGGTCAAAAAGATAGTCCACAAAACAAAGGCATTGCAAAATCCACTCAGCCCAAGTTCCTACCATACAAAAACTTCTAGTAAACCTCGTGTTCACAATCAAATCTCAAAATATGAACAAGTTTAAGTTCAAGGAATATGGTGTTATTTGATTTACTCAAAGAAAGGTGATGAAGAATCAACTGAACTTGATCATTATCTTACATACAAAAACTTGCAATTTTGCGGTGTTCACAACCCATCAGACAAAATATAGTGTGTCTAATAGTCGAAAGTATAAGTGGTCAATAATTCACAAAATTGCACCACGTGATATACACCGGATGCTCCCGATGAACCAAATTATGCCGGGTGCCACTACCCAAAGTTATAACGGTGCCCCTTCCCAAAGATATACCGCTTCTTCCCAAAGATATACCGGTGCCTCTTCCCAAAGATATAATAGGGTGCCTCTCTTCCAAAGATATACTCCAACATAGGAGACTTATAGTGATGTCTCAACAAAGGAGACTTTTATAGTGATGTTCAACAAAGGAGACTTTATAGTGATGCTCCTCAACATAGGAGACTTTATAGTGATGCTTCAACAAAGGAGACTTTATAAGTGATGCTCAGAACAAAGGAGACTTTATAGTGATGTACTCGAACATAGGAGACTTTATAGTGATGCTCCGATCATGGGAGACTTTAGGTCAAGGTCATAACACGTCCGGTTCAATAAGTTCAAACAAGTCATAAGTTTGTATTTAAGTTCAAGAGTTCCGTTCAAAAGTTAGTAATTAAGTTCAAAGATTTAGAGTCGAGTTCAAAGTTCGGAAACGATCAAAGAGCTTAAAACTTATCAAAAGGTTCAAGATAGTCGAAGCGTTCAAAATCATGTCAAACAAGTTTAAAATATATCAAAAGGGTTCTTTACATGTTAAAAGAGTTCAATTATATGTCAAAAAGTTCAAATCAAGTCCAAAGTGTTCACTTATATGTCAAAGGGTCTGAATCAATTTAAAAGAGTTCAAATATACATGTCGAGAAGGGTTCGGGAATCAAGGAAAGTGTTTCAACTAATAGCGTTCATAATATAATGATTTATTTAGTTCGGGCATAATCTACTTACGCACACATAGAGTGAAACAAAGGATATTTAAGTTCATATAAATGTAAAGTAAAAACAAGTAGTTGAGCATGTATCTCCCTCGAAGAGTTTGTAAAACAATTAAGCAGAGTAAAAGTGGGCTACTGAACTCACGATGCAATGATTATGGTGACAAAAGTAGATATGCTGAAATGAGGTGCGATCTCTATCCGCAACCTAATATGAATGATATGCTCTAAAATAAGTCATGAAACAATGTTATGCACGCAATTCGGATGATATTTATACCACTTATGTATTTTTGAAAACAATACTTCTCGTCGAAAATATAATCTTTTAACGTCTTGACCATTTTTAAATTACTTCACATGGGTTTACTTTGAAATGATATCCAACGATAATCATTTAGTGATTTATTAAGAGAATATAACTTTTCGTCGTAGAATAATGTCGTTGGAAATTTCATGAAAGTGACAAAAATGGCCTCGAAAAACTAGTCGTAAAATGGTGTACGTCGAACGTTAGGAAACGAACTCAACGGTTTTTGGAAAGCTTGTATCAAAATCTAGAAGTTTTAGTACATGAGTTTTCGTCATAGAGGTCTCGAACATAAAAAAAATAGCCTTCAATATGGTCGTTTTGGTTACCGTAACACTTGTCTCGTAAAAATAATATAGTTTTTCTAAAAATATTAGTTACGGCAATTTTATGAAAACGCGTATATCTTAGTCGTTTCAAATCCGTTTTCTACGTATTATACGTCCTTAGCTTCGTATCAAAGTATACTAATATATTTTTGATAAGTCGAAATAATTTGTAAAGCTTAAGACTCGTTTTTGACTCGTTACAAAACAAAACACCTTGCTGAAATTTTCAGAAATATATATTTTGTCGTCAAACTTGAAAAATTCATAACTTCTTCGTTATAACTCCGGTTTAATCCGTTCAAGCGGCCACGGATTCGTTTTAAAGTATATTTTCTAATTATCTAGGCAAAAAATTCGTGTCTACTGTCGGATTTTCCAGAAATACAAAACAAGATCAGACCACTTTTTATACTTGTCGAAAATAGTTTTTCTCGTACTAAACTTATTCCAATCCCTTCAAAACAACTCCAAAGCTATTCTAATCCTACCATACACCTTCTTAGGGTGTCATGGGTTCCTAGACATCATCAAGACCAATATATAACAAGGGAATAATTATAGGATGACTTTTATATATCAAACTCTTAAAATCAATGTAAAAATGGTATAAATAACTATAAGTCTTGCATGCTTGCTCAAAAATGAAGAAATAAATATGAAATGAAAATGAAAGATATAAAATGAAAGTGATATGCTTACAAGCTACTATGATGAGGTGATTAGAACAAGGATTAACCTAAACACCCTAGGTTTTTTATTTCAAAACCTTTAATAAGAGTGTATCCTAGATTGTTTAAACTTGAGCTTGAAAAATTTTGATGAAATCTCTTCACCCTCTATGCTTGGCCGGTTTTAAGAGACAAGGAAGAAGAGAGAAAAAAATATCTTTACTAACTTGTGAATTATTGTAGTGAATGAATGAATGAAGTGTAAATGTAATGTTGAGTATAGATTGCAATATGTAAGAAAATTGTGACCAACCAATTAATGCATACCCTCCCCATGGCGGTTTTGGGGGATGTATCTCAAAGATATTATTTTTTTTTTATTAAGTATATTGTATATAATGTAAAGTGTGTAAATAAAATGTATAGGTAAGAATAACTTGTACAATTGTATATACATTTGAATAATTAGAATAGTGTTGACTAAAAATAAACTTTAATGGATCAAAGTTAAGTATAATGAGATCATAAAAATTGTAAAAATACATTTCTTGAAAAATTTGAGTGAACTAATAATTATCGTGTAGTTTTTAAGAAAAGCGTCGTAATAATATAAATTTAACGATTTATATACGAAATAAATTTAAAACACCGAGTAAACTAATAATAATGTTTTTATAAACTTAATATGAGTATAAAAATATATTGTGATAGATTTTTGGAAGTAACGGATCAAATGTTCAAAATAATGTTTACGCGATAACGTTTATTTAATATGAAATTATGCGTTTAATGTGAAATGCAAAACCCATGCATGACTAGTATGATGAATGTAGAGTTTGAGAAATGACCAAAAATTGAGAATTGTGACATAAACTCAAAACCTGAAAATCGCAAAATTATTCGATATTTTGACCTTTTCATGGCTGACCTCAAAACTTTACAACATGAGATAGAATATCATTCTGAAATCAAAGTTCAACACTTTCAATCGCCTCTAGCGCGAGAACAAAGAGACATTTTTCAGAAAAATCTTTTACCGAATGTTAAAAATTTGAAAAGTTGTGCATTGTCTTGGGAAAGGGACTTTCATAAGGAACTTGGATTAATATAGGTCGTTTGAGAAAAACGAAACATCTATTTCTAAAACGTAAAAAGAAACTGTTGAGAAAAGATGTTGATCGACTCTTGGAAGATGTCATCGGTGCTGATGTCCATAATGTTGTGTTATTGAATTCTTTGTCATATGCATTTGATTATATCTCTGTGACACGTTGATTACGTGGTAAATGTTGAAAACAACGATAATGTGCTTGGTCGAGTCCTTAAAAGTTGAAAACAAACGATTGTCAAGCGAACTTTCAAATGCAATACGTCGTCTTAATTGGTGTCAAAAATATATTCACGATCAACAACTTGCTTTTCAACACAAAATCGCCCGGTTAGCGTGCAAAATCTTACGATCCTAAAATTGAGCAACAGGATGATCAAAACGTGTCTTTTAAGTGTCAAATCTCAAAATATGAACAAGAACTTGTAAAAGTTAAAAGGAATATGGTGTCATATTTGATTTACTCAAAAAGACTCGTGATGAAGCATCTAATGAACTTGATCATTATCTTGCACACACTAAAGAAGTTATGCATTTTGTTGGAAATGTTCGGTCCGAAAATCAAGATCGATTCACACCATCTTCAAGTTAAGAGAAATGTTAGGAAAGTATGAACAACTTCATATCATTAAGAGATAGCCCGGTAACACTTAGTACTCATGAACCTAGAATCACTACTTGCCAATCACAAGTTGCTAACGTGCCTCCTTCTACTAAAGCAGGGAATAGTTGAGTCTTTTCCAAACGTCCGCACTTGACCTAGGAGCACTACATAGAAGAATAGGAAGTTGCGACCTAAGAAAAGATCAATAAGGAATGCTAAAGTAGAAGAACACCCTAGGACTATGAATAAGACTCACGTTGCTTCCACTATAGATATTAGTTGTCGGCACATGTAATAGAAATAGTGATGTAGCACGATGCTAAACCGTTAAGTACTTTTGATATTCAGTCAGATGCACCTTGTGTTATTTGTCGTAAAAGTATGAATTCTGATTGTCATGATAAATGTGTTGCTAAAGCTATCATCTCTCGTTTAAAGAATCCTAAGAACCGGAATACCTCTAGGCCCACTAATCTTTCTAAGTGCATTGGGTAGACCGCCTCTTTAGATTCTAAGAAACGCTTTGCTATCCCTGTAGCTCCAGTCTCACCTCCTAGGAATGTAGTACCACCTAGTGCATTCACTAAGACTAAAGCAAATACTAGTTGGAGATGGTAGAAATGGATATATAACACACTAGGATTTAAGTGGATACCTAAAGCTATTGATGTGTATATCTACTATAGCGCTCTGGAACCCTCTAACATTTCGGGTTCCACATCTACTTCTATTCCATCTGTGTCGCTTTGTGTGTAATGCGTGATCTGAGATCATTCTCTGGATTGTTGATAGCGGATGTTCCCGACACATTGAGGAAACCTTAAACTATTATCAAACTTTATTGCAAAGTTCATTGGCACTTTGTCGGATTAGGAATGATCACTTGTGACTATCATGGGCTACTCACGGAGACTATATCAATGGGAACATCGAAATTAGCAGGGTTTACTATGTGGAAGGCCTCGCTCACAACTGCCCCATTTCGATAGGTCGATTCGTGATGGAGATTTGGAGGTTGCTTTCAGGGGAGAAATCTTGTTTCATTCGTGATCTACAAGGAAAGCGACCTTATGCGGCTCGCGTATTTCAAGTCTTTACACTATCTCTATGCAAGACATGGTTGCTTCTTCTCCCATCTGCTTACTTTCAAAGGCAACATCAACAAAATCCTGGCTATGGCACCGTCGTCTCTCACATCTAAACTTTCAAACCATCACCAACCTTGCTCGATGATCGGTCTTTGAACCGTCAAGTTTTATCACTCAAGCCTGCCACTTGTAAATGGCAGACCGTAACAAGCAAAGCACCTGCCTAGCTTGAATGCAATGAAGATCGAGGAGAGTATAGTGTTTCCCCGTCGTTAAGTCCCAACGAGCCGTCGAGAATAGTCAAACGTATAGTGATCGAGAAATTTGAACGGGAAAGGAGATTTGAAGATGATTATAACTAAGGAAAAGCCCATAAACTACAGGGGCTTAAATGCAAATTAAGGAAAATTAAAAAGATAAAAACTATTAAATAAACGCTATCACTATATTTAAAATGATGTTTTTGTTTTTATGTTTTTATAAAGCTGAATTTAAAACTACCTTGACCTTCGACATTACAAAATAAAAAGTGAAACAAAAGCAATATTAAGCCTAAAAATATGAAAATGATGTTTTTACAAACCTAATGATAAAAGAAAATATTTAAAAAAAATTATTTTTATAACTAATTATCTAATTATTATTAATTAAAAACTACTTTTAACTATTAAATAATTACCTAAAATACAAGAAAATGTGAAATTAAGCTAGAAAAATAAAATTAAGACTTGGAAAAATCTAAAATAACAAAATAGAATTTTAAAAACTATTTTTGTATTTTTCTGATCATTTTTCTATTTTTTATGGATTTTAAACTATTAAAAACTAATTAAATTACTAAAATTTACCAAATAAACTATGAAAAATCTGGAAAATTACTTTTTCTACTTTTTATATTTATCTTAACTTAATAAATTGAAAAATTATTTTTGAACTTTTAGAATTTTTGTATTTAAAGCTAATTAAAAATGCTTAAAACTAATTTAAATTAAGAAAAATAGCAAAACAACTTAGAAAAATCTGAAAATTTCAGGAAAAGTCTAAAATGATATTAGGAAGCTAGGAAAATTAGAAAAATAAGTGCTTATGTGGATGAATTTGTTTAAACTATGGAAGTGCTTATTGAAATAAGCACTTGATAAGCCAAAGCACTCCAAGGCTACCAAACCGATACACAAGCTCGATATGCTAAAGGAACATAAATGGAACAAGTTTCAACAAGCACTAACCACTTGACAAGCTATCTACAGCAGTTGATGATATGAGATTATGGACTAAAAGCATTGAATAGGTACCAGTCGTTGCAGTGAATTATAAGCACTAGAAATAAAAGGCTGGAAACAGAAAAACAAATTGGAACCTCAAGATAACTGGCTAAGATCATGCAAACCAAAGCTCAGACCCTAGTGAGCTCACATGAGCTTTGCACAAACTCTGCAAATCCTACTCAACCCTCACATTAGGTCCACAGTTGCCCACGAGAGGATTTGTACCATATTGAAAAGCTCAAATGAAGCTCCTAAAAATTTGCTAAAAATCTGAAAAATTACTAATAAGAAAACAAGACGGTGAGCTTTCTAAACCTACAGTTTTCATTGAAATTGGCTCAGAAATGAGTGAATGAAAATTCCTTCTTGTTAATAAAAATCGAGAAATTGCACTTTTGACTTTTGAGCAAAAATGGAAAATTGACTATATTGGACTTTGAAGCTAGATTAATGGATTGAATATGATGTTAATGTATGAAATAACACTCATGAAAGCTATATTTAAGATTTCTTAACACAAAACTAACTTTTGGTTTTGATAAAACTCAACGATTGAGCATTAAGAACATTAAGATGCAAATTTGACTTTTGCTATTCTAAGGTGCAATTTTATGATGAATTAACTCTAAATACCTAGTGAGATTCAAGCACAGTTGATTTTAACAGATTTCTAACCTTCTAACTCATTAAGCGCTATGCCAAACACTACTTTATAACGCTATGCAATCTTAATCTAAAAGAAAAGCGAACATTAAAAGCCATTGATCCAACTGAGCTAATATGATCTAATTATAACTATTTAGACATGTTAAAAGCGATTTGTGACCACGTCATATACATACACAGTTAGCATACAATGCAAAATGGGTTGAAACTTGAAAAGTGAAATGCTCACTTACATATTTCAAACTGATTTGCGAGGCTAAACCAAAACCCATTACTACACTAATTGAACCTAATCCAACCCATATCAGATCTGCAACACCCCTTTCCATCTTCATTTCCATTTTTGCCATTCTTTTGACTTTTGTTGACCATGATTCAAAAATGCTTGAAAATGAAATGTAAGCTCACTAAAAGCTATGACAAGCTTCGAAGCTTATTGGAGATCAAAACTAAGCGCTATAGACTTTGACTAAGATTTTCAAAATGAAAATTCAACTTGATAACCTTAAAACATGAAACTTTAACCAAACTGGAATTAATACTTGAAATTGGTCTCAATACACTTTAATAACTTGCTTTAATACAGTTTAACTTAAAATTACAACATTTGACTTAAATTAAAACATTTTATAAAAAACGACATTAAAGAAAAATAAATAAAACTAGCTACTCCATTTGCTTCTGTCTTCCTCCTCTTTTAAGCTTTAAAATTGATCCACGTGGCCTTCTGATAGATTCCCACCTCTTATTTTGGCCAATGGGAGAACTTTGAGTGAGTTAGCCATTTTTACATTTTGGCGGGAAGTGGAGATTTGACTTATAGGGCAATCGTTTTATCAACTAGGGGGTGGGGTTTTGTAGGGGTGATGATGAGTGGGTGAGAAGGTGTGGAGATAGAGATGCGAGGATAAGTGTTGGGAGAAGGAATTGCGAGCAAACAAGTGGGGAAGAAAGGTTACATTATGTATGGTTTTACCAGGGTCCAAAGAGAGAAGGGTCAAAAGGTTAAAATGGCAGGGAGGTCAAAATAGGTTTTGACAAGGCATAGTTATATTAATGACAAGGGCTTATTTGTAACTCTTCCAAACATGATGGGCCATTCATGCCATTTTCTCAAAGTTATCACAAGGATCACTTTTGCCAAGTTCCAATAGTACAAGGACCAATTTTGACATTTTCAAATTCTCCAAGGACCAAACTTGCCAAATTTCAAAGTTCAGGGACTAAAGTTGTAATTTTTGTAAAATTTGAATCTCAGGATCAATTTTGACAACTTAGGAATCCCTAGGGACTTAAAATGATATTTTTCTTTATTTGGAATTACCAGGGGTACTTTTTGACAACTTTTGAAACTTGGGGACTAAAACGCCAATTATGCAAACTTTATCGTTTTTCACCAGTTTTGATATTTTTGCATTTAAAACACATAAAACACTAATTTGTGATATTTTAATTATTTTGATGCATTTAGTGTTTTGGATGTTTTGTAGTCTAATTTGTACAAAAATGATGAGTATTTAGACACTCATCAATCCCCCATACTAAGATATTGCTAGTCCTTAGCAATGTTTTGAGAAAAATTAATGGATTTTATCTCTTTACCAAAAGCCATTACTACTGGAGTAGCCAAATGTTTTAGTTCAAGTAAGAACCTTGGTACACCGATAACCAAGTGATTTATTGGCAAATCATAAACCATATAACGATTTGATGTTGTCTTTACAGGAAAGCGTTTGCTCGGACTAGCCAACTCTAAGATAAATTATCAATATTATCTTTGGTGAGCTGATTACCAATTATGGTTTTTCCACGGCCTTTACCACAAGCCATAAACTTGCGGGCTAGCCAACTCTTCACTTTTAAGGATATGGTGAGTCAGACCCACCATACAATTTTGGGCAAATTATGTAAGCAGTCAACGGATTTGAGTTGTCTTTACCAAGAGCCGTTTGCTCCTGGATTAGCCAATCCTTTTGTTTATTAGACAAAATTTGATAACCAATTGAGTAAGTCAAAACACTTACTCCAAAAAAATTGGCCAAAACGGGGAATTGGGTGGTATAGTACATGATAAAATTCGTTGAATTTCCCACACTTAGAAATGAATAATTTGCCCTCAATATTCAAAGTAGCGGTTATGCGAAACAAAGAACGTAAAAAGAGGAAAATACTACGGCCATTATTTAGAAAGATAGATTTTTTGAAAACATGTGGGGCAACCCCCCACACTAGGGTGGTAGAAAATAGAAAGAAGTCAGAAATATGGGTGAAAACCCATATGGTGTGTGCTACTGTTTTTGATTACCGAGTCGCTAGCTTGACTCGACCCCGCATTCATTGGTTCATGGGGAAGCAAAGTGGAAGAAACAATCTCCATTGGACTTTCAATCAAGATGTTTGGACAAACATTTGAAGCACGTGAAAGTTCCACACCGACGAGATATACAGAGAAAGACCCGGCTCACAAATGATAACGAAAATGCGGTCAAAGATAATGTCTTCATTCCCAGAAGGAGTGAAGAACAGGAGAAGTGACGAATATATGAAAGAAAAGAAAGAAAATCATGATCGAAATCATGACTAACTCTTCATCCTCAATAGGAGAATTCATAGTTTCATGAATCTCCTCGGTTAAGTTTACTTGATCAAGACATACTATGGGTGTGTCTAGATCAAAGTAGAAATTATCATACTCCGGCGGAGATATGATATGAGTGAGTTCACCGGCGAACTCCTCGTGAAGAGAATCAATCACAAGATGTAATTCTGTGAATTCTTGTTCCACAGGCTCATCACTATCCTCAATCACGAGTATCAAAGAGTGGATTCTCGAAATTAAAGTGAATCAGAGTAAATTCAAATAGAGGATTGGTGAGAGTAGTTTTGAATGTTTTGGGAACAAAGTGATCAACATTCTCTATTGAATGTTGGGATAAGTGAGTGAGCGATCATTATCACGGAGACTTTGATTTCTCCCGGATCGGCGAAATCAAAGAGTTGGATTGATGTGAGAGTTCATTGGTGAACTCCTCAAGATGATGATCGATCGCAGCTGTGGGAGTGATGCCTAAACATACTCGATGTTTCCATGAGAAGTACAATCGTCGCTAACATCGGAGAAAGTTTCAAAATGATCTTTGAACACTCAAGAGGGAAATAGAATCACACACATGATCGAAGTTCCCCTGTGACTCTCTAGGGATTGGGACAAGGTTCTCAACACTAGACTTTATGAATTCGTCCGATTCCTTTTAGAACAGTGTCAAGATGCTCATCCCCCATGTTCAGAGAGTGAGCGGGAATATCGAGTGTGATAACAATGAGGGGAGTTTAGAAGGACCGGATACATATTTTTTATACTTTCCATTTGTTCTTACGCTAGTAATTCCATCATAGTCTTTTCTCCCTGACTTTTCATGGAAGGAATCTCAACTGATGAACTTGATGAACTATTATAAAATTGTAGGATATCAAGGATATCTTCATCATCATCGTCATCAGAGGATGAAACGGATCGAGAGCTAGATTTGGCTGCTTTTTTCTTTTGCAATTGATTCCTTAATAGATTGTTCAAAAGGCAATTTGGGAATCTAATTTAGTGACCAGCCTTGACTAACAACACTTCCATGGATTTCTCATTTGGATTATCTTGGGAGGACATGGCAAACTCCTCCTTAAGTTCTTTTAATAACTCCGAGTCTTGTTAGAAGGTGCGTAGTAAGTTTCATGAGGAGTGGCTGATCATTTGCATGCGTGGAGGTTGGTCTTGATCAGAAAGAGTCGTAATTGTTTACAAGGAAATGGATTCCTTGTTTGACAATCCAGGAAACTAGAGTGAGAACCTCCACAATACTCACAACGATGGCCCGATGTGGATGTGAGAGTGGTATGTGTTGTAGTCATAATTGTTACCGAGAACCCGCATGACAAGCGTATTTCCCGATTGACAATCGAAGCTGGAATGTGAACCACCACAGGTACTACATGCAGATAATCGCAGTCTCAGCGGTGTGGTAGCCGATGGAATAAATCGATCGTGTTATATATGGTAGAATAGGGATCTTGGTTATAGGCAGACCGTTTCTGATTCCACCATGCCACAAGCTGGCGGGGAAATTGCCACCATTATAAGGACCACCACACATGACAACCAAGAGGTGAGGATAAGACATAGAAAGAATCAAATGGTTCTAGAGGTAGAAATGAAGAATCAAAAGGTAAGAGGTAAAGAGGAATATTTTGGTATTTTTGAAAAACATGATGATAAAACAAAGAATGAAAATATTTTGGGTTTTGATTTTTTAAAAGATGGTATAAACAAGGAGTGATTATTCAAATCACTAATCTGCTAAATGTAAGACTTTTGCTTACTTTGCTCTGACGGCAAGAGGCGCCAAAATTTGATCGGTCTTTGAACCGGTCAAGTTTTATCACTCAATTTGCCACTTGTGAATGTGACCGTAACAAGCTTAAGCGCCTAAGCACGAGATGCAATGAGATCGAGGAGAGTATAGTGTTTCCCAGGTCGTTAAGTCCCAACGGTACGTGCGAGAATAGTCAAGCGTGGTAGTGATCGAAATTTGAGCGGGAAAGGAGATTTGAAGATGATTATAACTAAGGAAAAGCCCATAAACTACAGGGGCTTAAATGCAAATTAAAGAAAATTTAAAAGATAAAAACTATTAAATAAACGCTATCACTATATTTAAAATGATGTTTTGTTTTATGTTTTTATAAAATGAATTTAAAACTACGCGACGTACAAAATAAAAAGTGAAACTAAAGCAATATTAAGCCTAAAAATATGAAAATGATGTTTTTACAAACCTAATGATAAAATAAAATATTTAAAAAAAAAATTATTTTTATAACTAATTATCTAATTATTATTTATTAAAAACTACTTTTAACTATTAAATAATTACCTAAAATACAAGAAAATGTGAAATTAAGCTAGAAAAATAAAATCAAGACCTGGAAAAATCTAAAATAACAAAATAGAATTTTAAAAACTATTTTTGTATTTTTCTGATCATTTTTCTATTTTTTATGGATTTTAAACTATTAAAAACTAATTAAATTACTAAAAATTACCAAATAAACTATGAAAAATCTGGAAAATTACTTTTTTCACTTTTTATATTTATCTTAACTTAACAAAATTGAAAAATTATTTTTTTGAACTTTTTCTGAATTTTTGTATTTAAAGCTAATTAAAAATGCTTAAAAACTAATTTAAATTAAGAAAAATAGCAAAAAAACTTAGAAAAATCTGAAAATTTCAGGAAAAGTCTAAAATGATATTAGGAAGCTAGGAAAATTAGAAAAACAAGTGCTTATGTGGATGAATTTGAAACTGCTATGGAAGTGCTTATTGAAATAAGCACTTGATAAGCAAAAGCACTCAAAGGCTACCAAACTGATACACGCTTTATGCTAAAGGAACATAAATGGAACAAGTTTCAACAAGCACTAACCACTGACAAGCTATCTACAACAGATTGATGATATGAGATTATGGACTAAAAGCGATAAGGTACCAAGTTGCTAATGGTGAATTATAAGCACTAGAATATGGAACGACAGAAAAAGTAGTGGAACCTCAAGATAACCTGGCTAAGAACATGTAAACCAAAAATCAGACCCTAGTGAGCTCACATGAGCTTTGCACAAGCTTCTGCAAATCCTACTCGACCCCTCGTGGAGTCCAGCGATTATACCTTGCCACTGCACAGGGATTTGTACCATATTGAAAAGCTCAAATGAAGCTCCTAAAATTTGCTAAAAATCTGAAAAATTACTAATAAGAAACAAGACCAGCTGAGCTTTCTAAACCTACAATTTTCATTGAAATTGGCTCATAAATGAGTGATGAAAGAAAATTCCTTCTTGTTGGCCAAAAAGAGAAATTGCACTTGTGACTTTTGAGCAAAAATGGAAAATTGACTATATTGGACTTTGAAGCTAGATTAATGGATTGAATATGATGTTAATGTATGAAATAACACTCATGAAATCTATATTTAAGATTTCTTAACACAAAACTAACTTTTGGTTTTGATAAAACTCAACAGTTGAGCATTAAGAATAAAAAGATGCAAATTTGACTTTTGCTATTCTAAGGTGCAATTTTATGACTAAATTAACTCTAGTATACCTAAGTGAGATTCAAGCAACGATTTTTAACGATTTCTAACCTTCTAACTCAGTAAAACTGCTTATGCCAAACACTACTTTATAACTGCTATGCAATCTTAATCTAAAAAGAAAACTGAACATAAAACCATTGATCCAAGCGAGCTAATATGATCTAATTATAACTATTTAGACATGTTAAAAAGCGGTTGTGACCACAGATGCATAAACAAGCATACAATGCAAAATGGATTGAAACTTGAAAAGTGAAATGCTCACTTACATATTTCCAACCGATTTATGGCTAAACCAAAACCCATTACTACACTAATTGAACCTAATCCAACCCATATCAGATCTGCAACACCCCTTTCCATCTTCATTTCCATTTTTGCCATTCTTTTGACTTTTGTTGACCATGATTCAAAAATGCTTGAAAATGAAATGTAAGCTCACTAAAAGCTATGACAAGCTTACAGAAGCTTATTGGAGATCAAAACTAAGCTGCTATAGACTTTGACTAAAGATTTTCAAAATGAAAATTCCAACATAACCTCAAAACATGAAACTTTAACCTGAATTAATACTTGAAATTGGTCTCAATACACTTTAATAACTTGCTTTATCTGACAGTTTAACTTAAAATTACAACATTTGACTTAAATTAAAACATTTTATAAAAAACGACATTAAAGAAAAATAAATAAAACTAGCTACTCCATTTCGCCCACTCTTCTCTTCCTCCTCTTTTAAGCTTTAAAATTGATCCGTGGCCTTGGATAGATTCCCACCTCTTATTTTGGCCAATGGGAGAACTTTGAGTGAGTTAGCCATTTTTTCCATTTTGGCGGGAAGTGGAGATTTGACTTATAGGGCCTAGTGCATTTTATCAACTAGGGGGGGGTGGGGTTTGTAGGGGTGATGATGAGTGGTGAGAAAGGTGTGGAAGAGATAAGGGTGCAGGGATAAGTGTTGGGAGAAGGAATTGCAGGCAAACAAGTGGGGGGGAAGAAAGGTGTACAGTGTATGGTTTACCAGGGGTCCAAAAGAGAGAAAGGGTCAAAAGGTTAAAATGGCAGGGAGGTCAAAATAGGTTTTGACAAGGCATAGTTATATTAATGACAAGGGCTTATTTGTAACTCTTCCAAACATGATGGGCCATTCATGCCATTTTCTCAAAGTTATCACAAGGATCACTTTTGCCAAGTTCCAATAGTACAAGGACCAATTTTGACATTTTCAAATTCTCCAAGGACCAAACTTGCCAAATTTCAAAGTTAGGGGACTAAAGTTGTAATTTTTGTAAATTTGAATCTCAAGGATCAATTTTGACAACTTAGGAATCCCTAGGGACTTAAAATGATATTTTTCTTTATTTGGAATTACAGGGAATTTGTTTTGACAACTTTTGAAACTGGGGACTAAAATGCCAATTATGCAAACTTTATCGTTTTCACCGATTTTGATATTTTTGCATTTAAAACACATAAAACACTAATTTGTGATATTTTAATTATTTTGATGCATTTCTGAGTGTTTTCAGATGTTTTTGCAGTCTAATTTGTACAAAAATGATGAGTATTTAGACACTCATCACTCGACACAAACTAGTTGAAGGACTCCCATGATTTTGGTATTCTAAAGATCACCTTTGCTCAGCTTGTGAACAAGGCAAAAGCACTCGTGCTCATTTTCCTTCAAAGGTGGAACACAGCTCTCAGCATGTGCTTCATCTTCTTCACATGGATTTGTGTGTCCCGATCTTGGCGTGCGATCAATGGCAAGCGCTACATTTAGTAATTGTTGATGACTATTCACGTTGTACTTGGGTCTACTTTCTTGAAGAAAGATCAAGCTCCACAGATGATCATCACCTTTCTCAAGAAATACAAATTCAAATACGTAACACGTTAGCCCGAATCGTAAACAGAATGAGAGCCTTGAATTTGTTAACCAAACTCTTCGTGAATTTTATGAGAAAGTGAGGGAATTCATCGGACATCTATTGCACGTACACGAACAAAGCGGAGTTGTTTAAAGAGCCGAAACCGAGCGTTAGTGGTGCAAGAACAATGTTAATCAATGCTAAACTTCCAGTTACTTATGGGCGTAAGCTATATCTCTGCATGCTATACTCAAAATCGTTCTATGATTACAAAAGCATACAACAAAACACCTTTGAGCTTGTCCATGACAAGAAAACCGAATCTAAAACACTTTCATGTATTTGGATCTCTTTGCTATCGGAATAATGATCGTGATGACTTTGGAAAGCTCAAAGCCAAAGCTGACATTGGAGTCTTTATCGGATCCTGTGATAATTCAAAAGGTTTCGAATGCGGAATCGTCATTAAAAGCGGTAATGGAAGCGATTCATGCTCATTTTGATGAACTTACGAATGGCTAACGGTATAACGACTTAGAACCCGGACACAACCGCTTAAACTTCCCCAAACCCTCATCATCGGTGAACAAAGCCCCCTTACTCGTCAACAAATGGAAAGGTTATTTGCTCCGACTTTGTTCAGGTGGCGATATTGATGAGCGTGCTCCAGGTGTATCCGGTTTTCATTGCTCAACGATAATATTCTTATACGATACACTGCTACAACAACTACGGTTGAAGAAGCACCACCAGTTGACTCCAACACAGCGGTTGAACAAACCGCTTCCAACAATGATGAACCGGCTGATGATGTTAGAATGAAGTACCCCCACCTGCAGATTTTGATCCAAATGCGTTCTTTAACCCGTTTGCTAATGAGGCTCGCACGACCGATGTCGCGAATCATCAACAAACCATTTGAATCCTCGAGAATGCACAATGTATACCAACATCAACCCTCCACACATAGATGGACAAAAGACCATCCTCTGGATAATATTATTGGCAACACGAATCAACCAATCGTTACAAGACAAGCGTCTTCACTCGTGATGGTGAACATTGCATTTATGCACTCAGCATCACCAATCGAACCTAAAACATCAAAGGCGCAATGAAAAATACAAGCTGGATTGAATCCATGCAAGAAGAACTCAACCAATTCAAACGTCTTGAAGTATGGGAATCGGTTGAAAGACCAGCGAGGGTCTCGTCATTGGTCTCAAATGGATTTGGAAAAACAAATTGGATCTTTGAAGGAAATGTTATGCGAGAAATAAGTCACGTCGGTGGCTAAGGGCTATCGTCGTGAGGGAAGAGGGAATAGACTTTGAAGAATATTTTGCTCGGGTTTCGCTCGTCTTGAAATTGTTTGGATATTTCTGCATTCGGCTCATATGAATATGGCGGTCTATCGGATGGATGTCAAAACCGTTTCTCAATGGAAAACTTAAAAGCGGTTTATGTCGACCAACCGGATGGATTCGTTGATCTTGAGTTTCCAAATCCGTCTACAAAGCGAACAAAGCTCTATATGGTCTCAAACAAGCTCCTCGGGCGTGGTAAGATAAGCTATCATCTTTCCTCATTGCTAATAATTTCACCAAAGGGTCGGTTGACCCAACTCTTTTTATACAATATCACGGGGCACATATCTTAATTGTTCAAATTTCGTGGATGACATCATTTTTGGGTCTACACATAAAAAGTATTCAATAAGCTTTTGCAAAACTAATGAAGAAAAATTTTGAAATGTCCATGATGGGTGAACTCCACGCTTCTTTCTAGGACTGCAAGTTCATTAATCACCCGTGGTATTTTCTTGAGTCGATCCAAATATGCCCTTGAATTGTTAAACAAACTTTGGAATGAAAACTTTGTGACACCTATGCCACACCAATGGCTCATACCAAGAAGCTAGACGGCGTGATTACATGGGAAATTGGTGGACCCTACAAAATACCATAATATTATTGGGTCTCTCATGTATCTAACATTATGAGGCACGATATTGTCTTTGCGTTATATCTTTGCTCGTTATCGGTCGCGACCAATGAAACCCACCTCTCGAGGCTAAAAAGAATCCTCGATACATAAAGGGAACCATTAACTTGGGGATCGGTATCAGAAGGATTCGGTTTTGAACTAATCGCTTTTGAATGGCCGACGACCCGCGAGGGATGCTTAGACTCACGGAAAAGTACTTCGAGGGCTTTACAATTTCTTGGTGATAAGCGGTGTCATGGCAATCGAAGAAGCATGATTGTACATGTGCATCCTCAACGAGCGAGAATATGTAGCCGTAATAAGTGTTGTGCTCAAGTCATTTGGATGAGAACACAACTCAGAGACTATGGTTACGTATTTGATAGAATCGATATGCTGCGACAATCCAGTGCCATTGCGATCTCGTGTGCCTTCGATTCGGCCTTTCAATCAAAGCACATCGATCTTGATATCATTTCATCAAGGATCCGCGTGGAGCGAGTCTTGTTGAATTATATTTTGTTGAGTGAGAATACCAATGGCGAGATCTTCTCACCAAAGCCTTGCCTCCCGCTGGTAATGAGTTGGTCCGGATTGGTATGAGTGTTTGACTCAAGAGAATTGGATGACCTCTAAAGCATCTTAAAAATGCATCAAACACAAAATATCTTTTTGTAAATAATTTTTCAAAATACAAAAATATAAAACCTGATAAAACAACAAAAATATTCTTCTAATCTACTTTTCTTTCAACATGGCAAGTACATTTCTTCCGTCAACACTTTAATCTTTCAAAATATTTTTCCGATCAAGTGTTGAGGGGAAATTAAAATTGCTTGTTTCAAAACATCATTGTACTTGCATGTTATCATATCTGGTTGTTTCTCTTATCAATGGTGGTAAATTTTACGGTTCAATGACTCTCGGACTAAATTTATAACCTTTCATTATTTACTAAATGGGGGGTAATGTGTCATGTTTCTTTCTTAAAATCTTTGTTTGGTAACCATAATGGAGGTTAAATGGCTTTGTATGAAAAAGGTGGGTAGAAAGCTGTCAAAATGTTAAAGTCATTTTAATAAAAACACTCTCCACCTAACTATTCCATCACATTTAATACTTACACCAAAAAGGATCCTCATAAGAATGGTTTGACAAATCCGTGTTTTAGATCATCAATTTGTAAGTGATTTATGTTTTATAACATGTTTTTAAGCAATTGTTTTGAATCTTTCAAAAATCCAACGGTTTAATTTTATGATATAGTCACTTTTGTGTCTTAAGCGTAGTATAAGACACAAATCATAAAAAGTGTTTGTGGTTAAAAAAGATTGTGTCAAAACATGTATTTAACATCAATGATACTAGTTTCATCCTCAAAATCCACCGAAACACGGTGATGATTTTTTTGAATATTAGGGTTTATGAGTCGATTTGGGTGTTTACAAATGTGAAAGTTTTGTTCAAAAAGATTGTTGTGTAATGTTTATATGATGATGAATGTTGATTTTCCAAGCATAACCACCCGAAACTCTAAATGATCAAAAATTTGGAATTAGGGTTTAAAGTTCATAAGTTTGGGCATTTTTGATTCTCCACGATTTAGATGTTATAACTTGGTTTATAGACTCTCAGCATCTTAGAACTACGAAATTGTTTGGTGCAAATCCCATGGCTAAATTATAAAGTAATTCATAACCCTTAGGGTTTTGACCTCACAGCATGTAACTTACTCACTCTTGTTTAACGAATGTTCTTGCCATGATTTGTTATTAAAATGAACTTTTGTGTTAATATTGATGATTTGATGAATTTATTTCGGGCTTGCTACGTAAAAATTCAGAATCAAGGTCATTTGAATCTCTCGCGCAAGGATTACCTCACAGCGTAGTCATGTTATCGCGTAAGAATAAATCCTACATAACTAATGCAGCGTAGGTTCTACATGGGACTCTGGCGTATCTGTGAAGGATATGCGTAAATATTAACCTCTACGCGCAAGGTCTACTCTTACGGTAAGCCTACGTAAGGTATAAATCGCCCTGGCGTAAGCTCTCGCATAAGGTCCCCTTTTCCTACGCGTAACATTTCTGCAGCGTAAGTTGAATCCGCGCCAAGCTTCGTCCTCTGGCATATGTCATTCTGTTTGCGGCAACTTTGCCAATTCTCGCCTATGCCTTGATTGACCTTCATTATGTTATTCACGTGTACAAACTTGATAATAAACTTATCATAACGTCACGAATCCAATAATGTCACTAATAAACTTAATCGTTTGATATGTTGTGAACAATAAGTGATAACATAAACTTTAAAACTTAAAGTTAACTAACTCACGAAACATTTCACGCCGTCATTGGACTATTGGACAAACAAGTGACTTAGGACTCGTAACAATCATTGACAATGTACATTCAATAACTAGACAATAAGACCTTCCGTTGACTAACATTATGTCTTTCGATATGTTGGTTCTTTTGGCTAATGTTATTTCAGATCCGCGACATGGGTGAACAAATGAATGTGGATGCATCAGAAGTTCTTACAATTGCTGATATCTTTCGAGAGGGTTATCCGAGAAAGATTGGAAAGAACAACCTTAGGGTTGACTTTGAAACCCTCACATGCTCAGAATCTTCTTGTCTCATTACTTTGGATATTCGGGAATCATCCTACGAGAACATGCTCTCACACTCTGCCGATTCGGAGGTCTACATTCAACAATTAAGGATTCTATGCGAGAGGATCACTGGTCAAAGTCTTTGTGGCGGTGACACTTAATCACAAACAAGTCACTATCACTCCTGCAGACTTCGCGTACGTATCATCATTCTAGACATCGTGCCCTACTTACGACTTCTTTGCTACACCCTCTGAAGAGCAGGTTACGCAATTTCTACTTAATATTGGCTATGATGAAGCGTCGGGAATTATTAACAAGCACTCTCACGTGGATCTTAAGAACATTCCTCAACCGTGGAGAACACTCTACATCATCATCACTAAGTCGTCTCACAATGGTGGCGGTGGATATGAGCATCCCAAGCTCATGGAGCTGCAAATATTACGGTCATTGATCAATATGAATGACATTGAAATCGAAGCACTGATATGGGATGACATGATGTCATTTCACAAGAAGCTTGGCTCAATGATTCCCTATGTCGGATACCGAAACTTTTGATCGAGCACTTGGGCTTAATCACGATATTTCAAGAGGATCAATGACCACGAAAATCCACGGCGTGTTGTCCAGAACCTATCTTTCTATCGAGAATCAAGGAATCGACAACGAAACAAGGTGTCGTCTGCACGATCACCTTCGACCAATGAAATCAAAAAGCAAGCATACAAAAGGTATCAAGTAGCGTACGAGAAGGCAAAGTTGGTCATCTCGATGAAAAGCAATACGGAACTCCTACTAGGAGAACGAAAGAGGCTGATCTTTGGAAGTGCAATAAGCAAAGAGAGTCAAAGGAAGGTGCCAAAGAGGAAACCTACTCCAAAGAAGAAAGTTCCCTACAAGGAAGCTGCTCCTATTCCTACACACGAACCGCAAGGAAAGCTAATGGGCGAGGACTGGAGGCTCTTGGTCGAGATGAAGAGACTACACTCGAATGCAAGGTAACACCTCCCCGGCAGACTAAACCTCAAGTCCACCCATTGACACATGAAAAGGAAGACTCATGTACTTGTGCCTTATGAAAGCTCGGATGAAGAAGAAGAGCAAGCTGGATACCTCAAATGATGGGAAGAAGTTCAAATTCCTTAGACTCCAACCGTGGCAAAATTTGCAAAAGAACAAATGGGTGGCCAGGAGGGTCAAGTAGTGCGACTCAACCTTCACGGATCGTCACGATTTAATCAACCCGATAAAGGGATGCGGTGCCACCATTTGATACAACAACAAACACGTGTTGAAGATACTATTGAGTATGATTTTTGAAGTACCCGAATCGAAAAGTGGAGAAGGTAAAAGGCGATGAAGAAAACTGTGATCAAAGCAAAAGGCGATGCAAGTGAGACACGCAATGAAGAAGATGTTAGGTATGATCGTTTTCTTCTAGATAGTCACCCTTGCGATCAAAGGAAGAAACTTGAACCACAAGGACCAGCCTCACATCTCATCATCATCGGATTCTTCTTCTCAAATCTTACCTGCCATCAAAAGATCATCCAAATCATCATCGGTCGGTGAAGAAGCCACCTCGATCTTGGATTTCTCATACTCATAAAATAATTGTAAAAAGTTGTCCAACAAGTCGAGAAAAAGAAGGACATGCTCTCTGAGAAAACTGAATTGGTTTTCTTTGACCAAATCGCGATTATCTACATGATGAGAATGACAAGATCTGGGGGCAAAGGGAATACATCTGAAGCTCATGCGGGATGATCTAGGGAAAATGGGACCGGAATGATGAAGGCTACATTCACAAGTACCTTACGGGATATCGTTCCTAAAGTCACAAAGGAGATGTTACCGATTAACTATATCGAATCTTATGTGAATGTAAGCAAACTATAAGATCAACACCCTTAACGTCACAATCAATCCATCGATCCGTAGTTTTTCTCGGATAATGAATTGGTGGCCAAGCTTGTCACACAAATATGCGCACGATCACGGGACATTTACTTACGATGAAGGAAAGGCTGTTTCAAGCATTGTTTGGACTACCAACTTCAGAAGCATCGCGATTAGTGAAAAGAATCAAGCGTCTAGAGATGATGAAGATAGGATGGGATAAGAATGATGATAAGCGACAAAAGAAGTACGGTGAACATCTTCCATGCCTACACCTCCCCAGCGGCCTCTGCTCCAACAAAGGTCTCCTCCTCGTTCTTCTACGGATAAACCTCATGATTACGAGACACCACCCAGGACTCAAAAACCCGGTGATTACTTTTGAGTATAAGTGTAGGATATTGGAATTTCACATACACATCAAACCATAACACAAAGTAGGCGTATAAGTGGAATTCTAGAGAGAAAGTTAGAGGTTTAGGGAACTTAGTGAGAGAAAGTGAAAGATATTATTATGAGCTCCAACTCTCTACCTTGGAAGGTAGAGAGTATTTATAGTCTTACAATAAGCATACCACACAGGGCTGTGGATCAGGCATACAGTGGGTAAAGACCCGTCCGTCCTCCACGGTGTTACTAAACTAAATACTACTTAACATAAAAATACTATGACTACGAGCTTTCTAACGATTACATATACTTGAGGTGACCGACTCTTTAATACATGGAATTTCTAATTCCTAACAATCTCCCCTAAGGGAGGTCACCTCAAACATATACTAAAATGACATTGAATACAATCGGATATTACATTAACAATTGATCTTGCATTCTTGATGTAGTACTTTGCTCGGAAGCTCGTAGTCATTGATTCCACTCATTGCATGTTTGGTTAATCCAAGTGGAGGTCTTTTCTTGATCCGTGATAATAATGTTGGGCCAACTTTTGAGATCATCAGCTAATAGAAAATCTCTGATACATCCATTGTGGTGTTGGTATTATGTGATGTTGTGACTTCCGGACCGACATGCTCACATTCGGATCATGATATATTCTCATCAGTAGCGGAAGCTTCGTTGATTCATGATATTGGATAGCGTAGAAGCATGGAGTGAAAATATCAGTCATTGATGCACTAATCATGATTTCTTTTGAGATGAATGTGTTAGGTGAGCATGCGGCTATGGATTGACCGCTTCATTACGATCGGTACGCAAGCGTTAGGGTGTACGCATAAAGCGATCTTTGATCACTTTCGATGAATTGAGTACACGGCCCACGGTTCCCCGTTGATCGATTACAAGTCTTTACTGATGGTATATAATTCGAAGAATTTCCTTGACAGGGTTTCGCAGCTGCTCTAGCTGTTCTCAAACGGAACGTCTCAAAGAAGACAACGGTGAGTGAACCGGCTAATTTCGTCCGATTGATGAAAGAAGATTTGAAAAGCAATCGTGTATTGCTCAATAGAAATTGTTTTTGCAATATGACGAAGGTTTTAATGAAAATCAATTATCAATCATAAAACACCTTTTGATTTGAAAAATTAGTACCGATCGATGTGCTAATGAAAAGAGTTTTTAAGCACAAAGACCGGTTTTTCAAAGGTATCCGTCAATCCATAACTTGAACCAGGATTGATTCAAAAGAATGAATCGCCCCATTGTTTCTGTTCAGTTGTCACATGGTTGATCTGTATAATAGATCTCACATGCCACCTACCAGGAGCTTGTTAGATGTTGGCTCGAGAAGGCTTTCCATCTTCATTGTGAGTATGTTTGCATATCACTCGGATGTTCTGGCAATACCACAAGGATAATGCGTAGGACTCAAGATATAATCTCTCTTTCCACATTGTGTGAAAGCAGAGAGTCTTCATTCAAAGTGTCCTAATGAGATTTATTGATGATCTCGTGGCACTAGACTCAATTTGTGCATATTTGGATCTATATATGAGACTAGGGAGAGGGTCTCCTTCTTCAATATCAACAATCTCTATGAGAGAGTTGATAGATAATGTCGGTTCCCCGTGAGAATGAAACAAGTCCTTTTAAGAGGAACTTGAGTGGTTTGGAAAGTTGAAGTGCGGTCGTCACTTTGGGTCCATGACGTCTTGTCTTCAATACCGATGTTACCATCAGTAGCATATGAATTGAACCGGTTTACGCCTAAGGTTGAATAATTGGAGGGCTATTTGTTTTCACCCTTTTCTCATTCAATTCTTTTCATTCTTCAACCCCTTCGATTCTACCGAGACTTCATAGCTAGAACCTTGTTGGGTTTATTCCATTACTAGCTCAGTCTTAGTCCGCACTCTTCCCATATCTCATTTTTCTCCTTTTATCATCATACCTAAGAACTCTACACTAACTAGTGGATAGTCCACTGGTAGATCCCTCCGTTACGGATCATGGGAACATATTCCTAACCTTATCGTCCTTATATCACCATACATAATGTAAAGTTGGTCGGTCTTTTTGGTATTGTTCATCTGCCATAGGAACCAATTGAAAACCATTTGAAAATCAATCAGATACTTATGATATTTTATCAAAGCATTTTGTATCTGAATTGTTTTGATATTTTTAGAAGAAGAACTCCCCCTCAACATGTGAATCAAGTATTTGAAATAGTTTTCCACACGGAGCAAGAGAAAAATTAACTTCTTTGATTACCATTTTAACAAAAATATCAACATCACTTCCCTAATCGAATCAAGTAGATAAAGCATTTTGGGAAGGATGAGGTTTTCATGATTTTGCTCCCCCTCAATATGTGCCTCGAGATTTGAAAAGAGTTTTGCACATACTAGAGGGAACCTACACCTTGAGATAAGTTATCACGTTTCAAATCATAGGTTTAAGATAGATGCTCCCCATGTGCATGGAAAATTAGAAATCGTTTGTCACATGTGGGAAGGAGAGCTTGTACATCCTTATAAAACCATTTACCGTATTATCAGTTTAAATCCAATTTAAATCACACATTCTCCCCGATCACAATTATCAAATCATTTGAGATTTGTGATCTCTTATAGATTTAAATTGATTTTGAAAGCTTTTAAGGAGAATTGTGACTTGATTATGAAAGCGTTTTAGCTGATAATGATCGGATTTTAAGACTTTAAACTCCATTGATAAAACATGCATGAATATCTTTTGAAAACAATTGAATGCCAAATAACTTTTTAATTTAATTGAAATCATTCTCCCCCTCAATCAATGACATAGGTTGTTGATTGAGAGATTGATATTTTGACAAATAAGTCCAGATGATTATCAACAATAGAGAGGTTATTTTTCAAAGCATTAGTTTTCAGAGATAAATGTTTAGAATCGAGCATGGAATTTGAAAACATGATAAGTATGGCTCTGTTCTTTCCTTGAAAAGGTTCGCACGAAATGACAATAAACCATTTTTCTCTTTTCTCTCTTTTTTAAAAAATTTATTTTTCTTTGATTTTTTTTTTTTTTTTTTTTTTAAAATTGAACAACATCTAAAGTCCGTGTCATTCTTTGAATGACACACAAGACCGTAGATATTGTCGAACGAGAAAACATGACAAATAGACAATATTTTTGAAGATTTTTGAATTTTTCAGATTTTTATGGATTTTGAAGGTTTTATAATTTTGTATTTTGATTTTTTGAATAGATATATACAAGAGATAAATTAGTTTAAGAGAATGATGAAATGAGTACCGAGATAAAGATATCGTTAAGCACGTTGTAGAAGAAAGGAATCAACATCTCTTAAACTTTCGCCACCAAGCATTCGAGGCATCTAAGAAAATCGTCTGGACATGAGCCTTCTCAATTTGAATCTTTGGTAGCTTCCCCTCCAAACCGACAAACATCGAATAAAGACCATTTCCCTAAGAAGTAGAGTTGAATACAAAGCGGTCTCATTGATTGAAGCTCAGCACCCTGAAGAACACGAGAACACCGAAGTAACAAGTTGAAACATTGATCGTCTCAGTGGTTATCAAATCCGGATTAACGGATTACGACCGATCACATGAACCTGTTGTGCATCCCCGATGTACACCTTACTCTTCGAGATTGACCATTGTCTATTTAGAACAATATATCAACATCTTCATTTTACCAAGTGCATTCCGGTTATATAACATATAACCAATCAGCACATAATGTACACATGTACCCAACAAGAGTAGAGACGATGACATCCATGTAACATGTTGAGTCACTAATCATCTCTGTGGATGTCAACTCTGAAATAACTGAATTAGCTCGATCAAGTGAACATGTTGCGCATATAACCGGAAGCACTTTATCATAAACCGTATATAAGATGTCGATAGGCAGTATCATCTCACGTTCCAAATATTCTTCTCACATTTCTTCCAACGAACCTTTGAGTAACATAAACCAAAGGTCTCAGAGACCACTTCCCCAAATAGTTGGAATAATATATCCTTACCCCAAATGGTTTTGATACCTCAGAATCAGCAAAACATAATATATCCATAAACTTGAAATCTTGTGAGAAGAACTCAAATAGCCCAAATGAATCCTGTGAGAATCAACTGCTACATAAACTCTCTCGGACTATCTTTATCAACCCATATGTAGACAATTTGAAGTGACCTTGTTGAAGAAAACCCATATACCAAACTTGAAATGATGAATTCCCGCATTTGTGTCTTAAGCTTGCACTTAAAGATGGAAGAACGGTTAATAGAATCTATGCTTCAATCAAATCTCTAAGTACTCACACTCAAACAAGGTATGAGACATTAACACCTCTTGATATTATCCACATCGGTCATGCATGTGACCTGAGTAAAACAACGTAACTCCTAATAGTGATAGTTAACGGTCTTCAACCATCCTCCGACTGGCGGTAACTAGATAAACAAAAGCCTTCAACTCAAATTCTTAAGCCCGAGCAAGTTATCAAATAAGAACGCGCCTTTGTGAAGGTCAACTTCAATCTCAAATAAGTGATAAAAGAGTAACTTCGAAGTAATCAACTTGTGTCAAATGCCCAACATGTGAATAAACATACAACGGGATGTACATTCACCCACTGAATGAACCGGAACAAATGATGCCTCAACATCAATGTATTCTTCCTAAAAGTATTCATGTAGAGACTGATATGGAGGATACACCAATAACTTCGGGCGGATGAGGTAGACATTTTCCTTGAAGTTCATGTGGTTGATTTATAGCATGCGATGAGAGGAATAATCATCCATGAAGATTTGGCAAAGGAATACCAAAGAGTGGATCATTATTCATGAACAATAATCCGTGAAGATTTGGCAAAGGAATACCAAAAGCGGATCATTATTCATGAGTGCAACTGCAATATTATGATAATCATTATCAACGCCTTGAGGAATAACGGAGATAGGGCTTTTGAGTAGTGAGTTGTACTTCTTTAATGATCATCAAACATATCTTGAACTCATGAATCACATATTCTTTGATGATCATCAAATATTCGCTAGCGGTTGTAAATACTCATCAAACATATCTTGAACCAATGAATCCCAAACAATAAATCCCATTTATCCTTAGTAGGTGAAACATTAGGCGTAGGAGGAGAGTCATCAAACTTTAAGTCGTATAACCATTATTCAAACATCCATCATCATTTAGTATATTCACTCTTCTCCCCTCAAAAATTGCATCCGAAGTTGCCATTTTTGATTTAGCAAGTGAATAAGAATATACATTAATGAATGTAGATCCATGGATGAATGAGCATGGGAGAAGCATGAAGCTTGTTGATGAAGAATGTCGATGAGAATGGTCATAAACATGAAGATTTCTCTTCTTCGAGAAGATAAAGCGCCTGAAGCGTACACTTTTCTTTTCTTTGAGGAACGGGGCCTGAAGTGTTATCTGCGAGCGCCATAATGATGAAGTACGAGGCTGGCGATGTGAACAGACGTCATTGTTTAGAGCCCAGTTATATGTTTAGAGACGCCCGAATCCAAATACCAAGGGACGACTTGTACGACCTGCTTTGGACAACAGACGAACAGAGAATTGGAAACATTGGATCCCTACGTGCTCATGGGGTCCTTTTGGTTAGCACAAACAATCTTTGAATCGCGAAACCCTAGGTGCAACGTCATTGTCACTAGGAGCTAAACTAGTAGAAGCATCAGACTTAGTCGAGGGACATTTTGTGCTTAATGGGATTATTCTACCAGTTGGCTTCCAAACCTTAACAGCCACTACTCTAGGCATAGTGGATCTAGTTAAGGGCAAGGTTTGCCATTCGTGAATATTCGACCTGTTGGCTTCCACTGAAATCCTACATTGGTAAAAACCTTCCCTTAGGTTTCCGGATTGCTTAATCTGTTTCGCTCTCCAAACTTTCTTAACCGGGTTATGAATCTTAGACCTCAGAAATAACACATCACATTTATCATGATTACCAGAAATTAAACATTTTTTGCATGTTTTGCAGACAGAATAAGGCCTCGAATTAATTTTAGTAAGCTTAGAGCTAATACTAGAACTAACACGATTCTTTTTGTTCAAATCAAACTTCTTGTCCCTATGGTGTTCTTTCTCTTCCTTATCATGATCACTTTTAGTTTGCGTAATCCTATCCTTCTTTGCATAGCTTCTAGGTTTTGACCGCTAACTTTAGTGTCAATCTTAACATCGTAGAGTAACGATGGGAACATTACATGGCTTCACTTTTCTGCATTCTGGTCTAGAAGTCTGGGATCTGAAATTCTAGGAGGCACATCACAGTTGTTTTGCTTGAATTTTGACATAGAACAAGGCATATCAAGGGTCACATGCTTGGCTTTAGGCATAGAACAAGGCACCACTATTCTATCTAGCCTAGATTTCGGACTTGTGACAATTACATACTCTAAGAGTTCTTGAGATCGTTTGGCATCCATGCAAGCATAGGCTATAGTACTATCAAAAGGTTTTTCTAATCTTTCATCTTCAACCATCTCACGGAGACCCTTCAAACTTTCCTTAAGGTATGAGAGATAGCTCATGTGTGAGTTCATTATTCCTAATGAGTGGGGGAATATATAACATATCGATAGCATACTTATCACAATCAGAAACCTTAGGAACAGAATATTTGCAATTGGGGATTGGCAACTTTCCTTTCACCTCACGCTTCAGATTCTCAATCTCGTTAAGTAAAAAAGTTATCTTTTCAATTTGTTTATCATGATTAACTTTAAATGAATCACATAACTCTTTGTGTTGATCATTAACCTTTGAAATTTCAGCTTTAAAACAATTATTTTCTTTTTGCAAGTTATCAATAATGTTTTGAAGTTGGAAATCGAGAATCTAAAGGTGGAGGCATATTGGAACCAGTCACATCCTTCTTTTCACCTTTTAGTTGTGAGACTTGGGTTCTCAATCTTCTGATCGTGTTACAATGAGCTCGAATCTGTTCATCACGTTTGCTAATTTCAAAACTGCATCAAATTCAGGAGCATCCAAGGATGTCTTGATATTTGAGGTTTTAACATTTTCTTTTAGATGTTGATATTTTAATTGCAAAGCAAGATGCTCAACTTCAATTTAGAAAACTGTTTCACCAGGTTATCATGATCATCCTGTACAATTTTCTCATGCAATTTAGAATTAGTTTTTTCAAGCTCAATGACACGATCATGGGAGACTTTGAGAGCAGAGATAATTCATGAAATTGAGAAGCATTAATGGAACAATTCGTAGATGTAAAAACATCTTGAGTAATACATTTAGAAATCAGATTCTCATTCAAGGTATGCAAGTTCTTCCTCTCAATCTCATTATATTTTAATTCTCGCTCATAGTCACTAACCTCAACTATCATTGCATCAAATTCCTTTTCCATTTCTTTAATATCTGATTTTATCCCCTTTTTAAGACTCTCAAAATGATCTTTTAGTTGTTTAAAGAAAGGCATGACCTCAGTTAGATAGCATTCTTTTGTTTGCTCAAAACCCCTTTCCCTTCATTATCGATTGGGTGTGATCCTTTTTTTACAAGTTTTCTCAAAATCGACAAATAGTTGAAGAATAACATATTGACTGATTAAGGTCTTGCTCTTAGTGGCAATAGTTCTAGGAACTAAATGCATTGGTGTATTTGGAGGATACACATCGCTTTAGGAATTTCCTACAAGGGGGATTCTTTTCAACAAGATTTTCAGCTTTTTGCAAGTCCATATCCTTTTTCAGAACACTTGTTCAGGGGTCAATAGAGTCTGAGGCTTAAACATGTTTAAGGATATCCAATTTTCCTTAGTGTAATCATGGGGTTTTATCGTTATCTTGTTCTTTTTACACTCGGGATCTTCTAGCTTCTTATTCATTTTCTCCTAGTGACTTCATCTAATTTCTTATCTTCCTCAGTGCACTCAGCGCAACTAGGTTTTTGTCTAGGCTTAAGGATCTCATTACCATCATCAGATACCTTATGAGCTTCTATAGCCTTTTTACAAGCCTCAGGGTTTGGTTCATCAACTAAGGCAACACTATGTTTGTCACTTAGAACTCTATGCTTAGTGATCATGTGAGCAGTCTGAATGGTATTTCCTTGTACGTACAACTTATTTTCAAGCTTGTTTTTCAAAGTTTTTAGATTAGAAAAATCATTCAAAAGTTTTGATTCCTTAGCACTAAATTCTTGCTTAAGCATTTTAACATTTTCTTGAAGTTCTTGTTTTTGCTTAGCAGTTTTAGAAAGCTTTTCATGTAAGGAGTTTAACTCTTGTTTTAACACTTCTTCTCTAAAATAACTTTTTCTAATAATTGTACGCATTTGGTTATCCACTCCTGCTCACAGTAGTTAACTCAAACAAGCATTTGTTCATAAATAGCAACCAGATCCTTATATATGTTAAGCTCAGTGGTAAGGGAATCATCAGGCACAAATGCAGTGTACTCATGCAGTTCATAATCATCATTTTGAGTAGAAGATGCACAACTAGGTACAGCGAAACTTCCATGCAACTTACCTCGGCATTGACATGCACAGGCTGTGACGGGTGCATCTCTATCTTGGGTACATCCGAAGCTTCCATGGAGTGTTCCTTTGCATTAACTTGCACAGGTTGTGTCTGGGGCACCTCTCTCTCTTGTGAATTTGAGCACGAAGATTCCATTTTTCCATTATCCGACTCATTTTTGTTGTCATGACATTCACGCATTCAGCAACACGATACTTCAAACATTACCCAACTTATCACAACAATCTTTCAACTGCACTTGACACTCATTCACGTTTTCATTCTTTTGAGCAGATTCTTCAATGTACTTTTTCACATTATCCATGAGTTGGATAAATGTCTCAATAATTCTGAATTTCCATTCGGTATGTTTTTGAAGGAAATTCCAGTCAAATGTTGATAAATCTGCGAATATTCCCCACGATGAATGGCTGAAATTGTTTGTAGATTACTTGAAGAGCTGCATTGGAACCATCCTTTTGAACCTCTTCATTGGTAAGTTGCAGCTTTAAATGTTCTAAGTTCAACAGCAAGCTTCTTGTCAATGTAGGTAAGTCTTGGCGGAAAAGAGCACTACATGTTCGATCCCGCTATGGATACTTGGTATATGGTCTGAGATGAAGTAGTGATAGGGCTCAATGCTGCATTCCATTTGCATGGCAATCTGTAGCAGGTGCAATTCATTCTCATTGTACTCAGAACATGAAGATCTCACATCCTCATTGTTTAATTCAAACATCTTTAATGTTCAATGTAGCAATCATTAACATTATTGTCCACACATCATACAATTTAAGCACTTCGAAATCAGATTAGTGAAGTAAGACATGATGTAGTGGAATGCACAGGATTTTACAAGTCTATGATTTAAACCGAGAAATAGAATCTTTCGCGGATTTTACTAAAATCAAGACCAAACCGTTAAGCAATGACCAATGGAATGTGTTAAGATGATTGATGGATCGACACAATGATAGACAATTGTGTGTTAGGTCTTATGATTGTTTGTGGGATAATGTTGTTTGGTTGTGATTTGGGTTGGTTGTTGCACGTTTTTATGGAGAAATTTAGATCTAAAATCTTAAAAGCTCAATAACTTCCTTTCGGAGAGGATTTGGGCCTCGAAAATTTCGTTTCACGACATCGTGGTGAAACCTCACAATATTCAGGTTTTGTTCGGTCGTTTGGCAATTATTTCATTGAAAGGAGTAGATCAAAAGTTATGGTCGTTTGAAGTTTTGACGTAAAAACTCAACTTTGGTCAAACCTCTTCTTCAACCAAATCGCTATAACCCTTGAACCAAATTAAGCTAAGTAGAAACCGCTAAATCACAAATCGCTAAGCACCAAGTAAGCTACCCAGTCAAATTAAGCTAAAGAGCAACTCGCTAAATCACCAAATCGCTAAGCACCAAGTAAGCTACATAGTCAAGTAGTCGCTAACTACAACTTAGGTCCAAATCGCTAAGAATACTAAGTAGCTAACAATTTGCTTTGCAACTCGCTAACACTTTCTAAAGCAAGTCGCTAACCTCACCAAGTCGCTAGCCGTAGTGGAGAATCCACTAACTTGTACTATAATACTTGTCTCAAAAGACAAGTCACTAGGACCAAGTCGCTACCACTTAAGCGCAACTCGCTACCAAACAAAGCAAGTCGCTACCAAGAAAACAATCCCATGGCTCAAGTCGCTAGCATGAAAAAAACTCAAAACACCACTTTTCAATCCAAAAACAACCCAACCACGATGATTCAAGCTTACCAAATCAAAACCTAAACACTTTTGATGATTCTAAACACAAAAGTACTATCAAAATCAAGCTTTAACACAAGAAATCAACCAAATGATGCACAAACCACTAAACTTTTTCAAACTCAAAAACCACCTAAAACCACTAGAAATCCAAAGATGTGTAAGATATGATCTAACCATGGCTCTTGATACCAATTGTAGGATATTGGTTTTCACATACACATCAAACCATAACACAAAGTGGGCGTATAAGTGGAATTCTAGAGAGAGAAAGTTAGAGGTTTAGGGAACTTAGTGAGAGAAAGTGAAAGATATTATTATGAGCTCCAACTCTCTACCTTGGGAGGTAGAGAGTATTTATAGTCTTACATAAACGCCACACAACGGGCTGTGGATCAGGCATACAGTGGGTAAAGACCGTCCGTCCTCCACGGTGTTACTAAACTAAATACTACTTAACATAAAATACTATGACTACGAGCTTTCTAACGATTACATATACTTGAGGTGACCGACTCTTTAATACTGGAATTTCTAATTCCTAACC
>OU343216.1:89351013-89411845 GCA_910596185.1 Chrysanthemum makinoi
ATAAAAATATGGCAATAACATTTTAGCATTTGCCTTATAAAAATTTTGTGCGAGGAACTACTCGTGTACACCCTTTCTGTTGGAGCAGCCAACTTCTACACCACCATTGGGCCGAAGCCCGTTCACACATGTAATGCACATCGGGCCATGGCCCAAAATCAGCTTCCCCATCCTAATAACCAAAGGGCCGCAGCCCATTGCACCTGCGGAGAAAATTGTTCGAGGAATGGAACGAGTTCACAGATTTAATGTAAAACATAACTAGTGACCGATTGTAAAAACCAAACTCGCAACCCCACAAATTTCTTTCTATTTCGTACATAATACCTTAATGTCAAAAGTCTTAACTCAACAAAAAAATGTATGAAAGCTTAGCATAAACAACAAGCATGCTAAAAGCATGGTTCAAGTAGTACTGCACGTCAAAAATTAACGACAATGTATGTGTGTCAAATGAACTTTCCGTTAAAACTATAGATTAAGATCAAATCTCGATAACTAGATAAAGATCACTATATTATTTTATAGTCCATTAAAATTGGATGAGTTAAAAATTAACTCGAGCATTTTTCTAAAGACAATTAGAAAATAAATCAACTTTATTTGATTTTGACGACACAATATTGCGTTAACATGAATAAGTATATGCGCATTTATATACTTACTAGTAAAATGTTATACTTATTTTCAAACCAAATTTCGAATTCTAATATCGTTATAATGACAACATAAAAAGTATATATACTTCGTATACTTACTAGTAAAAATCATTTTTAAACTAAAATTTTAGTTTCGCTACAATTATAAAAACCATTGAACTACTTAAAGTAAGCAATACTTAAAAACGATGAACTAAAACATTGCCCTCCTTATCTAGGTCGCGTGTCGGTGCCGCTTCAAAACAATCACTAAATCCCACTATTGGATTTCGCTTTTGCTAAGGTGAGTTTTCATAGCCCCTCTTTTACATGATAAACTGTTTTATACATTTTGGGGTGAGAAATATGCAAAACCTTTTTATGGACCAAACTATTACATGATTACTATTATGTGGTTTAGCCTAAGCCCTTATGTCCCTATAGAATGCCCTTTTTCATGAACCGTCAATTCCCCATTGGGAAACGCGAATGTTATAAATAGATCTATTGAGGGTGACTCCTCCGTTCGGTTGGCCATGCTTAGGCCAAGGCGAAACGTATATCATGTCAGAATCGAGTGTTGAGGGACAAAACACTCGCTATAGGCCCCTATATTGTATGACATCTTTTAGCATACAGAAACTGTCGTAGTATCGGTTGCATGAACTTAGAGCTAACGTAATAGACTTTCATCCATATATCATTATATTCGTTGTAATGATTATATGACTTTGCTTATGGTCCAAGCTTACTATTTTAACTTAAACCTATGAACTCACCAGCTTTTAGCTGACCTTTTTAGCATATTTTCTCAGGTGTTTAGTTGTGATCATGGATGCAAGGCAAGCAGCGGATAAATGGTCATAGTAGTATTAAAGAAGTGTTTTTACACAAAAATGATGTTTTACATTGGGACCACTAAAACTAATGGGATGTGTCCATTTATCGAAAACAATATTGTAAGATAATGTTTTAAAATATTTTATGGAATTAAACGGAGTGTGTATTCCGTTCTTTATTACTTGTGTTATGATTCACCGATCCCGTAACGCTCCCAAATAACACGTATGCTTCCGCTAAACCAAATTTGGGGGTGTTACACCATGCTTCCTTGAAGATCATCCTTCATAAGCTTCTGTACATACTCCCTTTCAACTTGCATCTTGTCATTCTCATCATGAAGATACGTTATCTGATCAGCGAGGAAAGTCAACTTTCTGTGGAGAATATCTTT
The DNA here is from genome assembly GCA_910596185.1 of Chrysanthemum makinoi. NCBI lineage: Eukaryota > Viridiplantae > Streptophyta > Magnoliopsida > Asterales > Asteraceae > Chrysanthemum > Chrysanthemum makinoi. The sequence goes on from OU343216.1 coordinate 89,352,886, forward strand.
CTTTCTGACTCGTTTGACAGCTTTGACGATTCGATTCTTAGATTGATAGATCCAAGATGGATTTGGCTTCTTTACTGATCTGGATGATGATTTGGTTGATTTCTTTGATGGTGGTGGTGAAGAGTGAGAGGAAGAATCTGATGATGATGAGATGTGAGGAGACTCTGGGTCCTTTGGTGGTTTAGAAGTTTCTTCCTTTGATGCGTGCGAGGACTATCTAGAAGAAAAGTATCATACTCAACATCTTCTTCATTGCCAGACTTAGCTTGTTCATCGCTTTAGCTTTGGTGCACTTCTTCATCATCTTTACCTTCTCTAACTTCTCAGTTCGGTTCTTCAAAATCAAAATCAAGAGTATCTTCGACACGTGTCTGTTGTTGTACCAAAGTGGTGGCACCAGATCCCTTATCGGGTTGATTAACCGCATCAGGACCTGGTGAAGGTTGAGCTGCACCACTTGACCCTCCGGGGCCACCCATTTGTTCTTTTGCAAATTATTTTGCCACGTGTTGGAGTCTAAGGAATTTGAACTTCTTCCTGTATGAAGTATCCAGTTGCTCTTCATCACTTTCTGAGCTTTCATCATATGGCACAAGTACAGGAGTCTTCCCTTTTCCTATGTCAGCTGGTGGACTTAGACGTTTAGCTGTTGAAGGAGGTTCTTCGGTTGCAGATTCAGAGTAGAAGATTTCTTCATCTGATTGTGTATCTTCAGAGCTTTCGTCCACAAGCTTTCTCTGCGGTTCAGGCTTAGATACGGGAATAGGAACAGCTTCCTTGGTGGGAACTGTCCCCTTTCGTGGAGGATTCCTCCTGGGAAACATCCTTTGACTCTCAGTGCTTGCCGCACTTCCAGCACTTCCTCTTCTGGTTCTCCTAGTAGGTGTTCCATAAGGCTTATCATCGAGATGGCCAACTTTGCCTTCTCTCTGCTACTGATACCTTTTGTATGTTTCAAGCCTTTTGATTTCATTTTGAAGGTGATCGGGCATCACGGCACCCTATTTCTTTGTTGATCGATTCCTTGATTCTCGATGATAGGGTAGGATCAGTCAACATATCGTGATTATCTGGGTCATTGAGCCTCTGTGGAATGTCGGGATGAAGTCCAAGTGCTCTTTGGATCAACAATTTCGTGTATCTGACATAGGGAATCTTTGAGCCAAATTTCTTGTGAAATGACATCATGTCTTCCCATAGCAGTGCTTCAATTTCGATGTCCTTTTTGTTGATTAATGACCAGAATATTTGTAGTTCCATGAGCTTGGGATGCTCATAACCACTATCACGACCAGAGACCGATTTGGTAATGATGATGTAGAGGGTTCTCCACGGTTGAGGAATGTTCTTAAGCTCCACATGAGAATGCTTAGTAATAATTCCTGAAGCTTCATCATATCCAATATCCATCAGGAATTGCAAAATTGTCTCTTCAGTAGGTGTGGCATAGAAGTCGGTTGGCTCGATCTCAGGAATAAGAAGAACAGCCCGTAGATCTGCTTGTGTGATGGTGATTTGTTTGTGATTGAGCATCACAGTCACCGCACTTTGACCTTTGATACTTTGCATTGAATTCCAGAATTGTTGTATGTAGATCTCCGTACTGTAGCGAGTGTGAGAGCATATTCGGTATGGATGGTTCTTAAGAATATCCACAGAATCAAGCAAGAAGATTCTGAGCATGTGAGGTTTTAAAAGTCAACTCTGAGATTGTTCTTTACAATCTTTCTTGGATAGCCATTAGGGAAGATATCACCAATTGTGAGAACCTCAGGTGCATCCACATTCATTTGAGCAACCATGTCGTGATCTGAAATAACATTAGCCAAAAGAACCAACATATCGAAAGACATAATGTTAGTCAACAGAAGGTTTTTATTGTCTAATTATTGAATATACAGTGTTAATGATTGTTACGAGTCCTAAGTCACTTGTATGTCCAATAGTCCACTGATGTCGTGAAACATTTCGTGAGTTAGTTAACTTTAAGTATTAAAGTTTATGTTATCACTTATAGTTCACAACATATCAAACGTTTAATTTTATTAGTGACATTATTGGATTCATGACGTTATGATTCATTTATTTACAGGTTTGCACATGTAACAATTCAAAATGAAGGTTTAATCAAGGCTTATGCGTAGGAATAGTAGCTTATGCGTAAACAAGATAAGTATACGCGTAGATGTAAGCTTACGCGTAGGATCCTGACTTACGCGTAAGAAATATTACGCGTAGGAACAGGAGAACCTTATGCGTAAAACTTAAGCGTAGGCGTATATAAACTTTACGCGTAAGGATTACTCGTAAGAGTAAACCTTATGCGTAGAGTCACTGTTTACGCATATCCTTCACGAGTACGCGTAGTCCCATTGTAGACCCTTACGGCGTTCGCGTAAATTTCTCTTACGCACAACTTTCTACGCGTAAGGTGATCCTTATGCGTAGAGTAACAAAGACCTTGATTCTGATTGTTTATGCGTAGCAAAGCCTGAAATAAAATCATCATATCATCAATCTTATCACATATATTCATTCTAAAATAGATTATGGCATGAAAGCTTGTTTAACATTTTACGCGTAGAAAGTCATACGCGTAAGTCAAAACCCTAAGGTTCATGAATTACGCATATGATTTCTAGCCATAGGATATGCACCAAAGTTTTTCTGGTAGGTCTTAGATGTTATGAGAGTCTAATAACCAAGTTTTAACACCCAATTCGTGGTGAATCAAAAATACCCAAACTCAAGAACATTAAACCCTAATATCTAATTCTAACTTAATTAGTGTTTCTGGGTTGTTATAGGGCCAGGATATCATCAATTCAACATGATATTAACCTCACAAAGCAATCTTTTTGACCAAAAGCCTTCACATTTGAAAATACCCAAATCCACGCATAAACCCTAATTTTTCAAAATCACTCAATTCGAGTTTCTGGGTTCATTTTGAGGATAGAAAAAATATCATTGATGTTATTAAAACATTTTGACACTATCTTTTTAACCACAAACACATAAACAAGATTATGTGTTCATACGCATACGCGTAGAACACAAAATCAACCATAGTTTAAAATCTAACCGTTAATTTTCAAAACGATTTAAAACCATTGTTTGTAATCTTGTTAGGAACACAAAGACACTTACAAATAGAAGATCTGAAACACGGATTTCTTGAACGTTTTTTAAGCGTAGGATGAGATGGGTTTTAGCAATAAATGAGAAGAGTTAAGTTAGGTGGGATATTTTATTGAAAAATACTTTCAGGTTTTGACAATTTTAGTCCCTCCATCTTTTCAATTTACATCCAATGCCTTTTAACTTCCGTTTTGGTTATCAAACAAAAGTTTTTAAGAAAGAAACTTGACGACACTCCCCCTCGACTTAAGAAAATAATGAAAGGTTATAAATTTTAGTCCGAGGAGTGTCAGTTTGACCAGAAAAGTTTACCACCATTGATAAAAGAAACAACCGGGATATGATAACATGCAAGTACACAGATGTTTTGAAACAGTTAAGTGATTATTTTCTCCCCCTCAACACTTGATCGGAAAAATACTGAATTTTGAAAGATTAAAGTGTTGATGAAAGAAATGTACTTGCCATGTTTAAAGAAAAATAGATTAGAAGAATATTTTTGTTGTTTTATCAGGTTTTATATTTTTGTATTTTGTTTTTGAAAAATATTTACAAAAGAGATTTTGGTGTTTGACAGGTTTTTAAGACTGTTTTAGGAGGGCATCCAATTCCTCTTGAGTCAAACACCTCATACCAATCCGGTGGACCAACTCATTAAACCTAGCGGGAGGCAAGGCTTTGGTGAGAAGATCTGCCAATTGGTATTCTGTACCCACAAAATATAATTCAACTGTACCTGCTTCCACGTGATCCTTGATGAAATGATATCGAAGATCGATGTGCTTTGATTTCGAGTCCTGAACTGAGTTGCACGAGATCGCAATGGCACTTCGATTGTCGCATACATCGATTACTTCAAATACGTAACCATAATATTTGAGTTGTGTTCTCATCCAAATGACTTGAGCACAACACGCCGACATGGCTACATATTACGCCGGTTGAGGACGGTGATGTACAATCCTGCTTCTTCGATTGCCATGACACCAGTTTATCACCAAGAAATTGTAAAGCTCACGGAAGTACTTTTCCGTGAGTCTAAGCATCCTGCGTGGTCGTAAAAAGCGATTAGTTCAAAACCGAAATCCTTCGGATACCAGATCCCCAAGTTAATGGTTCCCTTGATGTATCGGAGGATTATTTTAGCCTCGAGAGGTGAGTTTCAGTTGTGTCGCGACCGATAACGAGAGCAAAGATATACGGCAAAGACAATATCAGGTCTGCTAGTTGTTAGATACATGAGAGACCCAATAATACTACGGTATTTTGTAGGGTCCACCAATTTCCCATGTAAATCACCGTCTAGCTTCTTGGTATGAGCCATTGGTGTGGCATAGGTGTCACAGTTTTCCATTCCAAATTTGTTTAGCAATTCAAGGGCATATTTGGACTGACTCAAGAAAATACCACGGGTTGATTGATGAACTTGTAATCCTAGAAAGAATGTAAGTTCACCCATCATGGACATTTCAAAATTTTTCTTCATTAGTTTTGCAAAAGCGATTGAGTACTTTTTATGTGTAGACCCAAAAATGATGTCATCCACGTAAATTTGAACAATTAAGATATGTGCCCCGTTATATTGTATGAAAAGAGTAGGGTCAACCAAACCTTTGGTGAAATTATTGGAAATTAGGAAAGATGATAGCTTATCGTACCATGCCCGAGGGGCTTGTTTGAGACCATCTGAGCTTTGTTCAGTTTGTAGACATGGTTCGGGAACGCGGATCAACGAATCCTTCTGGTTGGCTGACATAAACCGTTTCTTTAAGTTGTCCATTTAGAAACGCAGTTTTGACATCCATCTGAAAGACCGTCATATTCATATGAGCCGCGAATGCGAGAAATATCCGAACAGCCTCAAGACGAGCAACCGGAGCAAAAGATTCTTCAAAGTCAATACCCTCTTCGTGACGATAACCCTTAGCCACCAGACGTGACTTGTTTCTGATAATGTTTCCTTCAGAATCCAATTTGTTTTTCCTAATCCATTTAAGACCAATGACGAAGACCCCTGTTGGTCTTTCAACCAGTCCCCATACTTCAAGACGTTTAAATTGGTTGAGTTATTCCTGCATGGATTCAATCCAGTTGTCCTTTGTCATTGCGTCTTTGATGTTTTTAGGTTCAGATTGGCAAACAGTGAGTGCATAAATGCAATGTTCACCGTTTGTGTGAAGACGTTGTCTTGTAACGACTGGTTGATTCGGATTGCCAATAATATTTTCCAGATGATGGTCTTTTGTCCATCTATGTGTGGAGGGTTGATGTTGGTATACATTGTGCAGATTTTGAGGATTCAAATGGCTTGTTGAAGATTCTGAGACATCAGTGAAGTCTCATTAGCAAACGGGTTAAAGAACGCATTTGGATCAAAATCTGGGGGTACTTCATTCAGAACATCATCAGCCGGTTCATCATTGTTGGAAGCGGTTTGTTCAACTGTTGTGTTGGAGTCAAATGGTGGTGCTTCTTCAACCGTAGTTGTTGTAGCAGGTGTATCAGGTATAAGAGTATTATCAGTTGAGCAGCGGAAATAAGTGGATACACCCGGAGCACGTTCATCAATATCGCCATCAACAGCGGAGCAAATAACCTTTCCATTTGTTGACGAGTAAGTGGGGCTTTGTTCAGTGATGATGGGGTTTGGGGAAGTTTAAGCGGTTGTGTCCGGGTTCCAAGTGTATACTCGAAGCCATTTCGTAAGTTCATCAAAATGAGCATGAATCGTTTCCATAACCTCCTTTGTTCGACGATTCCGGTTCGGAAGCCTTTAGAGTTATCACAATATCCTATAAAGACTCCAATGTCAGCTTTGGCTTTGAGCTTTCCAAAGTCATCACGATCATTATTCGGATAGCAAAGAGATCCAAATACATGAAAGTGTTAGAGATTCGGTTTTCGGTTGTGGACAAGCTCGAAAGGTGTTTTGTTGTGGCGTTTTGTAATCATAGAACGGTTTTGAGTATAGCATGCGAGATACGCTTCGCCCATAAGTAATCTGTAAGTTTAGCATTGATTAACATTGTTCTTGCAGCTTCCACTAACGTTCGGTTTCGTCTTTCAACAACTCCGTTTTGTTACGGTGTACGCGGCAATAGATGTGCGATGTCTGAATTCCCACTTTCTCATAAAATTCATGAAGAGTTTGGTTAACAAATTGATGCCTCTATGTTACGATTTGCGACGGTGTTACGTAGCTAAACCTGTATTTTCTTGAGAAAGGTGATGATCATCTGTGGAGCTTGATCTTTGCTTCGAAGAAATTAGACCCAAGTCCAGCGTGAATAGTCATCAACAATTACTAAGATGTAGCATTTGCCATTGATCATTTGCACGCGCAATCGGCCACACAAATCCATGTGAAGAAGATGAAGCACATCTGAGAGTCGGTTCCACCTTTGAAGGAAATTGAGCACGAGTGCTTTTGCCTTGTTCACAAGCTGAGCAAAGGTGATCTTTAGAATACCGAAACGTGGGAGTCCTTCAACTAGTTTGTGTCGAGCAAGGTTGGTGATGGTCTGAAAGTTTAGATGTGAGAGACGACGATGCCATAGCCAGGATTTTGTTGATGTTGCCTTTGAAAGTAAGCAGATGGTAGAGGAAGCAACCATGTCTTGCATAGAGATAGTGTAAAGACTTGAATTACGCGAGCGAGACATAAGGTCATTTCCTTGTAGGTCACGAATGAAACAAGTTTTCTCCCGGAAAGCAACCTCCAAATCTCCATCACAGAACTGACCTACTGAAAGCAGATTGTGACCGAGGCCTTCCACATAATAAACCCTTCTAATTTCGATGTTCCCATTGATATAGTCTCCGTAGCCCATGATAGCTGCGAAGTGATCATTCCGAATCGGCGGTGCCAATGAACTTTGCTACAAAGTTTGATAACAGTTTAAGGTTGCCTGTCATGTGTCGGGAACATCCGCTATCAACAATCCAGAGAATGATCTGTATCACCGCATTACACCTGACGACCGAGATGGAATAGAAGTAAATGTGGAACCCGAAATGTTAGAGGGTTCCATAGCAGTTATAGTAGATATACACACATCAATAGATTTAGGTATCCACTTAAATCCTAGTGTGTTATACATCCATTTCTGCCATCTCCAATTAGTATTTGCTTTAGTCTTAGTGAATGCACTAGGTGGTACTACATTCCTAGGAGGTGAAACTGGAGCTACAGGGGCAAAGCGTTTCTTAGAATCTAAAGAGGGCAGTCTACCAAGCACAGACTTAGAAATATTAGTGGGCCTAGAGGTATTCCGGTTCTTAGGATTCCTTAAACGAGAGATGATAACTTTAGCAACACATTTATCATGACAATCAGAATTCATACTTTTACGACAAATAACACAAGGTGCATCAGACTGAATATCAAAAGTACTTAACGGTTTAGCATTCGTTACATCACTATTTCTATTACATTTGTCGGACGCAATATCTATAGTGGAGGCAACGTGAGTCTTACTCATAGTCCTAGGGTGTTCTTCTACTTTAGCATTCCTTATTGATCTTTTCTTAGGTCGTAACTTCCTATTCTTCGATGTATTGCTCCTAGGCTGTGAAGTACGGACATTTGGAAAAGAGCAACTAGTTCCTGTTTTAGAAGGAAGCACGTTAGCAACTTGTGATTTGGCAGTAGTGATTCTAGGTTCATGATTACTAAGTGTTACTGGGGCTATTCTCTTAATCACGGTGGGCGGAAGTTGTTCATACTTTCCTAACATTTCTCTTAACTTAAAGATAGTGTGAATCGATCTTGATTTTCGGATCGAATATTTCCAGCAAAATGCATAACTTCTTTAGTGTGTGCAAGATAATGATCAAGTTCATTTGATGCTTCATCACGAGTCTTTTTGAGTAAATCAAATATTACACCATATTCCTTTTTAACTTTTACAAGTTCTTGTTCATATTTTGAGATTTGACACTTAAAAGACACGTTTTGATCATCCAGTTGCTCAATTTTAGGATCAGAAGATTTTGCACGCTGTGCGATTTTGTGTTGAAACGCAAGTTGTTGATCGTGAATATCTTTTTGACACCAATTAAGACGACGTATTGCATTTGAAAGTTCGTTTGACAATCGTTTGTTTTCAACAGTTAAGATCTCGATCTGAAGCACATTATCAGTGTTCTCAACATTTACCACAGAATCAACAAGATATCGAGAGATATAATCAAATGCATATGACAAAGAATTCAATAACACAACATTATGGACATCGGCATAGATGACATCTTCCAAGAGTCGATCAACATCTTTTCTCAACAGTTTCTTTTACGTTTAGTGTTAGAAATTGATGTTTCGCTTTTCTAAAACGACCTTCATTAATCCAAGTTCCTTATGAAAGTCCTTTCCCAAGACAATGCACAACTTTTCAAATTTTTAACATTTGGTAAAAGATTTTTCTGAAAAATGTCTCTTTGTTCTCGCGCTAGAGGCGATTGAAAGTGTTGAACTTTGATTTCGGAATGATATTCTATCTCATGTTGTAAAGTTTTGAGGTCAGCCATGAAAAGGTCAAAATATCGAAGAATTTTGCGATTTTCGGGTTTTGAGTTTACTTCACTGATGGAAGGTAAAGGACCATAAGTTTGTGCATAATCGGGTTTGGGATTGTCATTAGAAGACTCAGACGTTTTTATGATAATCCTTGGTGTGTTAGAAGAATCCATTGGTGTGACGAAAGTGACCGCTTTTGAATAGTTAAAAGGTTTGTTGTAAACAACTTTTTCTAATTTTGATCGACTCTCGTCTTCCGCATCTAATTCCTCTTGACGATGATATTCAACAACACTCATAACAAAATTATCAACTTTATATTCTGCACTGGAAACTTCAGGATTTTGTTTGAATGCTTTGGTTGAAAGCTTAGGTTTGTAATCAGCAAGAGTCGGTCCATATCCATTTGGATTGGGTTTTAAAGTAAACTTTTCAATGGCTGTGACCAACTCGCCATGTTTGTAAACAACAATTTTAAACTCTTTAAGTTTGTTTTGCAAGCCGATGATTTCTTCAAGATGATCATCTATTCGTTTCGTTGAATGCTTTTTGTATGCAGAGAACTGTTTTTGACAAGTTAACAATTTAGCCTTAGCTTTTTGATTTTCCAAGGTGAGAGCGTGAATTTGCTTTTTATGTTCATGTTTCAGTTGTTCTATTTCGGACAACAAAGCATTCTTCAAAGCGGCTAGATCACGCATCTGTCTTTCTAAATATTTTTCGTTTTGATGAGATTTGGCAAAGGTTGCTTCAAAACCGTTTTCACGTTTTTCTTGAGTTTTGAAAAAGTTGAGTTGCTTTTGTAAACATTCAAAATCCTTGGTTAACAGTGCATTTTTGCTTTTCAAGTCCCGATTAATGGCATGACATTTTTCCACTATGGTTTGTTGGTCTTGTATTAAGCGAGCAAAATGCGGATGAGGCAAAAGTTCGGCGTGTTCAACGTGAGTCACAACTTGATCATTACGGAGATCCTCAAGTATAACCACGGAGTCAATTTGATTATCAAGGGAAACCGTTTGGTCATCTTGATCGTCAAATATAACTACGGGTCTAGTTGAAAATCGTCGGAATGAGATGTGGACGACTCATTTTGAACATTCGAGCCTTGCCGGATTCGATGTTGGCGGAGATATGAGATCGAGAGATAAATATGGTTTGTTCGGGTACCGAGACAAGCCATCGAGTGTCATACATGGGCCTGTGTCACTCATGTGTAATTCATGCATATTAGCCATCAACATAACTTGCATTGGCCCGCAACTCCTCCATATCATCATCTGAGTCGCATTTGCCATAAAGCTCGTTCTTTGTCGTGAGAGTTCCACCATCTTCATCCTTAAGAGCCAAAAGAAGAGCCTCTTTGAAATAAGCACTGCCCCTAGTCCTTGGCTTTGGGCATGCATTAGCCAGTGTCCCTTCTCATTGCAGTTGTAGCATCGAAGACCATTCAACCCATTCGAGCATTTCCTGTTCCACCACTTGAGCTCGATTGTTATTCCTACCCACAGCATTAAACCCTTGACCACCGCCCATCGGACGACCATAACCACGATTCTGAACTTCAACTCGCCCATTGTTCACAACAGCTTGATTCCTTGTGTTAGATGAGGATCGAATACGGTTGTTGGACTTGTTGGTATAACGGCTAAAGGCATTAGCAATCATAGCAAATCCTTGTTGCAATGCTTGAACGGATCGATTCCTCATTAGCTTACTGACAAGTGCTTGAGCATTGTTGTTGTTGTATGGAACCAATTGAGTTTGAGAGTGAGGCTGGGAAGGATCATATGATGTGATTGTAGCAGTTGGTTGAGTTGCCGGTTGAGGAGAATAACTGTTTTGAGCATATAAGGCAAGTTGTTGATTTTCCGGATGTGTCGTTGGAGCGATTTGAGCACGGAGAATCCTTTCCCTATCAACTTCCTTTTCATGAGGCTTCAAGTAATCGTACAACAATCCATATGTAGAATGATGCAAATTCTTCGCTTGACGGAGAAAAATGACATACTTCTCCCATTCAGGACCAAGACTACTTAGGAACTTAGTATTCACTGCGATTCTTGGCATGATGATGTTGTGTTTATCCAAATCATTGATGATGTCTGAAAAATGATGATGATAGGACTCTAGTGTCTCTCCAGATTCAATCATGAAGTGTTCATAAGCCAAGTAAATTTTGGATTCCAAATCCTCCTGATTGAGTCTGAGCCTTCCATAAGAAGATTAATATGATCCCACATTTCCTTTGCAGTCTTTTGAGCATCAACACTTCGAAGAATTGGGTTAGGTAATCCTAAGAGGATGTATTGCATTGCAAGTTCATCAGCTTCATAGTGTCGAAGTTCTTGAGGATTCAAGTCTGCAACAATAGCAATATGTGTTTGTTCATCTCTTGGTGGAATAGCATTTGGATCTCCGGGTACAATGACAGTAGGCATCTCAAATGGACCTTCAAAGATAACCTTCTTTAAGAACTTTCCATGTGGCTTCTTCAGATCACAAAACCTAAAGAACCTTATCACCCATTGATCGTAGTTTCCTGGAGTGAGCATTGGAGGTCTATCAAGTGATCCAGCCTCATGAATTGATTGTTGGTTACTTAAAGCTTCACACATCTTTGCAAACCAAGTGGGTTCCTTCATAGTGTTCCTTGATGGATGTTGATTGAATCGGTTGGGTAGGGTTGAACTTGAAGACTTGGTGGTGGTTGAACCATTTGAGGTTGTGGAATTGCGCCAAGTTGTGGAGTATGTTGTTGATTAAATTGTTGTTGATAAATTTCTTGTTGTTGATTCCATTGTTGATGTTGTGGACTTAATTGTTGTTGACGTTGAGAATAAGTGTAAGGGAAATAGTTAGAGTATGGTGGTTGTGACATGTTGATAAGCTTGTGTTGGTAAAATTGGATCTTTGTAGTCGAATGAACCTTTGTTGATGAAGTATCCTTAGGCGTAGAAATCACAATAGCCAAGTAGCACTTATGCGTAAAAACACCAAAGTTACGCGTAACAATCAAGAGTTACGCGTAGATTTAACTTACGCGTAAGTAGGGAAAAGATACTAAAGTTATGCGTAGACACAAAGTTAGGCGTAGAAAGTTAGGCGTAGGATTATCTTAGGCGTAAGACTAGGCTTAGGCGTAAGATGAATCTTATGCGTAGGATTTCTACGCGTAAGCTTTATGCTTATGCGTAATTTTAGGGTTTTATCCAAAGTGATCTTTTACACTTCACAGTGCAAAAGATATCCAAAGTCGACGTATTTTCGGGCTTATCCAAGCAAGAAAACACGGAGTAAACCACGAAACCGAAGATCAAACCAAGGATAACCTTACGCGTAGTTTTAGAGTTTTGCTACGCGTAGGATTACTCATAAAAATGATAATGCCCAAAGATGTTTCTAAACCAGTTTGTGTGATGAAATAGCTTCAATAACACCAAAAGACACAAAAGTGTGAAACTTGATGATCCAAAGCTCTTAAACAGGTTATGCGTAGGTTGAAACCCTCGTATAAAAAACTAGTTTAAAACCACGATCCACGCATAAAGTTTGAAACTTTTTGCCAAAAACAAGTATTTTAACACCTTAAAACATTGAAAGTACAAGAATCTTGGATTCAAAAGTGTAAAAAAGACGTTTTTAAGCGAACCAAAGTATCAACCACGTTTACGCGTAAGACCAAGAACAAAAAACTTCAAAAACAAAACGTTTCACCCAACTAGTAGGCGATTGATACCACTGTCAGGTCACTAGTTTTACAACACAAGCTTACAAGAAAGAGATAGAGGCGGTTGAACAATAAACCAAACAAACACACACGATATGCTTATGACCGGTTATGCGTAAGATGTGAATGAAAGGAATAGATTGAACAACCAACCCTCAAGTGAGGGTTATTACATAGTATTTATAGGAGGGAAGCTAGGGCAACACTCCTAGTCCCTTCCTTTCTCCTATGGGCTTGGGCCTAAGCTCATGGGCCTTCTACATAAGCTTAAGGCTAATAACAAACATAAAGGCCATAATAAGCTAACTATTACATATGAGTAACTAACACTTGAATAAAGGTTTAGGAGTGATTCCAACAGGAGATACTCCTGGAAGAGAATAGCGCTGATGACATGTGTATATAACGGCCATACAAATAAATGCGAAGAAGAAATGTTAACCTGAGCAACGTCCACGTCAGATTCCGGCAAGTCGATCAGTTTGAGATAAATCTTTGTTAAGTGAATCGGAAAAGGCAAATCCTTGTGTTTTGGAAAATGTGACTCAAAATCAAGTTTGTCTGTAAAAAATATGGATGAAATTTCTTAAATTAAACAATGGCAGCGAGAAATAACTATAGATTAGTTGAAAGGTATACCGAAGACCGCCATTCGTCATGTGCAAGAACCTGTGAAGGTTTAAGTGTTAGAAAATCGGCGGTGATGTTATAAAAAAAGTGAATCTACTATTCTTATATTATAATGAATATAAAGAGAACTTGAATAATACACTCAAGTTTAAAAACTTGGCGATTCAGACCGGAAATTACATGATCCTTAAGGCTTCTTGTTCTGGAACTACTTCCACTCTTGCATTGTTTTGAATTTACTTTCAAACCAGTTTTCGTACGTTGCCGTGACTTTTCAAGCCTCGAAAAGTAGGTATCGACAAGGCTGTGTTGGGTCCTGACTGGCGATCTGGGAACGTAGTCATTGAAAAAATCTTGGCTATCTATCCACCACGCAGATTGGAACTCATGTATAGTAGGTCTCAGATCAGTAATTGTAGTTGAATCCTAAAGTTCAGTAATGGTTACAAAAAAAAATATATGGTTTAGTTCATTACTTTGAGATACATACGCACCATTTTATAAGGGATGCATAATTAAAATCATAAACTGAAAGATTGGAGTGCAAATAATATTTCCCTTTGCTAGGTTGCTTGAAAACACTGCTAGTTCTGGGCAATCACTGCTAGTTAGTTTCTGATGAATGTGGAAACTATAGGGGCTGTTTTGTAACTTTTTGGTGATAACATATTTATTCCCCAAATCACTACTGAGGCAGGGCAGTGGAAACATAACAACGACCCAACCAATGGCAACTCCTAATGTGGAGAGTTCTTTGAAATTCAACACAGGTGGAGGAATCCCTAGACAACTGGCTAATTTGGGGGACATGGATGTTGAGCTAGTTCGATGCAATGTTAGACACAGCTCGAATAGATGAGGGTAGTTTGGAACACCAACATGATTTGACGGCTAATGGCTTTCTACATGATGACAATTCCAATGATAGACTTCTCGGTCCAGGTTACACAGGTCAAGGTGGTGAGGATAATATGAAACTCAATCTTGAATTGACGGATATATTCATAACTATGGAGTCAAAGATCACTGGTCTTCAAAATTCGACAACTACTCGCGCTGAAACAATCAGGATGTTGAAGCATTGGGTAAGTGTTTTGGAGAGACTAAGAAGGCCAAGGTTCAATGCATTCAGGAAAGTGAAGAAACTAGGAAAGAAAGCAAGTTGCGCTGGCATTCAAAGTTTAGAGGATGCATCCAAACAGGGGAGGAGTGAGAGTACAAATTCAAGCGAGGCATGGAAGGTAAAGAAGCAGTACTGGATGATTCTTTAAAGGCTGCACTTGAAGAAAAGGAGAAGGAAGTAGTGCAAGCAATCAATGCGGTGTTCTTGCATCCGTGATAGTATTGAAGTAACCACTGCTGCGCAACAACTCTGGTATTATTATAGTCACTGCCAATTCAGACGTTTCAAGCCCAGAGGCAACCTCTGCTACAATTACAAGCACCACAATAACACCAGCACCAAAACCAAAAAAAGCCTGAGAATGAGGTTGCAATACAATTGCTCAACCTAAAGCAATCTAACCCTATCCCTGCACCCAAACCTATTGCTAAGAGTCTAAAGATTGGTGAAGCTGTGCAGAAAGGTGTAGTTACTGAACCTGATATTGGAAAGGGTAAAGGGATTGCAGAGCCAACATTGAAGTTTAAAAGTAGAGAGGAGCAGATAGCTTATGATGGAGAATTTTATAAAAGATTATATATGGAACTAAATGCTAAATAAATTGCTAAAGAAAAGGAAAGGGCAGCGCAGGAAGAAGCCTCTGAAGAAGCTGTAGAAGAGTGGATGTTGTAGAATGGATGTTGTATGCTTATACAAGAGTACATGATGTTAAGACTTCAGAAGAGAAAATCTACATGCTGGTTGACAGAGATTACCCTTTAATGAAAACTGTAGCCAGACAGATGTTGGAAGTTAACCTTAATTTGCAGTGTACAAAATCAACTCATCCAATTGTTCATCCACTGCTGAGAAAGATTGAGAATATTGCTGATTATGAAATTCATTTGGCCATCAAAGGCAAGCCTCAAGATAGAATGAAAAGAAAGGCAGACAGATCAAAAGCATTTGATGAAGAATCTGAGTCTGATAAGATATTGTGGGCTTAGATAGGTGGAAATGGAACATCTTATTTTGTGTGTAGGTTTACTTTTTTTTTACCTATAAACAATAAATAAATAACAACAAAGTTTAAGCGGCTACGTTTGAAAAAGGTTCGAACGATCAGTTCTTTTAAAGATGGACTTCCTAGACCAGGCAAGTGCTCTTGGTATCACATTTGGATGTTTAATCCACCAAGCATGAGATTTTTCAAACGACTCAAGGATCCACACCTATGAGAATAAAAAAATAAAAAAGAAAAAAAATATAAACTTTTAAATATAAAAATCAATAAAAATGTTAAGTTGGAAAATGGATACCTAAAACCCAAACACAAATCCAGACAGTGTGTATGTCGGACAATGCTTTGGATCTTTCTTCAATCATAGAAGGTGGTCATCCGCGTGCTTATCAAATACATTATGAAGTTGGCCGTATAAATGAGTCCAAATATGCTCACCCCATGGAAAAGCATTCCAATCATGTAGATTATCAACTAACCTCATCAGTGTATCATTCACCTCGCATGTCAACAAACGACCCATAAAGATCACCTCTAAGGCTAACAAAAGACAAAGACGTACAACATCTTCATCAGATATCTGTCGAAACCGCTCTTCATCTTCGATATCACCAATAACATACAAGTTGGTTAGAATATACCCTTGTTATCGGAAATACCCTTTACGAAAATTTAGAGAAACAGATGCATACAACCCAAAGCTTACAGATCCAAACCGCAGCCCGGTCATTAGACAAAACTCACGACGACCAAAATGTAAAGCATGCCCTTCAATGTAGAAAATGAAGGGCATATCATAGTGAGAATCGTTGACTTTATGCTATTTCCTTAGCATATAATCTATGATGTGCGTTTCATGTTCAAAAAACAAGAGATCAATCCATCTTCCAAAGCAGGTATTCCTAAACAAGATGATGCGTTTTGCGTCTAACTTTTGCTTTATCAACCAAAAGTAGTTCAGTTTACTGGTAATGATTAACTTAGCTTCATAATCCTAAAAAGGGTCAACAAAAACAACAATTGAAATCAGACCATGGATGGAATCTATACCAACGTCGTAAACAATTGCGTATACGATGCATATAAACCACTCCTTATTAGTCTACAGAGTGCCACTAAAATTTATAATGAACCAGGTTATGTTACATACCTAACAAACGACATCAACCGTATTATACCCTACATAATTATGAATCAGACAGGACATAAAAAGGAGAAATAGATTATAGAATGGAATTAACACCTATATAACAAAGGTATTAATCGAATAACAACAACTATTTGTTAAAGCATAGAAGCAATTGGAAATAAATAATATGTAATAAACAACGACCAAAATATTTACGTACCATATTTGGCCACATTTTTTAAACAAACTAGATCAATCCAATGTGGATTGAACTCAACTACTTTCTAGCTTTCTAGCTGGTGATATAACTGATGATACAAGGAAGAGAGGGACTGACGAAGAAGATGGTCTCATTTGTGAAAACAAGTAACTAAGAATGTTTTTATGCGAGAAGCAAAAAACAGAGAAAAACGGTAACTATGAATGTTTTTGTGCGAGTGGGTAATTGATTTTAAATACATATGTACTGTACTTTCACCATTCAAAAGTGTACTTTCTATATAATGTGAAATGACGAAACAACCCTTATCAAAAAATACGGTTGGCCAGCTCTTTTTAGTTGCCCAAAAAACAATACCTTACACATACGGGACACTTGTCACAATGTCGATGAGTTGCCCAATGACAGCGGTTGCCCTTGGTCTAATTTGAAATAAAAAATAAAAGTGGTCCGGAAAGTGACTAGCCTCAGGGCGCGCGGTCTATTTGCATCATTTTCCCTTTTTCAAAATAAACTAGAAAAACGAGGGCAAAATAAAGTTCAAGAGATAATTCTACTCCCGTCCCCCCACTTGAAATGTACAAAATCCCTTTTGTACTAAGCGTTAAATAAAGGTGAAGAGAAAAGTAGAATTAGAGCGAGAACTTCCCTGGTATTTGCTCCAAAAAAAAGAAGGCCCATGAAAGAGTTGTGCCTTTGCTTAAGCATCCACGAGCAAACTTCAATCCCTGAAATCACACTACCGACAAGCATAATACTAAAAAAGAAAAAGAAAAAATGAAAAAGAAACCTAACTCACTTTCGTATGAATCACGGTTGCATTTAGCGTATGCAACAAGCCTTTTAAACCACTTGGTGTCCCAAGTGGACGAGTATAGTCTCATGTGGGCTTACAGGGAACATACCCACAAAGTTCATTTGAAAACTAATACAAGGTTATTGTGTTTAAAATGAAAGAAGTGTTACAGAGGGAAGTTACGTCGTAACCCCTATAAGGAGTTACGCCGTAATTAAGCAAAACCTGACAGATGCTACAGGAGTGTGGCTACGGCGTAACCATTGCCTGGGGTTACACCGTAATTGGTAATGCTCTGAAGAGGATTGCTGCACAAAAGTATGTTACGGCGTGATACGCGTACAACGCGTGTTCAGGGTCAAAGGAACTTCCTTTTCGTCGAGCAAGTTTTTCAACACCCTAGGCAGTGAACCTAATCATTGTAGTGTAGTATTAGGGTAAGCCTCGGGAATTGATATCGTTCTCTAGGGGAATAGGAATGCTAGTGAGAAATTACTACGCCAAGGTTGGGGTTGAGGAAGATTATTTTCTATATTTTTATATTTTTTAGGAAATGGAAAGGTACGAATCTCGGGGTTTGGATTTCGGGGTTGGTATTTCTACCGATTACTCTACTTATCTAATTATCTAAACTAAGGTGAGTGTAGTCTATGTCTATTGTTGTGCGCTTTTATTATGATTAAAAATGTGTTTACTTAGATGTTATTACTCCCTAGTTATCTCCTATTGATGGTTGAATTGTCACGTCCTTATTCTTAACGCGTTGTGTTTTAAGGTCGTAGGGTATGCGTTTATCCCTAACTCTTTGAAGCTACTTAAAGTTAATGACTACGAAATCTCTAGGATTCATAAACTTAACACTAAGGTTATCTTTGGATATTTAGCCTACAATTCAACTAGTAACTATAAGCTAAGGTTCAACAAAGACTAATCAAGCATTAATAACACAACGGATGACCTATCGCAATACTAGTTCAATAAAAATTAAGATAAGAGACAACCAATCAATATTCAATACCTAGGTTTCATATATCTAAGCAAACACACAAGTAAATTAGCCGAACATGGAGAACATGCAAGCATATACACAAACAATTGAAGACATGATTGAATCAATGAAGTAAAACACTTATCTTGTTGTAAAATAGGGTATGGAACACTAAGATACTGCACAAGACAGCCTTGGTTCGGTTTAGGTTTTTACTCCACAAAACTACCTCTCTAAAACTGAAAAATTCGGATTCTATAAATAGTGTTACAATATGTGACGGCGTCACTCTTTAATTGTGACGCCTTTGGGTCGCCGCCATTAGGGTTTCGTCTTGGCCACGTCAACTCTGTGACAGCGTCACCTTATGCTTGGGAAGCCGTCGGCTTCAACCTCTGAGGCCGTCTGGATCCAAATCTAGGTCGTCTGAGTTGCGACGCCCTACTCTTTTAAACCTGATGTCGTCACTTGTAAATTAGCAATTTTCTATATGAGTCGTCTCAAGATGTGTCGCGACGGCGTCACATTTAAGCAGTGACGCCGTCCCCTTTCAATTCTAGCAGCTTGAGTGTCTCGATTCTTGACTTTGGCCATTTTCTTCGTATATTCGCGCCTTTTCGTCCGAATAAGTGTCATTCCAACAATTTGCCTTTAAGAGACTTAAAAAGTGAAAAGGAACGAAATTAAGTAGTAATGGATACAAAAGTGATCAATTAAGGGCTTAAATGACCCCTCAAAAGTGTACCTTTTAAATCCTTATCAAATATCCCTACACTTGGTATTTGCTTGTCCTCAAGCAAATGTGCTTTTAGCCAATTAATTTATAAGTTAGGGGTCATGAAGCATTAGTTTAGAATGATTCACAACACATATAAGCCCCGCAAAAGTCATAACAAGCACGGAAATTACATACTAGCACCTCACAAGTGGTGTTTGGATACTCTCATCTCTCGGGTGTATATGAAATTTATCAAGTTGGAAATGGAAGATAAACACTCATTAACCGGTTCTAGTACATAGATTACCATAGGCTTGAGACTAGATCAAACCTCCATCGCTTTCGCGTAAGCACCTAGTCAAAACTATCCAAGAGGTCTTTGAAAGGGTTGTAACGTTAGGCTTACGGTAGAGAAACAAAGGGTTTGGTGGGATAGGCGATTTAGTGGTGGCAAGTCAAAAATCTTTATGTTACAAGCATGAGAAGAATGGCGTTGCTAAGCCAAGACTCGACACTCTAAACTCTAGATAAATTGAAACAAACAAACATAAATTTAAAGATAGATGTAGGATGGTAGCCCGTATGTTTTTTTCTTTTTTCTTTTTTTCATCACTCTTTTTCTTTTCGATTTTTTTTTCATACACTTTTACTCTACGATCCTCTACGATAACATCAAAATAATAGGGATTTATAGGCACATCCCTACACTTGAGTTTTTATTACTCTAACACTAATTTGACCCGAATTGAAAAGATCAAAACACTTGGAGTAAATTATTACGCAAATAAAGGGAATTTGAATTTAACGTTCCCTTCCCGTCATTTCATAAAATTTAACTTTTCCCATGAGTCCCAATCGTCCCAAAACTATGTACAAAGGATATGACTCGACTTAGCAACTTATGCAAGCAACTAGACAATTGAACTAAGGGTTTAGTATGATAACAATAATGCACTAAAAGTGAGTGCATACAAGGTAGGCTAAGGCGATTTGGGTGTACATTTGGGGGTGGATTGTAAACAATGCTCTTCAATGATATTCCGGAAAACCGAAACATCACGAGAACCGCGAAAAAGATAGGCTCTGAAGGGTTAACTAGGGGTATCGTGTACTAAAGATAAGTATAACGCAAGGGTGTGGGGGAATTACTCAGCCGATGTGGAAGAAGTAATTATAAAACGGGTATCAAACAAGGGTTATCCTAATGCCTCTTATCATTTAGTTATTCCTAACTACACAAGTGTAGTCTTACTAGCGATCTCGGAATGCATCACAAAACAAGTTCTAGAATCTATTATACTACCGGTGCACACTCAAAGCATTAAAGTGGAATGCTTTAATTCCTACAAATCTAAGGGCGATCCTCACATTTTGGGTGGAATTTAAGTGGTAAAGGGTTTTTGTGCTAGTCATATAACTTCCTATCCATGAGAAGCTTTATTAAGACTAATGGCCCACTCCTACATGTCATGAAAAATTTTAAATTTGGTGCCAAAATTACCCTAACTGATATTTCTCATGGTTTATTACACAAATGAAATTGGACAAGGCAAATAGTCAAGGATAAGCATAGTTTCAAAGTTCCCGTTTTATTTTCCCTCCCTACACTTAAACTGAACATTCTCCCCAATATTCCCCGAAAGTATCAAAGTTATGATAATGGAAGGTAATTAAAAACGAAAGAAACTAGTACTCCCCTGATTAGCTCAGTAGGATCCGTGTGAAGTAGTGGTTAAATTTTCTTCCAAGAAGAGTGTTTGCGTGAAAAGCTCCTTCCAATCTTATGTATTTTCTTCTTTATAAAATAAACCTGCACACTTGAAGAAAACAAACAAAACCTTCGCGTAAAATCGGCGGTAACAATATATATATGACTTCTACTAAACTAGGATATAATGCTTGTGAAATGGATGTTTACAGATTTTCTGAAAAATTAAGACCTGGAAAATTCCAAAAATTTGTAAGTAGCTCAGAAAACCGGAAAAAAAAAATAGTAAGCAGTTTCTACACTCCTCGGCCGTCAGGTTTCGCGACCCTGACCCGTCAGTTATCGTGACAGAAACTGGCGTGCGATTTTCTGGAAAAAAATTCTGGAAAATTTTTATCTTTAGAATCTGGAAAAATTTCCTGCAAAATATCCATTATGACTCGATACAACCATTTGACTCGAACAAACACACAAGTATATCTTTTAAATAATTGTAATTCTCATGTTCACGTTCTTTTTGAAAACGTGTGTAATCCTCCCTACACTTATCCCTTATGTAAAATACCTTTATATGTAATTAAGACGAGGTTAAAGACAAAATAAAGCATTTTTACAAATTCAAACATGAGAATAAACAACCAATAAAAGATATATGACACAAACAAGCAAACAATTAAGCATGGGTTGCCTCCTATGAAGCGCTTTTCTTTATTTATGAGTCTTGTAGCTAGACTCGAAGTCGTGCCCCTACGTGGTCTCGTTTTTCATTCTCAATGTGAATTCTATCATATTGACAAAATTTTCATCGACTCTATACCTAGGCCCTAGGGTCAAGCAATCCATATAATAAAGTCTCCTTTTCTCCCACATGAAGTTCAAACCTTTTTCGACATCGTCTTCGCTTTTTTCCTCAAAAGCTCTAATGTTGTCTCGTTCAAAAAGGGATAAAGGGCCATATCCATTTGTCTTCCAAGGCATCCTATAAGTGATCTCATTGTTTCCTTCCTTAAACCTAGCCGTTCCTTCAAACTTGTTATGGCTCATTTTAGACTTTTCAACAAACGGTTTTCCTAGCACTACTTGGGATAAGCTATAGTCAATGACACATCCGATGTCTTCTAGGACCATAAAATCAACTAGGTAGGTTAAATTCCTTATAAAGACGTGTACATCTTTGACTCTTCCCACAAAGTTGCAAACCCCACCTGGATACTTAGGGTCCCTCCTAATCTTAAGTCACTCGTTCATAATGTCATTGTAAACAGCTGATGACATCACATTAATGGGAGATTCCATATCTATGTAAGCATGCTCGACAATCATATATCCGATCATACAAGGGATTTTGAGGTTCCAAGGATTTCCTCTCCTAATCTTTGGACATATCCTAATGATGGGTGATCGGGGATTATCGATTATGTATTGATGGTAAGCAACCTCTTCCTTAGTGGGGTAAAGATTGAAATAAGCACTATCTTCCTCATTCTCATTTATCCTATGCAATCCTTTAGGTTCATTGATTTCACCAATGATTTGGTTGCGAAGAAAGTTGAAGGAATGATGGTTAAGTGGTTGAGGTGGGCAAAGCTTAGCAAGAAAACGGGTAGTGAGATCCTCCCAACTTGAAATAGATCCCGTGGGAAGACGCCAAAGCCATTTACTAGCTTCTTTTCGTAAGGAGAATTGGAAGAGACGCAAACGCGTGGTCTCCCGAGTAGTAGCATCGAGGTCGATGGAATCGATGATTTTAAGGAAATCCTTAAGATGCTGATTAGGATCTTCGGAATGAAGTCCATGGAATGCACATCCGTTTTTCACCGACCGGATGGTGTCGAATCGAAAGGCCGTAGTTTGGGCTTGGTCGGGAAGCTCAATGGTGTTCCTATAGCCTAGGTGGCTTGGTCTTGAGTATTCACCAAGAGTACGGCCTCTTGGCAGGTCATTTGGTGGTGGGTTGATGAGTGGTGGTTGATTATCACCTTCCATAATGAAAAGTGATGGGGTTACGAACAAAGGTCACGAAGAAGGGGGATAGACTACGTGGAAGCTAAAAATGGGAAAAAAGAAAGCTTACTTGATAGGAATCAAGTAAGGAAACCTAAACGAGGTGAACTCCTATTTAGCTATTCTATTCCCCGGCAGCGGCGCCAAAAACTTGATACGCGTACAACGCGCGTTCGGGGTCAAAGGAACTTCCCTTTTGTAGAGCAAGTTTTTCAACACCCTAGGCAGTGAACCTAATCGTTGTAGTGTAGTATTAGGGTAAGCCTCGGGAATTGATATCGTTCTCTAGGGGAATAGGAATGCTAGTGAGAAATTGCTACGCTAAGGTTGGGGTCGAGGAAGATTATTTTTTATATTTTTATATTTTTTAGGAAATGGAAAGGTACGAATCTCGGGGTTTGGATTTGGGGGTTGGTATTTCTACCGATTACTCTACTTATCTAATTATCTAAACTAAGGTGAGTGTAGTCTATGTCTATTGTTGTGTGCACTTATGATGATTAAAAATGTGTTTACTTAGATGTTATTACTCCCTGGTTATCTCCTATTGATGGTTGAATTGTCACGTCCTTATTCTTAACGCGTTGTGTTTCTAAGGTCGTAGGGTATGCGTTTATCCCTAACTCTTTGAAGCTACCTAAGGTTAATGACTACGAAATCTTTAGGATTCATAAACTTAACACTAAGGTTATCTTTGGATATTTAGCCTACAATTCCACTAGTAACTATAAGCTAAGGTTCAACAAAGATTAATCAAGCATTAATAACACAACGGATGACCTATCGCAATACTAGGTCAATAACAATTAAGATAAGAAACAACCAATCAATATTCAATACCTAGGTTTCATATATCTAATCAAACACACAAGTAAATTAGCCGGACATGGAGAACATGCAAGCATACACACAAACAATTGAAGACATGATTGAATCAATGAAGTAAAACACTTATCTTCTTGTAAAATAGGGTATGGAACCCCAAGATACTGCACAAAACAGCCTTGGTTCGGTTTAGGTTTTTACTCCACAAAACTACCTCTCTAAAAACTGAAAAATTCGGATTCTATATATAGTGTTACAATATGCGACGGCGTCACTCTTTAATTGTGACGCCGTCGGGTCGCCGCCATTAGGGTTTTGTCTTGGCCACGTCAACTCTGTGACGGCATCACCTTATGCTTGTTACGCAGTCGGCTTCAACCTCTGACGCCGTCTGGATCCAAATCTAGGCCGTCTGAGTTGCGACACCCTACTCTTTTAAACTTGATGCCGTCACTTGTAAATTAGCAATTTGCTCTATGAGTCATCTCAAGATGTGTCGCGACGGCGTCACATTTAAGCAGTGACGCCGTCCCCTTTCAATTCCAGCAACTTGAGTTTCTCGATTCTTGCCTTTGGCCATTTTCTTCGTATATTCGCGCCTTTTTGTCCGAATAAGTTTCATTCCAGCAATTTGCCTTCAAGAGACCTAAAAAGTGAAAAGGAACGAAATTAAGTTGTAACGGATACAAAAGTGATCAATTAAGGGCTTAAATGACCCCTCAAAAGTGTACCTTTTAAATCCTTATCACGGCGTAACAATAAGAATTAGTTATGCCATAACTATGGACAGATCAGGTCCCCGTTTAGCATGTGGCAGCAACTTTCCTCGAAATCCTGCAAAAATGGTTAGAAACATAAAACCCAACAGAAATGGAAATAAAACCAAATGAAAGGGATAATTTGGGTTGTCTCCCGAAAGAGCACTTTTCTTTATTTACGAGTCTTTAAGTTAGACTCAGAGCCTCGGGGCTTTATGATGGCCTTTGGACTTGGCCAACTTCCTCCTTGTCCTTCATCAAGTTATGTCTGACCCAAGTGACATTTATAGCAGTGCGGAGGTACTCTTTAGTCTCGATCTTCTGAATTTTGCAAAAATTTTCGTCTGGCCCCAAATGGTATCTAGTGAACTCATACTTTTCGGCTATAATTGGTGGCGGTCTCTTATACGGAATGCCAAGAAGTTTGCACCTTCTTTGCTCATATGCTTCATCATCGGGGTTAGTAAATCCATCTTCCCCTTGTAGTCCAAGGTAATCTAAAATCCCCTCTATATCATGATCGTCAGACTCGGTACCTTTAAACCATTCATCGTCGAGTAAATCTTCCACTAGTATCCGTTTGCATTCCTCTTTCTCATTTCTCGTTGAATCCTTGAAATCTTCATCTGTCACTTCACTTATGCCATTGAGAATTTCTTGGCTCGGCTCCTCTTTACTCATATATTCCTTCCATATCTTTTCCTTGGTCATTGCATCGACTTTCCCATATTTGATTTTCACCTAATTGTCAAATCCTAGATTGTCTAACGAAGGTAATTCAGTCCTTTCCACATCATTTGTTGAAGTCCAAAAGAATTCATCCTATCCAACTCTCTTAAAATTGCTTCCTCCATTGCATTTTCATCATACGGGTCGCAAGATGCCCAAAAAACTTCACCAGGCGTCCTTATTTTCTCACACCAATGACTTCTAGTTACCTTGCCATGGATGTCGCTTGAGGGATCCTCCATGCAGTAGATATCATCATTCATGGGCCTTTTTTTATAGACAATGCTCCTTTTAATCAATCTTGAGCTTCTTCAGCAGATTTGGGTTAATTTTAGCATCCCCGAATTGTATTGCATACCAATCATCAAAGGATAAATCTCCAAACTTAATGTCATGTCTTTCAAGCTCATGCGGGCATGTCCATTCCTCACCTTTTAGATTATCACCCATGTTGCAATATTCGCGGAAAGGATTGCATGTAGGCCATGCTCGTGTGGACTCGTCATCAGTGATAATTATCAGGGTGCAATAATGCCTAATAGGTGGTTCCTCCTCTTCTTCAAATTAGGACTTTTCCAATCTTTCTTCATCAGTGTATGCATGCCACATTAATTTGTTATCCTTGACCCTGTCCTTATCGGTTCCTCCATCGCAAATTTCATTCCGAGGGTCGTACGAAGCCCATAGATCATACCATTAACCTTTAGCTATGGGTATTTTCTTGCACCAGTGGTACTTTCTTTTAGATGGGGACAGAGGACATAAATTAATGTCATCGGACCATTCGTTAATAACCTGTGTCCCTGATTTGTCTACCTCGAGAAATCTGTCAGCCCACGTATCCCAGTTACGTCGTAACTGTGATGTTTGGTTACGGCGTAACTCCTCTGTGTCATTATCATCGGCATTCTTCATAATGCCACGATCGCTGTCAAAAATGTAGTTATGACGTAACTCATAAGAGGTGTTACGGCGTAACTTCATACTGTCGCCGAAATTTTCACTTGAATCCGAACTTTCGGTGGGAGAATTGGCTTGTAACTTTGAGTCTTCATCAAAAAAGATGACCTTGCATTCCATCATGGGTTTTGTCCCTTCCGGTTTAGTGTTATTCTTCCTTACCTTCTCACTAAGCTTTTCCACCATTTTTTCAAGGTGCTTTAGGGTTGTGTCGTGTTTGGAAAGACTTCTATCAGTGTTTTCCTGGAATTCTTTTAGCCATTTATCTTGTTCCTTTTGTCTTTGGGCTGAAGTTTCTAGAAATTTGTTAATGGTCTCTTCAATATTGGGCCTTTTTTCTCCATAAGGCCCACGGTTATAGTTTCCAGTAGGTCCTCCACGATAGCCATTACTATTCCGATTATCTTCGTAAAACAATCGATTTTCTCCATATTTAGCTTCTTCGATTGTGTTCTCTTCGTTAATGTGAGAACAATTCTTGGTGAGATGTCCTCCCCCACAGCTTTTGCAACCTACTTGGATGGCATGAATAGTTTCTCTGATTTTTAGCATATCTCAACTCAGATTTTCAATTTTGCTAGTGATGGCTGCAATTCCGTCAAGATTTCCGCCTTGGTTCCTTTTGCTTCCTCCATCGTGCCATTTCTGGGAATGATCAGCCATTTTTTGGATGGCTTCAATTGCTAGAGTAGGAGCCATGCTCGGAATTGGTCCTTGGTAGTCCAGCATCTGTCTTGTAGTCACGTTGATTCCTTTGTAGAAGATGTTGACCTTTTGTTGGTTGTTTAGATCATGTGTAGGACACTTGTAGAGAGAGATGGTTGTATCTTCCTAGGCTTGATACAACGTTTCATCGGCTTCTTGCTTGAAATTATGGATCTCCAAGAGCTGGTTAGATATCTTTGACGGAGGACAGTATCTCTGGATGAAGTGCTTCTTTAGTAGAGCCCATGTATCAACTGCCCCGGCGGGCAATCTTTCGATCCATCTTCTTGCAGCCCCAGTAAGAGTCATGGGGAACACCCTTAGCATAATAGCGTCATGAGACACACCCGGAATGTTGAAAAGGCTTGCGATGTACAAGACATTCTCAACATGCTCATACGCATCTTTGTCCCTGTTTCCTGAAAAAGGGTTAGCACGAAGCTCCCTCATAAATTGGTCTTTAATCTCGAAACGGACATTATCTCCAATCGCCGGTCTTACGAGCCCTGGCCCTTGTTCTTCTCTTGTCAACGCCAAATATTCCTCAAGTGTGAGGTCATCAATGTTAACATCTTCCATGGTACCTGAAACTTTCAAAGAGATCGTGAGAAATTTGAGAAAATTTTAGAAATGAAAGACTTAATAGAAATCCAATTATAACTCCCTGGCAGCGGCGCCAAAAACTTGATGCAGGTTTTACAAACCAGATTTTAATATTTGTAATTTCTCGTTATACCTATGGTCTACCCTAATGCACTAACGGGCAGTGTACCCGGTCGTGTGTAGTGTAGTATTCGGTAAAACTGAGGTCGTCCCAAGAGCTATATGTGCGGATTTAAACTAAGTCTAGGTGTCACAGATTTTAATATGATTTTGATATAGAATTAACTAATTAACTACTAGAGAAAATGAAAGCAAATAAAGGCGAGGGTTGTGATCAATAGAGGAGATGGGTGCTAACCTTGTTACTCATCCTAATTAGTAGTGTTTACGTCTAATTACTTCCAATTACTTCAGGTGGGGTCAAAGTCGCTAGGACAGCATTTGGTCAGTTCATCCTAACCTATCAGCAAAGGGTCCCACTGGAGAAATCAGGTGACCCATCATAAGTCCAGTTGTTCTTAGTCCCCTAATCCAAGTCATTAAGTACCGCTACATGCTATATTAATAACAATGAGTGCCCGGGCGCTAGCATCTTAAACACTCATCCCCGAATTCTTAAGTTCATCCAAACGGTAGGTGATCAGTTGGTCAAATCGCACAAGCAAAAAGGGTCGTCAGTTGGTCATATCTTACCCTTCCCTCTCAGTCTACCTACTTAGGGTCAGTTGGTCATATCTCCTAAGTAACTAGCCACTACCGCCATTCAAAACTACCGAAACAAGGGTAACTACCAACAAACTATGCATGCATACACTTAGAAATAATTATACGGAAGCAATGTAAACGCAAACAAAACAATTAAGGAATCATAACTAGGCCACCACCAGAGGTGCTTAGCCGCTCATATTAACTAAAACAATCGATTCAATATTTAACATTACGAAATACATGAATTGAAAGTAAAGAAAAGATAAAATGCTAATGCTTATCGTAGGGGAGTGATTTCTCCCTTAGAGATAGCTCCGTATGCTCCTCTAGATCTGCCTTCGACTTCTACTCACGTTCACTTGGTGTTGTGTGTGAAATGGGATGCTTTGAAATGCTGGATTTCATGGGTATTTATAGGCCAGATCTGGTTACGGCGTAAATAATGTTAATAGTTACGCCGTAACATCCAATTCTTCGTATTTTGCACTGAAAATGCTGGTTACGGCGTAACATCTGAAGGAGTTACGACGTAGCTTGCAGCGGCACAGAACCTCATTTGACCTAGTTTGTTACGTCGTAAGCTTTGGGAGAGTTACGCCGTAATCTTCTGTTGAGTTGGTTTTCTGAGCCACGCTTTAGCTACGGTGTAATGTGAGAGAGGAGTTATGCCGTAACTTCTTCAAAATGATAATACTATGATATATCTTCAATAAACTCACCGTAAGAGAGGAGTTATGCCGTAACTTCTTCAAAATGATAATACTATGATATATCTTCAATAAACTCTTCAAATCCGCGTCTCTTTAACTCCAATGCTCGTAATTTACCTGAAAGTGAAATATAGAGGAAAACAAGCGTAAATCCATATAAATGATATAAAATACGAGCATTATCGGGGGAAATTGACAATTAATATTCAGGACTATTTGATGATATCAATCAATTTGTACAAGTATATCAGCAGATGCATTATGTTGAACAGTTAAGTGTACCTTAGCACCTGACACCTGTTCATTTACCGGTCTGATATTTGCATCCACATCTTGTGTGACAAGAGTCACTGAACTGCTGGTTGTGTCAAGCTTATCTGTCTCTGATCCTCTGCATTCAGTGACGACTTATCCATCATCCGATGCTTTACCCGACTCATCTCAACTATCTCTTGATTGCACCCGACATTCATTCACCTTGTCATCATACCATGCTCTTTCCTCAATGTAATTCTTAACATTATCCATGATGAAAACTGATGGGTCAATGATTGGTGGGTCGATGGGAAGTGGTGGATGTGGTGGCGGGTTATCACCTTCCATGATGAAAGCTAAGGGTAAAATCTCGGGGTTTGGATTTGGGGGGTGGTACTTCTACCGATTACTCTACTATCTAATTATCTAAACTATGGGTAGTCTTATGTCTATTGATGTATGCTCGTATGATGATTAAAAATGTGTCTACCTAGATACTATTACTCCCTAGTTATCTTTTATTGGTGGTTGAATTGTCACGTCCTTATTCTTAACGCGTTGTGTTTTCTAAGGTCGTAGGGTGTGACTTTTTCCCTAACTCTTTGAGATAATTCACAACAAGTAAAAGCACCGCAATAGACATAACAAGCACGAATATTATATACTATCACCTCACAAGGGGTGTTTGGATTCTCTCATCTCTCGGGAGTATATGAAATATAGTAAATGGAAATGGAAGATAAACACTCATTAACCGGTCATAGTACATAGATTAACATAAGCTTGAGACTAGATCAAACCTCCACCGCTTTGGCATAAGCACCTAGGAACAATTATCTAAGAGGTCTTTAAAAGGGTTGTAACGTTAGGCTTACGGTAGGGAAACAAAGGGTTTGGTTGGATAGGCGATTTAGTGGTGGCAAGTCAAAAATCTTATGTTACAAGTATGAAAAGAATGGCGTTGCTAAGCCAAGACTCGACTCACTAAACTCTAGATACTTTGAAACAAACAAACATAAATATAAAGATAGATGTAGGATGGTAGCCCGTATCTTTTGTTTTTGTTTTTTGTTTTTTTTGTTTTTTTTCGACATTATTTTTTTCTTTTTTCGACACTCTTTTTTTTTCATACACTTTTACTCTACCATCCTCTATGATAACATCAAAATATAAGGTATTTATAGGAGCATCCCTACACTTGAGTTTTTATTACTCTAAAACTAATTTGACCCGATTTGAAAAGATCAAAACACTTGGAGTATTTTATTATGTAAATAAAGGGAATTTGAACTTAACGTTCTTTCCCGTCACTCCATAAAGTTTTACTTTACTCATGAGTCCCAATCGTCCCAGAACTGTGTACAAAAGATATGACTCGACTTAGCAACCATGCAAGTAACTAGATAATTGAACAAAAGGTTTAGTATGCTAACAATAATGCACTAAAGGTGAGTGCATACAAGGTAGGCTAAGGCGATTTGGGTGTTCATTTGGGGGTAGATTGTAAACAATGCTCTTCATTGATATTCCGGAAAACCGAAACATCACGAGAACCGCGAAAAGGATAGGCTCTGAGGGGTTAACTAGGGGTATCGTGTACTAAAGATGAGTACATCGCAAGGGTGTGGGATACGGTTCACTCTCAAAGCATTAAAGGTGAATGCTTTAATTCCTATAGATCTAGGGGCGAACCTCACATTTTTGGGCTGGAATTTGAGTGGTAAACGATTTTTGTACTAGTCATATAACTCCTATCCATGAGACGCTTTATTAAGACTAACGTCCCACCCGTGCATGTCATGAAAAATTTTAAAGTTGGCACTAAAATTGCCCTAACAAATATTTCTCATAGCTTATTACAAAAATGAAATAGGACAAGACAAATATTCAAGGATAAGCATAGTTTCTAAGTTCCCGTTTTATTCTCCCTCCCTACACTTAAACTGAACATTGTCCCCAATGTTCCCCGAAAGTATCAAAGTTATGATAACGGAATGTAATTAAAAGAGAAAGAAACTAGTACTCCCCTGATTAGCACGGAAGGATCCGTGTGAAGTAGTGGTTAAATTTTTTCCCAAGAAGAATGTATGCGTGACAAGCTCCATCCAATATTATGTTTCTTCTTCTTGATAAATAAAACCTACACACTTTAAGAAAATAGACGAAACTTTCGCGTAAAATCGGCGGTAAAATTATATATGACTCAACTACACTAGGATATAATGCTTGTGGAATGGATGTTTGCAGTTTTTCTGGAAAATTAAGACCTGAGAATTTCCAAAAATTTATAATTAGCACAGAAAACGAGAGAAATTTTATAAGTTGTTTCTGCTCCTCCTGACGTCGTCAGGTTCTAATCCTGACGCCGTCAGGTTATCCTGACAGAAACTGGTCTGCTGCGTTTTTCTGGAAAAATTCTGGAAAAATTACACCTTTAAAATCTGGAAAAATTCCTGCAAAACATCCATTATGACTCGATACAAGCATTTGACTCCAACAAACACACACATATATATCCATTTCAATAATCGTAGTTCTCATGTTCACGTTCTTTTAAAAACGTGTGTAATCTTCCCTACACTTATCCTTTTTGTAATTAAGACGAGGTTAAAGACAAAATAAAGCATTTTCACAAATTCAAACATGAGAACATACAACAATGAAAAGATATATGACACACAAACAAGCAAACAATTAAGCATGGGTTGCCTCCCACGAAGCGCTTTTCTTTATTTATGAGTCTTGTAGCTAGACTCGAAGTCGTGCTCCTACGTGACTCCATTTCCGTCACCTTCTCCAGCATGATGATCTCTATTGGGGTTTTCCATGTTGTAGTAATGTCATATTATGCATCTTTCTAGGAAGTCATTTTCCCCCCAATCAGTTCTATATTCCGGTCCTAGTTTCAAGCAATCCTTATAGAACCCAAAAATCTTATTCATCACATAATCTACTCCTTTCTCCTTATCCTCCTCATTCCTATAGTAGACCGATAGCTTAAGTTCCTTTTCATCATTGGATAGTGATAGAAAATTTCTCAATCTTAAATGGCATTTGGTAAGCTATGTCATTGGTCTCATCTTTGAATCTAACTATTCCTAACGACGGATCATAAGTCATCCCGGTGTTTTCTATGAAAGGCTTTCCTAGAATTACGTAGGACAAGCTAGGATCTATGGCCGTACTAATATCCTCCACAATTATGAAATCCGTAGGGTACATGGACGGGCAATCCCTTAACTCTACCAATAAAATTACAATTTACTCTAGGATCATCGGGATCTTGCCTATTTGGGATAGGTTTCTTCATCACCCAATTATAGTATGTGCTAGTCATGATGTTTATTGGGGATTTGCGATCAATGTAGGCCTTTGCCACGAAAAGATGTCCTATGAAACATGGTATGTTGAGATTCCAAGGATTTCCAAATTTGATTCGAGGGCTTCTCCTAACATACATGTGACGAAGGTCGCATACTAAGTGTGGGTGGCGTGAAAGTTCCTCTTCCGTAGGAAACTTATTGAAGTATTCATCACCTACTTCGTTGGTCGATTCTTCCTTAGGAGTCTCACTAACCTCAAGCATAGTCTCATGGTTCGATTCGTCATTAGTCCTATTTGGTTTCACTAAGGTGATGGTATTGACGAATTGAATGTGCTTGGATAACTTACTAGGGTCCTTAATTTTCACATCGGAAGCTTCGGGAGAATGAGTCGAGATGACATTAACCTTTTCGGTGGTCTTCCTATCACTATTGGTCATGGCTTTCAAAAGGTTATCTATCTTCTTATCCATCTCGGCTTGTTGTTGGTTAAAGCGCTCCGAAAGCTTGGCTATTTGAGCTTCTTGGGATGTAACTAGGTGTTGCAACATGTTAGGAATTAGAAAATTCCATAGTAAAGTGTCGGTCACCCCAAATATTATCTAGCATAAGTTAGCTCATGGATTTGTCATTAGTAACGTTATTTAGCAGTTTATTAGTTAGTTTGTAGCGTAGTTTAGTTTAGTGCAACACCGTGGAGGAAGGACGGGTCTTTACCCACTGTATACCTGATCTACAGGCCGATAGGAGGTCGTATTCTTTGTAACTATAAATACCCCTTCCATCCAAGGAAGGGGTGTGGCTTCTTTGAATAAACCTTTCATTTTCTTAAGCAACTCTCTTCAAGGAACCTCCTCTCAACTCTCTTCATCTATCTAAAATGGCTTACTTGTTTAATCACAATCCTAGACCACCCGAATCATCAAACAACAAAATATTGGATCCTAACAATTGGTACCAGAGCCAAGGTTTTGTTGTTTGTGTTGATTCGAATGGTTTTTTTATATGCGGTTTGGTTGATTCATTGTTGCGTGTTGATGCTGTAGTTGTTACATGGTTAAGTGTGTTATCCTTTTTGGAACATGTTTACTGTTTTTAGATTGAACTAGCCAAACTGCATTTTTAACATGTCTTGGTATAATTTTTATATCAGTTTCTATATCTGTTTTGGTGGTCAAATACAGCTGGTTGTAAATTGTCTCTACTACTTGATTTGTGGGTCATATGGTCAGATTCTTGGGAGGTCTAAACCAGTCATCATGGAAGCAGTTCTTATGCTGTCTTTCTGGTCACATCTGCTTATTTATCACTGGTAAAAATGGTCATGTCCTTGAGGTCAAATACGGGTCAAAATGGTTTTTTTTTTCTTTATGTTGTTTCTGGGTTATTCTTCTATGCGAGTTGACTTGTTTCTTACATGCAAGTTGACTGGTTTCAAAGCGAGTTGACAGTATTGACTGTCTTGACTCAATGTATTCTTGGATGTGAGTTGTCATGCTGTCCAGATACAATGAACCCCATGCAAGTTGCCTACTTGCATTACTTAATGCGAGTTGTTGATATCTGTCTAGATTCAATGTTCGGTAAGCGAGTTGGTCAGGTCAAATGCGTGTTGGTATGGTCAAAAGCGAGTTGGGTTTCTGGTCAGTTACAATGCGAGTTACTTAACTCGCATAAGGTTTAATTGCACTTGCTTTTGAGCGAGTTGCTGCTGATGCGAGTTAAGTCAAATCTGAAACGAGTTGTCAGGCTGTGTAAAGATGCGAGTTTGGTATTGAAGCGAGTTAGTGAAAGCAAGCTGGTGAAAGCGAGTTGGAAACAAAAGTGGTGACTTAACT
This sequence comes from Chrysanthemum makinoi, assembly GCA_910596185.1. Classification (NCBI taxonomy): domain Eukaryota; kingdom Viridiplantae; phylum Streptophyta; class Magnoliopsida; order Asterales; family Asteraceae; genus Chrysanthemum; species Chrysanthemum makinoi. Next base: position 89,387,002 of record OU343216.1, read on the forward strand.
TGACAGAAAGGTAGAAGATGAGAGGACTTGACCACACGACCACTTATTCCAACAATTACACCAATATATCACACAACCTCAGGTTGATAAACCATCCTTGGTCCTTAGTTTTCTGTAAAGAAAACGAGAAGTCAGAATGTAACCTAATATCAATCCAACGCCAACAACAATCAAATCCCATTTTATACTAACTTACCACATCTACTCAAGGCTCAAGGTTCAAATCGAAACAAGAAAATCATAGATATCAGATCTAATCGTGGCATTCAAAGGCAAACATCAAGTCCAAAAAGAACTTAAACACGATTCGTTCTTCATTAATCAAGACTCATTCATCACAGATCCATATGTCAAAATGAAAAACGTAATGAAAATAAAGTAAAAACAGGATCTCAGCTCTTATCTCGATTGTGTTAAGATTCTTCTAATCAACATATGGGACAATCACTCGAGACTAAATCATCACAGATCCTTAATTTTGATGTATATCCGAATTTCAGAACGAGTGATAACATGGGACTTATAACTCTATTTCTTTGATTCGTTCATGACACTAAACTGAAAAATTACACAAATGATCTCAGAATTTTTCTCATGTTACAACATACCTCAAGGGTCTTACAACACGTGAATAAAGGCTTTTCATTGATCGGTATTTGTTTTGCAAAAGTTGTATTTAATATTCGAAGGTTATGAAAAGATCAAAACCTATTCAGTTTTAATCATTTCCTAGTTTCGATTAAAGACTATACAAGTACATGAACCGAATCATTACCTACCTTGAACCAATGGCTGATTTCACTACCTTGTTGTATAACCTTGATCTTGCCATCCCTGTGGCGTGATGTTTGTCATCAACAAGGTGTGAAGGTGTTCTATTGTCTCTTGTGTCATATGAGCTGTAATATAAACCAAGAGGATAGTAGGCGTTGTGTTTGGTTTCACAATCTCAGTGGGTGTGATGATTTTTTCATGTGAGATCTCTGATTGAGAAAGAGGCGAATGTATTTTTGTGTGAGAAGAATTAGGGTTTGGTGAAAGAGGCGGAGATAATTAGTGAGGTTTATTAGGGTTTGTGATAATACTAAAGTGCGTGTAATGTGCGTGTTATATACACCAGATTTTTTGGGTTGAGGTGTTGTATCACTGGATCGGGTATTATGCCACATGGGCCGAATGACACTCATTGTAATGGGCTTTTAGTATTGTGTTCATTGGCTGAAGTCTTGGTCTAAACGATCCATGTTTCCAAATATTTAGGCCGGCATCACTATTCTTGTCATAACATGGATTGTCATGATTAAAACGTGTTCAAACAATTTTGAATTTATGAGATATCCATTCATTTATTAACCATGGATGTGAGTGGGATTAGGGATAATGGGTGATCAGTGCTAATTTCTTACTCCATCTCTTTTTAGGGGATATAAATGTAGTTGGATTGGGTGTACATGATTGAACCGGACACGGACTTGAGTAAGTACATGCTATGACTTGAACATTTGATGTGTGATATGAGATTTGGACTTTATGAGGCCTGTGATAATGAGATTTGGTGTGTTGATGAGATTATTTGATACTTTGGTTTCTACATTTTTCACAAAAGATATTTTGTTACGGCTTGAATTGATGATTATACAATGTTGACTACGGGGATGTTTGGACGGTATTTCTTATTTGGATTTGAAGTGGGGTTTTCCTCAAGCACTTATCTCGTCTTCTTTCTTTCTACCATTCCGCGAAGATGACTTGTTTGGGCGTTTATAGAGGGTGATAAAGACTTGGCTATTTAATTACGGTTGTGATTCTTTCTCGCTTAACCCACAACATAACTATTACTTCGGTGTCTCACTCAGTTGAGAATGTCAAGAGGTTTTGTACAATGGGTACACCGTTTCTTCTTCACAAGAATTAGTACAAGTTTAAGTAACAAATCTGAGGAATTTCACTTCATGATCAAGTTTGCCATATCGGTTTACTTCTCCATGTTGTCACTGCAATTGCAGACAGAATGCGTGAATGATGTGTTTACCAAAGTGTTGATTGGATGGTTGATGATATTGTTGATGTTGGATAATGAACCGCTGATGAACCGCTGCATGTTCCCCTAAAAACATATATTCACCGAAACCAAAGTTGTCATAACTCATTCGTCTGACATTGTTTACGTTTTTGTCTTGATTTTGTAAAATCCCGCGAAAGAACCTATTTCTCGGTTTAAATCATAGACTTGTAAAATCCCGTGACAATGGAAACATCCTGGTAATAGTAAAGTGCAGTTCTGGATCTATCTTACGGTTTATTCTTGGTTTTGTAAAATCCCGTGAAAGATATTATTTCTCGGTTTAAACCATAGAATTGTAAAATCCCGTGATGATGGAACCATCCTGGAGAAAGGAAAGTGTATTTTGGGATCTCATTTGATGCTGGTGCTACGGTTTCTGCTTCAAAGAAGGGATAAAAGGGTGCATTTCATGAATTGGATGTGTGTTCGGATATTCGTCATGGCAGTTTGGTTACTTCAAAGTTTTACGGGGTTATGCTCATTAAAAACCATAGTCGGGTTGAAACCATTATCATAGTTCACTTAAAACGTCAAAGGAGGCTAGATTTGAGTTTTTAACCAGAAGATGTGACAACGGAGTTAATTCATTATTATTTATTTGAGGTTGAAGTGAATTATCACGGGCGAGTGTACTTAGTATCTGAAGGTATCGGGGATGGATGGATGAAGATTCTTCATGATCCTTGTTCGAGCTTATTATCAAAAACGAAGACTTGGAAATCTAGTTATTGTTGGGTGTCTTTTACCTTTTCTTTTACCACTTGGGGGAATTGGGCTCATACCACCACAAAATAACTATCACTTTAAGGAGTTACGTTGTAGTGCTCAGTGTCACATTGAATTGTGGATTTTCAAGAGGTGATGTACGTCTTATACTTGATGGTTGGTTGGTTGAAGAGTATAGAGTACATAGAGATTACTTAGAGATGCTAATGGAAATCGGCACCGCTCTTTGTTACATATGTGCAAGTTTAAGTCACGAGTTCGGGGTAGTTTACTTCAGGGTCAAATTCATCATATTAGATTTTCTCCATCAGCTGTCACGACAAAGAGCCTACTGAATGATAATGGGGTTGATTATTTTGCCAAGAGTAGATGAAAAGAGAGAGATTTATGATGTATGAACACAACAGTTCATGCATCGTTCTCTAAAGAAAAGAAAAGTGTACGTTTCAGTGCACTTTATCTTCCGAAGAAGAGAAATCTTTTTATGACGTTTGAACACAGCAGTTCATGCCTCGTACTCTAATGAAAAGAAAAGTGTATGTGTCAGTGCGCTTTATCTTCTGAAGAAGAGAAATCTTCTCTATTATGACCATTCTCATCAACATGCTTCATACTTCTTCCATGCGCTTCAGTCATCAAGTGAACCGGGCTACCATTGATTGTTTTTCTTATTCCACTTGCTCAACTATAATGACGATGGCGACATCATGTGCTAATTTTCCGGGGGAGAAGTGTGAATAGAATACTTTTGGATGATTTCACTTATTTAGTCAAGAATGGCATCTCCGTATGCAATTCTTGAGGGAGAGAAGAAGTGCGAATTTTTTGCATTGTTGATTGATATTTGAGAATATAAATTGTCATACGGCTCTAAACTCATGGTAGAACCGAGCTTCTTCTTATCGGGTCATCTTCACATGGAGTTTTTCTCTTCTAAGAGCCGTTGGTTGACATCTTCACTCAGATTGATGAGTTAATCGACAAAGTGCTTCCGGTTAATGCTTCACGTATACATCAACATGATGATCACGAACAATCTCTCTGTTCTTGTTTGATGTGATTGGTAGTTTGGTGTTACCATCTTGTGTGTTCGTTGCGGCCCGATTGCTGATTTCCTTGATGAACATCTTTCTGTTCTTGTTTGATTGGGAGGATTTTAGTTAAGGGGATTTGCAAGATGTAAGTTAATTGGGATGCTTTTGGTGGGATGCTTTTTGGTGTGAGTTGAAGATGTTAACTATCTATTCCCCAACTGCACAATCTTGAAGAAGGTTGAGTCTACAGTCTGTTCTACATTTTCTGCTACATGTTAGAAGACTAAAGACGAGTTGCATTTAACGATCTAAAGACTTCTTCTTAATCTGGGCATTTATCAAACAGATTGTCGGTTTAGGGGAGAGCACTAATTGGGAGAGTGTTATAAGTCAGATTCAATCTCTAATTAGACTTGCTCATATTCTTTAGCAGTGACTCCTCGAGACGTTGATATTGACTATTGTAATATTGCAGTTGCACTATTGAATAATAATCCGCTCTTTGGTATTCATTTGCCAAATCTTCACGGATTATTTTTCATGAAAAATGATCCGCTCTTTGGTATTCCTTTACCAAATCTTCACGGATTATTGTGCACTCTGTAAATCAACCACATGAACATTAAGGAAAATGACTACCTCATCTGCTTGAAGACATTATTGGTAAATCTTCCAGATCAGTCTCTATATGTATATCTTTAGGAAGATGGAATTGATGTTGAGGAATCATTTGTTCCGGTTCATTAAGTGGGTCAATGTACATTCGGTTGTACATTTATTCACGTGTTGGACATTTGACACAAGTTGATTACTTCGGAGTTAATCATTTATCACTTATTTGAGATTGAAGTTGACTTTCACAAAGGTGTGTTCTTATTTGATAACTTGCTCGGGCTTAAAATTTTGATTTGAAGACTTGGTTTATCTAGTTACCAGTAGTCGAGGTGGATGGTTGAAGACCTGGTTAACTATCACTATTAAGAGTTACTTTGTTTTACTCAGTGTCACACGAATATGACGGTGTGGATAATCGCAAGAGGTGTTAATGTCTCATACTTTGTTTGGGTAGTGAGTACTTAGAGATTTGCTTGAAGCATAATTTCTCTACACCGTTCTTCCATCATTAGGTGCAAGCTTAAGATACAAATGTGGGAAGTTGACTTCAGTTTCAAGTATGGTATATCGGGTTTTCTTCATCAGTGATCACTTCAAATTGTCTACATAAGGGTTGATAAAAATAGTCAGAGAGAGTCTTCAGCAAGTTGATTCTCACAAGAGTTCATGTATTCTTCTCATAAAGATTTCAAGTATTTGGGCTTATATTTGTTGCTGATTCTGAAGTATCAAAACTAGAAAGGGGCAAGGAGACACACATCTAAGCACAAAGCGAGTAAACTTGATGAACTTAATACTTTTAAGTAACTGAAGATATCCCGGGAAGACAAATGTTATTACCGTAGAGAAACTCAAGGTTTGACTCATGACGAGTAAACTTGATGAACTTAATTCTTCTAAGTGATTGAAGATATCCCGGGAAAACAAATGTCATGACCGCAGAGAAACTCAAGGTTTTACTCAACAAGGCGTTTAGTATTCTTATTCCAACTATGTGGGGGAAGCGATGGAAGAGTTAGTTTCTGAAGATAAAAGAGGTACACAAGTGCGTGATGATCTCGATGTTATCACAATCATCAAGGGAGAGAGAATTGTGTACATTGGAGGCTCACTGTTTCACTTGAGGGCTTAATCGTGATTCGAGATATAATCACTTATTCGGAGTTGACATCCGCAGAGATAATCAGTGACTTGGCTTGCTTCTTCAATGTTATCAGTTATTCCTTCCTTGGGTATTGGTATACTTCAGATACTTGAGCTTCATACACGATCATCGGGGAAGAAAAATGTGAACATGGGGAGGTGTTTTCATTCCCCTCATGATTTGTATTCGAGACTCTTGGGTATTGGTGTACTTCGGTTTTTTAGCTTCATACACGATTATCCGGGAAGAAAAATGTGAACATGGGAAGGTGTTTTCATTCCCCTCATGATGTGTATTCGGGAGAGTTCTTGAGCATTATACAAAGAGGCTGACTGCATCAATTTAACTACTTGGGGGGATTTTTATCTTGACACCTTTTGGAATGGATTGTGTCAGACTTTAGTGGTTATGAAATTTGAGAAGATTATTTATGGGTGGGACGATACGTTGTTGTTCTTCTTGTTGATGATATAACCCCGAACGAAGAATCTCGATTATCGGTCTTAAAAGGAGCAGCGGGATTTATGATAATGGTGTGCTTCTCTGTGCACCTGGCTAAGGCAAGCTTGAAATAGAGCTTTGAATCTCTCAAAGGATTTTCGGTTTGGGAGGAAGCTGCCAAAGTCTCTCTTTCTCAAAGGCTCATGTTCTATCTTCTATGCAAGAGCCTCGGAAACTTTGGTGGTGAAAGTTTTAGGGATGATGACTTCTATCTTCTACAACGGGGCTGCTCGATATCCCTATCTCGGTACTCGTATCATCATCTTCTTAAACTATATCATCTAATCTATCTTTGTAAATATTTATCAAAAACCAAATACAAAAATATAAAACCAAGAAAAAGAAAAGAGAAAAATATAAAACCTTCAAAAACCCATAAAAATCAGAAAATTTCAAAAATACCAAAAATATGTTTTCTCATGACATGTCTTCTAGTATCGATAACATCTACGGTCTTAGAAATGTCATTCAATAATGGCACGGGACCATAGATGAAGTTCGAGCAGGAGGTGTAAATATTCTTTTCCAAAACATGTCACAAACCTGTGGCTTACAGTTATTTCAGACTGAACCCGCTGTCAAAACTATGGCTTGCGTTACTTAAGACTGGCAACCTCTGAAAACTATGGCTTGGCTTAGGCTACTTCAGACTATAACCCGCGCTTCAAAATTATGACTTGCTATTATTTCAGATAGCAACCCATTCTTCAAGAAAGGAAAGTGATGCGCTAAACCATTTTTCAAAATTCGTGCACTTATCCTAAAACAAAACAAGGAAAGCATGTCATAAAAAAGACTGCTGTTTCTACACAAATGTTTTTCCGTCTAAAATTCTTCAGAAAAATATTTGTTGTTTTTCAAAATTGGTGGTAAATGAGTTGCTTGAAAATCAATCTTATTCGAGAGTTTTGAAATAAATTGAAAAACTCAATCAATGACTTAAGCGCTTTTAAACTTTTCAAAAATTGAATCACTGATTGAGGGGGATAATGTTTTCAAATGTATATCATCTAACGGGCTTTCTTTAATATCCTACGTGCTTAATTAAAAAATTGATATTTGCCTATGTCGAAGGACTATGAATTTAGGATATGATTGTTAGGATTAGATGATTACAGTTTGATGAAACACATTATTCCCATGCTTTATATGAACTGATTGATATGTTGAATTGACTTTTATTAGTTGATTGTTGTTTGGGTGTTGTCGAGCACCATATATCTGTTTGTGTCCACTAACGTATGCAGGTATCTTGGAATAAGAATGTTCCCGATCAGGATCCCGCAATTGAAGATGATTGGATGCCGAAAGGAAAGGGTAACTATTTCTTGGGTTGACAAATGAAGAAACGGAGCTTAATTGGACTTCTATGGAGAGTTGGCATAAATGCAACGTAAGAGGTCTCACTGCATCAGCAGATGGTTTTCTTCTATGTGATTGAAGAAACAGAGCTTAATTTGACCCCAGTTGGCATTCAAAATGCAACGTAAGAAGAAGTCTCACTGCATCACCAGACGGTTTTTCTTCTAAATCCTACAGCAAAAACAACAGAAGCTTCTCAACCACCTAACGTATCTTTGTGCAAGATACCATTTTTAAACAATTTTGAATAATTTGATTAAATTGTTTTGAAAATGGAAAATATTGTTTTGAAAATATATTGGACTAATTTTTGAACATCACCGGACTTCATGTTATCAAAACCTAAGTCACTCAATTATTGACTTCTGTCATGGATTGAGGGGGAGAGTGATTTAAAATAAAATATTTTCAAACGATGTTTCTTCACAAAAGTTCCGTCTTGTACGATAATAAGTGGTGATCTAAAGATTTAATGTTATGTCATGGTATGATTTTCTCTTTAGAATCAAGGTCTTTCAAAATGAAATTTTTTCTGTTCTTGTTTGATTGTGAAATTGTTTTATTTTACTTAAAGATCTCTTAAAAACTATCATACCTGACACTAACAAGCTTTAGTGTCTTAAAATGGTCCTTATCTGTCATCTTTCAAAATTAAATCTTGCCACGTCTTTCCCCAAAATCTTCTAAATGATTTAAATCTTTTGGGATCACAAATCTCAAATGGTTTGAAATTTTTGATCGTGGGAGAGATCGTGATTTAAATCTCAAATCTGTTTTAATGGAATTGGTTTTAGTCCTTTATAGGCACTCCTGCCTCCATGTGCCAAACGATTTCAAATACACAATGCACATGTTGAGGAGGAGGATTTATCCAAAAACCAGATGAGGATTTAAACAAGGCCACATTTTCTCCCATGTTTTCTAAACCTAATTAAATCACTTGGGATCCAAAATCTCAAAGGGTTTGATATTTTTGATCGGGGGAGAATTTGTGATTTAATAATGAAATTTGATAAAAGGTGATCGTTTTGATTCAAATATGCATGATGCTCTCTCTTGTGTGCTAAACGCTTTCGAATCTCGAAGCACATATTAAGGGGGGGGCATTTTTAAAGAAAATAAACTATTGAGGTACAAAAGCTTTTATGTTTTAACATAAAGTACCTTGATTGAGTTTTTAAAATGGTTTTATTAATGGATTTTGTGATCGTGGTTGTGCTTCAAAAGAACTCTTTCCTCTTGATGCGCTCCAGAACAGTCAAGCTTTATCACACAAGCCCGCCACTTGTGAATGGCGGACCGTAACAAGCTTAAAACGGCTCAGGAACGAAATCAATGAAGATCTGGGGAGTATAGTGTTTCCCCAGGTCGTTAAGTCCCAACGAGCTGTGCGAGAATAGTCGACGATAGTGATCGAGAGATTTGAACGGGAAAAGAGATTTGAAGATGATTATAACTAAGGAAAAAGCCCATAAACTACAGGGGCTTAAATGCAAATTAAATGAAATTTAAAAAAGATAAAATCTATTAAATAAACGCTATCACTATTTGCAAAATGATGTTTTTGTTTTTATGTTTTTATAAAACTGAAATTAAAAACTACGCGACGTACAAATGAAAACGTGAAACTAACTCAATATAAATCCTAAAAATATGAAAAATACATTTTTACAATCCTAATGATAAAAGAAAAGTTTTAGAAAAAGAAAATTATTTCTATAACTATTTATCTAATTATTATTAATTAAAAACTATTTTTAACTATTAAATAATTACCTAAAATACAAGAAAATATGAAACAAAGCTAGAAAAATAAAATTTTGACTTAGAAAAATCTACAATATCAAAATAGAATTTTTAAACTATTTTTTATTTTTCTGAATATTTTTCTATTTTTTATGAATTTTAAACTATTAAAACTAATTAAATTACTAAAATTACCAAATAAACTATGAAAAATCTGGAAAATTACCTTTTTCACTTTTTATATTTATCTAAACTTAATAAAATTGAAAAATTATTTTTTTTGAACCTTCTCTTAATTTTTGTATTAAAGCTATTTAAAATGCTTAAAACTAATTTAAATTAAAAAAAATAGCAAAACAACTTAGAAAAATCTGAAAATTTCAGGAAAAGTCTAAAATAATATGAGGAAGCAAGGAAAAATGGAAAAACAAGGTGCTATGTGGAAGATATTGAAACTGATGAGCCAAGTGCTTATAAATAAGCACTTGGATAAGCTAAAAGCTACCTAATGATCACCACACTGAAACAGAAGCTTGGATATGCTAAAGGAACTCAGAAGCAACAAGTAACAACTAGCTATAACCTCTGAATTCCCAATTACAAAGATTTGATGTTTTGAGTTTTTGACTAAAATCAGTAAAAGGGGGGTCTACATTGAGCAAAGAAATAAGCACACCAATAAGCTGAAACCTAAAAACAGAACTTGGGATCTACACTAGACCTGGTTGAGTACCAATAGAACAGAAACTAGACCTAGAGGAGCTCTGGTGAGCCAACTGCAAGCTCAAGAATACTCAGAATCCCCTGCAGCTTGATGCCCTGCACAGGGAGTTGGCACCAATTTGAGAAGCTATTTTGAGCTTTAGAAAAATTGCAAAATCCACTAAATTAGACATAAGGAAATAGACCAGAAGCACTTTCCAAAACTACAATTTTCATGGAGATTGACTCAAAATGAGTGAATGAAAATCACTTCGTTGGCCAAAACTGAGTTTTTCAAACTTTGACTTTTGAGCAAAAATGGAAAGTTGACTAAAATGGATTTTGAAACCAATTTGTGAACTGAAAATGGACTTAATAGATGTAATAAGCCTAATGCTAGCTTAATCTAGGAATTTGGAACACAAAACTAGTGGTTTGATTTCACCAATCAACAGTTAAGAATTAAGACAAAGTGTGCATGTAATTTTGACTATGACAGTATTTAGGCTTAGATTATTGACAGGTATGATTCAATTTGAGTTAAACAAACTTAAACCACCAAGTTACAAACTCTGAACAGGCCTATATTACAGTTAAACCAAGAGATCCAAACACCCTTTATAACATTATATGCAAGTTTTAAACTGAAAACACCTTATTAGCTTAAACTAACCTTGAAACTTAATCTAGATATGCTAATTTACAACACCTGAACAAGTTCAGGTCATCAATGAACTCAGATATCAACACAAGCACAGTATGCTAATTGAACTAAAATTGAAAAGGAAATAGACAAAACTCACAAGTCTCCATCTGATTGCAGGCTAAAAATACCAAACCCAATCTACCCTATCCTACTCTATTCCAACCCAAATAACTGCTCTGCATCACCCATTGTTCAATTTCCAACCTGTTTGACCAAATCTTCTTCTCTGTTGACTTTTGTTGACCATCACCCAAAGTTATTTAAAAATGAATTCCAAGCTTATCAAAAAGCTATAGTAGCTTAAGTAAACCTGTTTGACTATTAAATGAGCCTATTGAAACTTGGTAGCAAGAGTTTTGGATTGGAAATTTGCAACAGTAATCTCAAAACATGAAATGTGAATGAAAACTTGAATTAAGCTTTGAAACTGACTTATAATGATCAAAAGGTTTAGTCTTAATACAATACAACTTAATATTACAGATTTGTGAACTAATTAAAACATTTAAAGAAAATCGACATACATAAAATTTAAAAAAACTAACTACTTCTTGTCTTCCTTCTCTCTTCTCTTATTTATGCTTCAAGACACCTCCACGTGTCCTCATGAGTGTTTCCCACCACCCTTGTTAGCCAATGGTTGAACTTTGAGTGAGTTGCCTGTTTTAATCATTTTGGCGGGAAACAGTGGGTTTGACTTGTAGCCTTGCTTTATCAACTAGGGGGGGGTGGCATTTATTGTGGGGGGTCAAGGATGATGGGGATGGAAAAGGTGATGGGATGGAGTGTGATGTTGCAGGCAAGTGGAAGAAGAAGCAGGAGGTGGAAGATGCACAATGAAGGGCGGGTTTTATCTGATTTTTGACTTGGGGTTCAGAAAGTGATAGGGGTCACAATGGGTTATGTAAGGGGTCAAAAGGTTTTGACAAGTCTAGGTTAGGCTAATTTGACAAGGACTAATATTGCAAATCTGAAATCTTGAAGGGCCAAACTGCCAATACTCCAAAGTTACCATAAGGACTGAATTTGACAAACTTTAATAGTGCAAGGACTATTTTTGACATTTTTGATTTTCCAAGGACTAAACTTGCCAAATTTCAAAGTTCAGGGACTAAAGTTGTAATTTTGTAAATTTGAATCTCAAGGATCAATTTTGACAACTTAGGAATCCCTAGGGACTTAAAATGATATTTTTCTTTATTTGGTTTTACCAGGGACTGTTTTTGACAACTTTTGAAACTTGGGGGACTAAAACTGCCAATTATGCAAATTTGATACGCTTTTCACCAGATTTTGATATTTTTGCATTTAAAACACATAAAACACTTATTTGTGATATTTTTATCATTTTGATGCATTTCTGAGTGTTTTCAGATGTTTTTGCAGTTTAAATGGTACCAAAATGATGAGTATTTAGACACTCATCAATCCCCCACACTAAGATATTGCTAGTCCCTAGCAATGTTTTGAGAAAAATTAATGGATTTTATCTCTTTACCAAAAGCCATTACTTCGGGAGTAGCCAAATGTTTCAGTTCAAGTAAGAACCTTGGTACACCGATAACCATCTGATTTATTGGCAAATCATAAACCATATAACGGATTTGATGTGTCTTTACCGAAGTCGTTTTGCTCGACTAGCCAATAGATAAATTATCAATTTTATCTTTGGTGAGTCGATTACCAATTATGGTTTTTCCACTGCCTTTACCACAAGCCATAAACTTGCGGGCTAGCCAACTCTTCACTTTTAAGGATATGGAGAGTGAATACCATACAATTTTGGGCAAATTGCATGCCGTCAACGGATTTGAGATATCTTTACCAAGAGCCGTTTGCTCTGGATTAGCCATCCTTATGTGGGTTAGACATGGTGACTGACACATTTGTTGTGTTTAGTAAATAGTACTTCCACTACAAAAAATTTTAAAATTTGGCCATTTTGGGGAAAAAGGGACTAAAAGGGTACATTTATGATCAAAATTCGCCAGAATTTCCCCCACACTTAGAAATGAATATTGTCCTCAATATTCAAAGTACCGGCGGTTATGCCGAAACAAAACGAAAAGGATAACATTATTAGCCAAGTGTGGAAACACAACAATTATTCTCTTTTTTAATATTTACAATTTCATTCATTTTAAAATTTATACAACATGTGGCATCTCCCCACACTAGAGTGGTACTCATGGGTGAAACCCATGTGGTATGCTAATGTTTTTGATTCCCGAGTCACTAGCTTGACTCGACCCCGAATTAATTTGTTCATGGAGAAGTAAGTGGAAGAGACAATCTCCATCGGACTTTCATTCAAGATGTTTGGATAAACATTGAAGTACGTGAAAGTTCCACACCGATGAGATATATTCCCGGCTCAAGAATGATAAATGAAATGCCGGATCAAAAATAGTGTCTTCATTCCCGAAGGAGTGAAGAACAGAGAAGCCACGGATATATGAAGAAATGAAAGAAAATCATGATACAAATCATGACTAACTCTTCATCCTCAATAGGAGAATTCATAGTTTCATGAATCTCCTCAGTAAGCTTACTTGATCAAGACAAATCTCGGGTGTGTCATGATCAAATTGGGAGTTATCATACTCCGGCGGAGATATGATATGAGTGAGTTCATCGGTAAACTCCTCGTGAAGAGAATCAATCACAAGATGTAAATCTGTGAATTCTTGTTCCACTGTAGATTCATCACTATCCTCAATCTGAGTATCAAAGAGTGGATTCTCAGAAATTAAAGTGAATTCGAGTCAATTCAAATAGAGGATTAGTTGTGGATTCTGTTCTATCAGAGACTCATCATATCCTCAACTGAAAGTATCAAAGATTGGATTCTCAGAAATTAAAGTGAATTCAGAGTCGAATTCAAATAGAGGATTAGTGAAAGTAGTTTTGAATGTTTCAGAAACAAAGTGATTAACTTTCTCTATTGGACTGTTGGGATAAGAAGTGAGTGAACGATCATTATCAAGGAGACTTTCAGCCTCTCCCAGATCGGCTTTGAAATCAGAAAGACTATCACACTCCGATGAAAGTGGATTGATGTGAGTGAGTTCATCGGTGAACTCCTCAAGATGATGATCAGATCGACCGGGAGTGATGCTCAACATACTCGATGTTTCCATGAGAAGTACAATCTTCGCTAACATCGGAGAAAGTTTCAAAATGATCTTTTGAACACTCAAGAGGGGAAATAGAATCACACACATGATCAGAAGTTCCCTGTGACTCTCTCAGGATTGGGACAAGGTTCTCAACACTAGACTTTATGAATTCGTCCGATTCCTTTTCAGGAACAGTGTCAAGATGCTCATCCCCATGTTCAAAGAGTGAGGGAATATCGTGTGATAACAACAGACTGAGGGAGTTTAGAAGGACTAGCATACATATTTTTTATACTTTCCATTTGTTCTTCTGCTAGTAATTCCATCATAGTCTTTTCTCCCGACTTTTCATGGAAGGAATCTCAACTGATGAACTTGATGAACTATTATAAAATTGTAGGATATCAAGGATATCTTCATCATCATCGTCATCAGGAATGAAACGGAATCGAGCTAGATTTGGCTACTTTTTCTTTTGCAATTGATTCCTTAATAGATTGTTCAAAGGCAATTTGGGAATCTAATTTAGCAGCCCGCTCTTCGGCTAACAACACTTCCATGGATTTTTCATTTGGATTATCTTGGGAGGACATTAAAATACCCTCCTTAAGTCTTTAATAACCCCAGTCTTCAAAGAGAAGGTCCGGCCGTAGTTTCATGAGGAGTTGCTTGAATCATTTGGTACTGTGGAGGTTGGTCTTGATATGAAGAGTCGTAATTGTTACAAGGAAATGGATTCCTTGTTTGACAATCAGCTTAAAGTGAGGACCTCCACAATATTCACAACAAAGAAGACTGATGTGGCTGGAGTCATATGTGTTGTAGTCATAATTGTTATGAACCTCGCCATAGACAAGCGTGTTTCCGATTGACAATCGAACTGGAGTGTGAACCACCACAGTACTCACAACAAGAAAACTCGGCTGAGTCTCACAAAGGTGTAGCTGATGGAATAAATCAGTTGTGTTATGGTAGGAATAGGGATCCCATTATAGACGACCCGTTCCCTCGACTCCACCATGCTACAATTAGGGCAATTGCCACCATTATAAGGACCACCACACCATTGACAACCAAGAGGGTGAGGATAAGACATAGAAAGAATCAAAGGGTTTCAGAGGGTAAGAAATGAAGAATCAAAAGGGTAAGAGGGTAAAGAGGAATATTTTTGGTATTTTTGAAAAACATGTTGTAAAAACAAAGAATGCAAATCTTTTTGGGTTTTTGATTTTATAAAAGAAAATATAAACTATAGATGGTATAAACAAGGAGTGATGTCAAATCACTAATCTGCTAAACGTAAGACTATTAGCACTGCTCCCCGGCAGCGGCGCCAAAAATTTGATGCGCTCCAGAACAGTCAAGCTTTATCACACAAGCCCGCCACTTGTGAATGGCGGACCGTAACAAGCTTAAAACGGCTCAGAAACGAAATCAATGAAGATCAGGGGAGTATAGTGTTTCCCAGTGTCGAAGTCCCAACGAGCCGTTGCAGAATAGTCAATGGTAGGATCGAGAGATTTGAACGAGAAAGAGATTTGAAGATGATTATAACTAAGGAAAAGCCCATAAACTACAGGGGCTTAAATGCAAATTAAAGAAATTTAAAAAGATAAAATCTATTAAATAAACGCTATCACTATTTTGCAAAATGATGTTTTGTTTTTATGTTTTATAAAACTGAAATTAAAACTACACGACGATAAAATGAAAAAGTGAAACTAACTCAATATAAATCCTAAAAATATGAAAAATACATTTTTACAATCCTAATGATAAAAGAAAAGTTTTAGAAAAAGAAAATTATTTCTATAACTATTTATCTAATTATTATTAATTAAAAACTATTTTTAACTATTAAATAATTACCTAAAATACAAGAAAATATGAAACAAAGCTAGAAAAATAAAATTTTGACTTAGAAAAATCTACAATATCAAAATAGAATTTTTAAAACTATTTTTGTATTTTTCTGATTATTTTTCTATTTTTTATGAATTTTAAACTATTAAAAACTAATTAAATTACTAAAAATTACCAAATAAACTATGAAAAATCTGGAAAATTACTTTTTTCACTTTTTATATTTATCTAAACTTAATAAAATTGAAAAATTATTTTTTTGAACCTTTTCTTAATTTTTTGTATTAAAAGCTATTTAAAAATGCTTAAAAACTAATTTAAATTGAGAAAAATAGCAAAACAACTTAGAAAAATCTGAAAATTTCAGGAAAAGTCTAAAATAATATGAGGAAGCAAGGAAAAATGGAAAAACAAGGTGCTATGTGGAAGATATTGAAACTGATGAGCCAAGTGCTTATAAATAAGCACTTGGATAAGCTAAAAGCTACCTAATGATCACCAAAATCAAAACAAGCTTGATATGCTAAAGGAACTCGAACAACAAGTAACAACTAGTTATAACCTCTGAATTCCCAATTACAAAGATTTGATGTTTTGAGTTTTTGACTAAAAATCAAGAAAAGGGGTCCATATTGAGCAAAGAAATAAGCACACCAATAAGTTAAACCCAAAACGAACTTGGGATCTACACTAGACCTGGTTGAGTACCAATAGAAGTAAACTAGACCTAGAGGAGCTCTGGTGAGCCAACTGCAAGCTCTGCAATACCTGCAGAATCCCTGTGCAGGCTTGATGCCCTGCACAGGGGAGTTGGCACCAATTTGAGAAGCTATTTTGAGCTTTTAGAAAGAATTGCAAAAATCCACTAAATTAGACATAAGGAATGTAACCGAAGCACTTTCCAAACTACAATTTTCATTGAGATTGACTCAAAATGAGTGAATGAAAAATCACTCTCTGGCCAAAATGAAGTTTTTCAAACTTTGACTTTTGAGCAAAAATGGAAAGTTGACTAAAATGGATTTTGAAACCAATTTGAACTAAATGGACTTTAATAGATGTAATAAGCCTAATGCTAGCTTAATCTAGGAATTTGGAACACAAAACTAGTGGTTTGATTTTACCAATTTCCAAATAAATAGGAATTAAGACAGTGTGCATGTAATTTTGACTATGACTGTATTTAGGCTTAGATTATTGACAGGTATGATTCAATTTGAGTTAAACAAACTTAAACCACCAAGTTACAAACTCAATGGCCTATATTACGCTTAAACCGCAGAGATCCAAACACTCTTTATAACATTGATATGCAAGTTTTAAACTCAAACACCTTATTAGCTTAAACTAACCTTGAAACTTAATCTAGATATGCTAATTTACAACACCTGAACAAGTTCAGGTCATCAATGAACTCAGATATCAACACAAGCACAATATGCTAATTGAACTAAAATTGAAAAGGAAATAGACAAAACTCACAAGTTCCATCTGACTGCAAGCAAAAATACCAAACCCAATCTACCCCTAACCTAATACTTATTCCAACCCAAATAACTGCTCTGCATCACCCATTGTTCAATTTCCAACCTGTTTGACCAAATCTTCTTCTCTGTTGACTTTTGTTGACCATCACCCAAAGTTATTTAAAAATGAATTCCAAGCTTATCAAAAAGCTATAGTAGCTTAAGTAAACCTGTTTGACTATTAAATGTTTCCATTGAAACTTGGTAGCAAGAGTTTTGGATTGGAAATTTGCAACAGTAATCTCAAAACATGAAATGTGAATGAAAACTTGAATTAAGCTTTGAAACTGACTTATAATGATCAAAAGGTTTAGTCTTAATACAATACAACTTAATATTACAGATTTGTGAACTAATTAAAACATTTAAAGAAAATCGACATACATAAAATTTAAAAAAACTAACTACTTCTTGTCTTCCTTCTCTCTTCTCTTATTTATGCTTCAAGACACTCCATCGTCCTCATTATGAGTGTTTCCCACCACCCTTGTTAGCCAATGGTTGAACTTGAGTGAGTTGCCTGTTTAACATTTTGGCGGAAAAAGTGGGTTTGACTTGTAGCCTTGCTTTATCAACTAGGGGGGGGGTGGCATTTATTGTGGGGGGTCAAGTGATGATGGGGGGGATGGAAAAAGGTGATGGGATGGAGCAGTGATGTTGCAGGGCAAGTGGAAGAAGAAGGCAGGAGGTGGAAGATGCACAAAGGAAGGGGCGGGGTTTTATCCGCTTTTGACTTGGGGTTCAAAAAAGAAAGTGATAGGTCACAATGGGTTATGGCGTGGTCGGTTTTGACAAGTCTAGGTTACATCTTGGACAGGACTAATATTGCAAATCTGAAATCTTGAAGGCCAAACTGCCAATACTCCAAAGTTACCAAGGATCGAATTGACAAACTCTAACAGTACAAGGACTAGTTTTGACATTTTTGATTTTCCAAGGACTAAACTTGCCAAATTTTAAAGTTCGTGGACTAAAGTTGTAATTTTTGTAAATTTGAATCTCAAGATCAATTTTGACAATTAGGAATCCCTAGGGACTTAAAATGATATTTTTCTTTTTGTTTGGTTTTACCAGGGATCAATTTGGACAACTTTTGAAACTTGGGGACTAAAACTGCCAATTATGCAAATTTGATACGCTTTTTCACCGATTTTGATATTTTTGCATTTAAAACACATAAAACACTTATTTGTGATATTTTATCATTTTGATGCATTTCTCAGTGTTTTCGTGATGTTTTGCATTTAAATGAGCTCAAATGATGAGTATTTAGACACTCATCACCTCTATGTGATAAAATGATTTCACTTATCCTATGCACATATTGAGGGGGGGAATTTTACCATGAAAATCAAATGGCTTTTTCGTATGAAAATTGTGATCAAAGAAAATATTTCTAAGTCCTCTTGCCTCCTTGTGCTAAACAATTTCTAAATCATACGCACCAGTTGAGGGGGAGCATTCCTAAATGATCAAAACTATTAAGGTACAAAATGCTTTGATCTCGTATCACAAGGACCTTGATTGTTTTTCCAAATGATTTTTCAATTGGTTTTGAGAAGGAATGAACTGTACCAAAAAGACCGACCATTTTACTTTATGTATGGAGTTATAAGGATGGTGAGGTTAGGTATCTGTTCCCATGATCCGGCCAGAATCGAGGGATCTACTGAGGGACAATCCACTAGATAGTGTAGAGTCTTTAGGTATATTGAAAAAAGGAGAAAAGTGGGAAATGGGAAGAGTGCGGACTGAGATAGAGCTAGAACTGGAATAAACCCAACAAGGTTCTAGTAACGAAGACTCGATAAGCACTGAAGGGGTTGAAGAATGAAAAAGAAATGAATGAGAAAAGGGTGAAAAGAAATAGCCCTCCTATAATTCAACCTTAGGGCAGTAACCGGGTTCAATACATATGCTACTGGTGTTTACTTAGGTAACACCGGTATAAAGACAAGACGTCATGGATCAGCTGGACGCATTGCACTATAACTTCCCAAGCTACTCAAGTTCCTCTTAAAAGGGCTTGTTTCATTCTCACGGGAACCTACATAATCTATCGACTTTCCTTAGAGATTTGATATTGAAGAAGGAGACCCTCCCTAGTCTCCGCATAGGAAACCAAAAGAGCAATTAATGGAGTCTAGAGCCAAGAGATCATCCACAATATCTCATTAGACACTAAATTTGAAGACTTGTCACAGTTTCCATAATGTGGAAAGTAAATTATATATTAAGAGTCCTACGCATTATCCTTGTGGTATTGCCAGAACATCTGAGTGATATGCATATATATTCACTGTTAGATATTAACTTTTCACATACACATCATAACATTAACACAAGGTAGAATATAGATGGAATTCTAGAGAGAGAAAGTTAGAGGTTTAGGGAACTTAGTGAGAGAAAGTGAAAGATATTATTATCAGCTCCAACTCTCTACCTTGGGAGGTAGAGAGTATTTATAGTCTTACATAAAACGCCACACACCGGGCTGTGGATCAGGCATACAGTGGGTAAAGACCCGTCCGTCCTCCACGGTGTTACTTAACTAAATACTACTTAACTTAAAATAACTACGACTACGAGCTTTCTAACGATTACATATACTTGAGGTGACCGACTCTTTAATACCTGGATTTTCAAATTCCTAACAATCTCCCCCTAAGGGAGGTCACCTCAATCATGTACAAAAATTACATTGAATACAAACAGATATGACATTAACAATTGTTCTTGCATTCTTGATGTAGTCCTTTGTTCCTAAGCTCGTAGTCATTGATTCTTCACATTGCATGTTTGGTTAATCCAAGTGGAGGTCTTTTACTGATCCACGTGATAATAATGTTGAGCCATCTTTGAGATCATCACCAGTAGAAAATCTCGATACATCCATTGTGGTGTTGGTATTAAGTGATGTTGTGACATTCGGATCGACATGCTCACATTCTGGATCATGATATCTTCTCATCAGAGTAGCGGAAGCATTTGTTGAATCATGATATTGGCGCAGCAGCAGAAGTATGGAGTAAAAATATCAGAGTCATTGATGCACTAATCATGATTTCTTTTGAGATGAATGTGTAAGGTGAGCATGCGGCTATGGATTGACCGCTTCATTCTGATCAGCTGCAAACGCCGGGGTGTACCTGCATAAGACAGTTAGCAATAAATCATACGAAAGTGTCTTTGATCACTTTCGTTGAATTGAGGTACACGACCCACGGTTCCCCGCTGATCAGATAAGTACTGCCTGGATCGGTATAATTCAAGAATTTCCTTGACAGGTTTCGCAGAATGCTCTAGCCGTTCTCAAACCGAACATCTCAAAGAAGACAACACGAAGGAGTGAACCAAATAATTTGAGTCCACTCGATTGATGAAAAGATAAAAACAATCGAGTATTGCTCAATAGAAATTGTTTTTGCAATACAGCGAAGGTTTTAATGAAAATCAATTATCAATCATAAAACACCTTTTGATTTGAAAAATTAGTACACGGTCGATGTGCTAATGAAAAGAGTTTTAAAGCACAAAGACCGGTTTTTCAAAGGTATCCGTCAATCCATAACCTGAACCAGGATTGATTCAAAAGATTGAATCGCCCCATTGTTTCTGTTCAGTTGTCACATGGTTGATCTGTATAATAGATCTCACATGCCACCTACCAGAGCTTGTTAGATGTTGGCTCCAGAAGACTTTCCATTTTCACAGTGAATATGTAAACACATCACTGATGTTCCGCAATACCACAAGGATAATGCGTAGGACTCAAGATATAATTTCTCTTCCACATTGTGTGAAACAGAGAGTCTTCATTGAAAGTGTCCTAATGAGATTTATTGATGATCTCGTGGCTCTAGACTCAATTTGTGCATATTTGGATCCTATGTCGGAGACTAGAGAGAGGGTCTCCTTCTTCAATATCAACAATCTCTAAGAGAAAGTCGATAGATAATGTCGGTTCCCCGTGAGAATGAAACAAGTCCTTTAAGAGGAACTTGAGTGGTTTGGGAAGTTGAAGTAAAAGGCCACCGGGTCCATGACGTCTTGTCTTCAATACCGATGTTACCACTAGTAGCATATGAATTGAACCCGGTTTCTGCTCTAAGGTTGAATAAATGGAGGGCTATTTGTTTTCACCCTTTTCTCATTCAATTCTTTTTAATTCTTCAACCCCTTCAGTGCTTACCGAGACTTCATAGCTAGAACCTTGTTGGGTTTATTCCAAGACTAGCTGGCCTCACCAGACTCTTCCCATATCTCCTTTTTCTCCTTTTATTATCATACCTAAGAACTCTACACTAACTAGTGGATAGTTCCTGTAGATCCTCCGGTTCTGGCGGATCATGGGAACAAATACCTAACCTTATCATCCTTATATCACCGTACATAAAGTAAAGTTGGTCGGTCTTTTGGTATTGTTCATCCGCCATGGAACCAATTGAAAAACTATTTGAAAATCAATTCAGATACTTGTGATATATTATCAAAGCATTTTGTACCTGAATTGTTTTTGATATTTTTAGAACGAGAACTCCCTCTCAACATGTGCATCAAGTATTTGAAAATGTTTTGCACACGGAGGCAAGAGAAAGAATTAACTTCTTTGATTACCATTTTCTAAAAGATATCAACATCACTTCCCAAATCGAATCAAGTAGATAAAGCATTTTGGGAAGGATGAGGTTTTCATGATTTTGCTCCCCTCAATATGTGCCTCGAGGTTTGAAAAGAGTTTTACACATACTAGAGGGAACCTGCACATTGAGATAAGTGATCACGTTTCAAATCATTGTGGTTTAAGATAGATGCTCCCCTCAACGTGTGCATGGAAAATTTGAAATCGTTTGTCACTTACGGGAGGCAAACATGTAATCACTTAAAAACCATTTATCGAATTATCGTTTAAATCCTATTTAAATCACACACTTCTCCCCGATCACAATTATCAAATCATTTGAGATTTGTGATCTCTATAGATTTAAATTGATTTTGAAAGCTTTTAAGGAGAATTGTGACTTGATTATGAAAGCGTTTTAACTGATAAGGATCGATGTTGAGATTTTAATCTCCATTGGTTAAACATGCATGTACATCTTTTGAAAACAATTTAATGCCAAATAACTTTTAATTTAATTGAAATCATTCTCCCCCTCAATCAATGACATAGGTTGTTGATTGAGCGATAGAGATTTTGACAAATAAGTCCTGATGATTATCAAAAATAGAGACCGAATTATTTTTCAAAGCATTTAGTTTTCAGCAGATAAATGTTATAGAATCAGAGCATGGAATTTGAAAACATGGTAAAACATGGCTCGTTTCTTTCTTTAAAACCGGGTTATTGCCTGAAAATGACAATAAACCATTTTTTTTCTTTCTCTCAAACATAATTTTTTTTGATTTTTTTTTTTTGAAATTCGAACAACATCTAAAGTCCCGTGTCATTCTTTGAATGACAGCACAAAGACCGTAGATATTATCGAACCGAGAAAAACGCATGACAAAAAGACAATATTTTTTGAAGATTTTTTCGAATTTTTCAGATTTTTATGGATTTTGAAGGTTTTATAATTTTGTATTTAGTTTTTTTTTTTTCGAATAAGTATTTACATGAGATAGATGAAGACAGACCTTTACTCCTCGTCTTCCTCCTCAAGACGCTTGAGAGTATTCGGTTGAAGGCTTTTCATGACAAGACGTGGAAGAATAAACTCAAAACGTTCTCTTGGAAGAGCTTTGGTGAAGATGTCCGCTAACCGATATTCAGACCTCACAAAATATAGTTCCACCACACCTTTTTCCACTTGTTCCCTGATGAAATGATGTCGAATGTCGATATGCTTTGCTCTTGAGTGTTGAACGTTGTTGCATGAGAGAGCAATAGCACTTTTATTATCACAATACAGAGGGATTTTGTTGAATTCAAAGCCATAGTCAGATAATTGAGATCTCATCCATAAGATTTGAGCACAACAAGATGACATGGCTATGTATTCACTTCAGAGGAAATAGAAGTACTCATTTGCTTCTTTGAAGACCAGCTCACAAGCTTATCACCCAAAACTGAGCACCTCCAGATGTACTTCTCGACGTATCTTGACAACCCGCATGATCGAGATCTCTGATAGGCCGTTAGTGACATATCGGTGTCCTTCGGGTACCATAGTCCCATATTGATGGTTCCTTGGAGATACCGAAGACGCTTAACCGCTTCAAGGTGCTTTTTAGTAGGCTTAGCCTGGTATCTAGCACATGCAAACAGCGAACAAGATGTCTGGTCTACTAGCTGTGAGGTACATCGGGGATCCAATCATACTACGATATTTCGTTTGGTCAATCATGATCCCCGAGTGGTCCTCATCTAGTTTGGTTCGATCAATCATGGGGGTGTCAACAGGGTCACATGAATCAAATCCAAATTTCTTTAAAATCTCTGTTGCATATTTAGATTGATTTATGAAAATGCCTCCGGAACTTTGTGAAATTTGTAATCCCAAGAAAAATGACATTTGTCCCATCATTGACATTTGAAACTTAGAACTCATTTCATTAGAAAACTGATCACATTCCATTGGGTCAGTCGAGGCAAAAATAATATCATCAACATAAATTTGAACATGAGTTAAATGTTTGCCCTGACTTCTGGTGAACAATGGGATCAACTGCTCCTTTGCTGAATCCGGATGATAGAAGAAACTTTGACAAAGGTATCATACCATGCCCTCGGAGCTTGCTTTAAACCGTA
Organism: Chrysanthemum makinoi; assembly: GCA_910596185.1. Taxonomy (NCBI): domain Eukaryota; kingdom Viridiplantae; phylum Streptophyta; class Magnoliopsida; order Asterales; family Asteraceae; genus Chrysanthemum; species Chrysanthemum makinoi. The sequence goes on from OU343216.1 coordinate 89,410,862, forward strand.
GAGAGCCTTCTTCATCGATAAACGAGTAGGATGCTCTTGATTCACAAATCCTTCAGTTGGCTGACGAGACGACTTCTTTAAGATCTCCGCTCGAAATGCCGTCTTCACATCCATTCGATACACTACCATGTTCTTACTAGCAAATTAGCCAGAAGATTCGATTGCCTCGATTCGAACAATAGGAGCAAAAGATTCTTCAAAGTCTATACCCTCCTCTTGACGATATCCTTTAGCAACTAAACGAGCCTTGTTCTTCAACACATCACCATGCTCATCAAGTTTTACTTTGAAGATCCATTTGAGAGCTATAATCATATACCGAGTGTACTAACTCCCATACATCAAGTCGATCAAACTCATGAATTTCATCTTGCATGGCATTGAACCAATTGTCTTCATTCATGGCGGTTTTAACATCTTTTGGTTCGATCTTAGAAAGTACGGAGTTGAAGAAACACCATAAGGCATCGGTTGCAAGTTGTTTCCGGGTTGATACAGGACGAGAGGGATTTCCAATGATGTTGTCTAATGGATGATCGTGAGTCCATTTTCTAAGGTGTTCATGCGGCAGTTGTTGAGGAACTGAGGTAGCCGAGTCGATGTCTCCTCAAGAAGATGGTTCATGATGATTCGTGAGTAGCAAATATGTTTTCAAATGGAGCATCTTCGTGAGTAGCAAAGGGATTAACTTCATCATTGATGCTAGAAACATTTCCATGATGTACATTTGAAGAATGATGATTTGTTGATGAGGATCAAGGATCAAAGTAGCAGGTGCTTCTTGAATTAAAGATATTGAGACTGAAGGATTGACTTCATTCACAGGAATATGAGCATCCACTGTTGCAGGAATCATTACCTCATTAGTGTTTGAATCATACAGTTCATCAAACATAGGATCAAACAATTTTTACATCATCTTCAAATGGAGGTACATATGGAGTTTCTTGAGTAGAGTTTGGAACAAGAGATGAACCAATGGGA
>OU343216.1:89411945-89424474 GCA_910596185.1 Chrysanthemum makinoi
GTAACAATGATGATACTTTGCTTCATTTTTATTAATGAGGTGACGAAGGTGTCATGTTTCAAAATAAAAATCTAAAGTTGTCCATAAGGTGAACAAAAATGGTTGTGTGAGCTACTTCAACATATGTTGTTGGAAAGCTCGAGTTTGGATTTTTGGATATGACCAATTATATTTGCGTTGCAAAATAATTTACTTGAGTATATCGGATGAAATAATAAAGTTGTCCATCCTACTATGAAGCTTGGAAAGCGATCATGAAACGGAAAACGGGAGAGTACATCATCAACACAAGTGTAGGTTATGATCCGATGTACATTCTTGTGGTTTTTAGAAAATAACACAAGAAATATGAAATCAAGAAATCATATAAGTACATAAAACATTTATGATGCACATATGACAAACTTAACAAGAAGCCTTTTAGTATATTACATGTTTTAAACATTTTTGAACTTATATGACTTATCTAAGTATATAAACTAACATTTTCGACACACCTAGATGTTATCCCAAACACTCCTTCAAATAGCACATTGATTAATAAAATATTACTAAATTGACAAACAAGAGGATGAATAGCAAGGTGAGGAAACCACATATGTTATTCAAACAAACAAGCACAAAACTATTTGAGATAAGCAAATAATCAACTGATGCAAGGTAAGACAATTAATCATTTAGCATAGCAAACGAAAGTTCTTTTCATCGCTTTGTGTTAAATATAAACATGTATACCAAGCTTGATTAGTTTCTTTTATGTTTATAAATATGATCAAAACCTTAATTTCAAAAGAGGACACATTGTTATTCAAAGATGAAAACATCCGTCTCTAATTAGATCAAAAGTTGTGCAAAAGTTATGACCGAAAAATGACTTTCTATTATAAATCAATGATTCTATAAATTTTTGTTTTGAATCAGTTTATGAAATCATTTTTAAATGAAAGTAGACTCAAATACCTTTAAAATGATAGGTGGCACAACTTCTAACGACTTACAGTTAAAAAGTTATGAATTTTTGAAATTCAGACAAAAACTGTCTTTTGTACCACGGATCCCACGGATCCTTTACTTGAGGGATCCGTCCAGGTAACCGAGGGATCTGGAATCCACACGAAATACACAAATGTATGTTTTGACCCGACGAAAAGGTTTAACCTTTGTATACTTTTTAGTGAAGTTATATTACCCATTTTTACCTTTATTCAAGCTTAATTAACAAGATATCTAACAACAAAACTTTTAAGAAAAAAATCAACAAAACACTTTTCATATTATGCTTATTATAAGAGAGAAGCATGTATCACCATTTTATCCTCAAGCAATTAGCACTTTTTTTTTTTTTTTTTTACCAACTAATTGTAACTAAGAGAACATACCTTTGCTATATTCCCTTTGTATGGTTTTAGAAACCATGGACGCGAAAAACTTCATGAGCTTTAAAAATACTTAATCGATATTTTGAAAAGCAAGTTGTGTTCACTTTGTATTCTTCTTTGGGTGTTGACTTTTTTTCTTGGATAGAACAAAAGTCATTGGAAGAATTCTAGTATGAAGATTTCTCAAAAGAAAATGTTAGAATGATCTATCACTATCCAACATTAAAAAATGAAGATTTCTAAAAACATGACTTTTTGTTTTAAGAAATTCCCTTCTTTGTAGTTTTCAAACATACACGGATCGTATCAAGTTTTCAAAGTACAATATACTTGCTCTGGTACCAATTGTGGAAAACTAGAAGGGGGTTGAATAGTTTTGCCAATTAAAACTTCTTTTTAAACTATTTAGATCGACTTATGTCAATCTATTTGGTTGTTTATGTTGGACGTTGATAGATAGATATATAAACGTGTAATGAAAGATAAAGATTAAGAAGCACATCACCACGACACAAGTATTTATAGTGGTTCGGCTACAAGGACACCTTCTTTGCCCTACTCCACTCCCCGAGTCACCTACTCGAGAGTTCGTAAGCACTACACCAGTCTCCTTATGGCAGAGAAGCCTTCACAACGTCGCTTAACCTTTTTCCGGTACAAAGTTAAATACCGAGTTCTTTCACACCAAGGCGAACTACACCTAACACAACGTCGCCTACCCTTTATACGGTGCTAGGCTAACCACCGGGTTCTTTCACACCAAAGGTGAACCACACCTACACAACGTCGCCTACCCTTTATTAGGTACTAAGCTAAGCACCTAGTTCGATTGCAATGGAGGAACTACTACCACACTACACCAATGACTAATCCCAAAGGAGATCTACTCCTTTACAACATCATCAAGGATATCAATAACCTTGGATCTAGTACTAGTCTATCTTGTACATCGAAACACACCATATTGAATGTACATCTAAGGCAACTTTCACTAATGCCTTTAGCTAGATCTTCAAGACACCTTTCACTAATGTCTTGTAACTTGGCTTCTAGGCACCTTTCACTAATGCCTACAATATGGATGATCGACACCTTTCACTAATGTCTTTGTATTGACCCTTGATACATCTTTCACTAATGTCTTCAACACTAAACTTCTTAGAAGAAAGAAAAGAATCATCAACAAGAGGACTTCAGTAGCCTTGATGATGAGGAAGCATGGCAACTCATGGACTTGAGCTTGCTCATCTTCAAAGGTGGTGATCTTGCATTTAAGAGGAACCTAGAAGATCACACAAAAACAAAACTACAAACATAGATCTCTTGGATCTGAGGTTAGAGAGTTTTTAACTCTAGGTGAAAGTATGTTAGAAAGGGGTTTAGAAATAATGAAGAAATGGCTCACTATTTATAGAGGAAAAATCCTACTGTTCCCCGGATCCCACGGATCCCTTCCACTTGGGATCCGGCTAGCACAAAGCTAGGGATCCGTGGAACGCTCCTCTTTACCCATGGGTATTTTGGTTATGGGGTCATGGGTCATGGGTTGAACCATGGATCTTTGGCTAGATACAATGTATCTTTAAGTGCAATGCACTTAGTCACTTGGGTATGGGTTGAACCATGGGTTATGGGTATTATCCATATGTGATACAAGCATGATGTCATGCAATGGGTTATGGGTCAAGATCCATGGGTTATGGACTTTAGGTTGTACCCAACTACATTCAATGTATTTACCCAATGGGTTGTGATACTTAAGTTTCTACCCATTTATATTACCCAATATACTACATACTAGTTATGTGTATATTATATCCAAATATGTAAACACTAGTTGTTTGTACATATGTATTACTAAATCATAAAATCACTTATACTTGTTTTAGTGTTTTATGTGAAAATGTGAATATGTTAGAAACTATTAGTTCAAACCATTTACGTATTTTATTTGTTTCGTTAATATGATTTTACGTTTGTTATCGACAAAACAATAGAAGATCGTAAAATATAAATAAACGTTTTTACGTCTTATTTGTATTAACAATCTCCCCTTTTTGTTGATGACAAAACATAAAATTATTTTAAGGAAAAGCTAAAATTTATAAAAGTTTGAATTTGTAGTTTTTACTTTCTCCCCCTTTTTGTCGAAACAAAAAGTGTTTGAAGGAAGGCAACACATTGTTTTTAAGAAAAACATGTGAAAGAAAAAGTAAAAAGAAATAGAGAGAAAATAACTGGGAAAGGATCTCGCTTTTACCCCCTTTGCGAGTCCATCCCTAAGTAAGTATGCGTCAAGTAAATGATACTAATCTACTTTGTTTGCAAATAAGTTTGCAAAAGATATCGCTCTGACGAATGTGCTCCCCCTTGATGATTGCAATTATTGCAAAGGGATGTCAATGTAAATGTAAATCTAGTATTGCAAGTAATTTGCAATGTATTGCTTTGACATAAAGCTCCTCTTAGCTTTAGGATGTCAAAGTCTTCATATGTAAATTGAATAACTACAAAACAAAGGTTAGAAATCAAGTATAATTCACAATTTCCTGCAAATGTGATTCAAGTTAGTAGAAAGAAAGCTTTCTGTCTCACGGATCCCGTGGTTCCCTCCTAGTAGTGTTGTGCAGGTATCTTCCTCAAATACTCATAGGCTTGTTCATCTATGTTTTTCAACTGCTCCATTGCTCTATCAAAGTACTGAACAGTTGTAGCTGATGCACACTTCCAAACCAAGTCCTTGTATTGTTTACCTCTCCAAGTATGCTTCATATTCTCATGTATATGTCTTACACAAAACCTATGCTCAACTCATGGGAAAACTTTTGCAATTGCAGGTATGATGCCCTAGAATAACATGTATTGGAATTAGTAATTATTAAACACAATCAGAAACATAAATAGGAATTAAGCATGTTTACCTTTTTTCTGTCAGATATAAATGTGAAATTAGACATGGGTGTCAAATCCAGCTCATCACCCAAACAAGTCAAAAACCAAGACCATGAACTTGTGGTTTCTGCTTCCACAATAGCGTAGGCAACTGGATAAATCCCATGGTTTGCATCTATCCCAACAAAATTTGTGAGTAACGACTGGGTACTTTTCTTTCTTGAAACAACCATCCATTCCCCAAGTAAATCTCTTAACCCTTCTTTAAACCCTCTCTTCAAACTCCAATAGCATATATCCTTCTAAATTGTCTTGTAGTATCATTTGGATTGTAATCTCGTTCTAGATCTAGCTTGACAGTTGTGTTCTCATTTCTCCTTTGCAGCTTTAAGACATAATCCCTTAACCTTGCATACTGCTCGTATAGTCACCCTTAACCTTCATCACTGCTTTACCCTTTGCTCTTTTCACCTTGCTAGTAGAGATTCCAATTTGATATTTCTTTTCTGATTGCTCTCTTAAGGCTTTAATTGGGATTTCTGGGTTTGGTTTTATGGTTTCTTCAATATTCTTGGTAAGAAAGCTGTTTGTGCACTTCTTCACTTCTCTTGTTTGCAAACAAGTGTGTGAATCAGAGAATGTTTTCACAACCCATGTGCTTGACGTTGGAGAAATGTGCAAAGTCCAAGGACAAGTGATGTCATCATAAATATAATTGCCTTTAATGCCACCTACTTTTATTCTCAATCCCCCATCTTTATTTATTCCCTCTACACTATCATTTGTCTCATTCTTTTGGACTTCCCATTTTCCATTAACATTTTTAAGTGGGCTGCTAGCTTGTGTCTCATTCTTTTTGGACTTAACCCATTTTCCATTCACATTTTTAAGTGGGCTACTATTTGGCCCACTATCATGTCTAAACACAGGACACTTTCCCCTACATACAACCCTAACCTTTTTTTTTTTTTATCATTTTCCAAGTATACAACTGCCTTCTAGTTGCTACAGCTTCAGCAGTCACCATTTTGGTTACTTCCTTTTTATTCCCAAACTGTCTCCCAACAAAAAATGTTTTATTACTACTACCACCAACACCAGACTGCTTATCATGTTCCCTACTTAGCTTTGTCATTGCTCTCTTTCTTGTATCACTGCTACTATCATAACCCCTTTCATTACCACTATCACTCTCTATGCCAATATCCATATCAAAGTCATCTAGATTATACCCTTCTTCAACATCTAATTCAACAGGGACTTCAAAATTTCCACCCTTAACTCTCACCCATTCTACATCTTTGTCAGTGTTTCTAAAGAATTCTTCCATATCTACATCAACTAAATTGACCTCGTTTTCCTCATCAACTATATAGTCACTATCTTCGCTATCATCACTCTCTGAACCACAGTCACTCTCTGCACTATCCTCATACCCTGCACTAGCCTCACACTTTGCATTAGCCTCACACTCTGGACTAGCTTCACTCTCTGTACTAACACTCTTACCACTATCCTCAAAACCATCAGTAGGTTCTTCATCAAGAAGCAACAATGGCAACCTATTTTTCTTCACACAAGGCTTCTTAACAGGATTTCTAACTACTAAAGAAGTAGGTTCTTCTTCATCTATTTCCTCCAAAGTCAGTCCCTTTGATGTATTAAATTGTGATTTCAAATAAGTATCTAGGGCTGTAAACTCATGCTCAATGTAGACATCAATTAGTTTGACCTTATCAGCATACCCAACTAGTTTCAACACATCTGCATCACCACCTAGTGCTTCTAAGCCATGATCTAATTCAGTGTTAGGTATTCTCCAATGATAGTACATCTTACACTTTGGGCTTTTGTAACCTAACCTCCTAACCATGTCATTCAACTCGATTACAGAAAACAAGTCAACATCTACAAAGTCTATGTAATTAATCTGGCCATTTGTGTAGGTCCTACTTGGAGGTTTAGTGAACAAATCACCATGATGAATCTTCAATGAGAAAAAATTTGGTTGTGTACCTATTATCAACAAGTAATCTTCAATTAATAAACATCTAATGAATGTACAAACAACTTTGAATATGCATTAATCAAATTATAACTTACTATACGCTTCTTGTTCATCCACAGGATCATCATAGTCACGAAGTACCCATTCCACAACCACCATTGTTGTTAATCAACAATTGAACATAGGATTTGGGTTTTTTTTTGTTTTTCTTATCTATTTTGCTAACTTTGGGAGGGAATAGTGTTTAATATCGTGTTGGTGAGTTTTGAGAGGAAAGGATTCGTGTCTTAGTGTTTTTAGGTATTAAAAGAGGTGGGTGGTAGCCGAGTGAGAAATGGATGTAATACCCTCACGTGACTAGTGCGTGGGGGACTTAACGGGGACTTCTTTGCAGCATTCGTCCTTAGGGATGATTTTGTGCCAACTTATAACAACTCGTAAAAATTCGGATTATTATAATAATGTTTATTACATCAGAAAATTCAAATCAATTATTTTCTGACAAAATACCAATACCTATAATTTAAAAATGGGAAGTCATCTCGTTCCTGTTAAAAATAAGACACCGCACACACGATACTTACCCACTAAGTATCACATTTATTATTGTCCAAGTTAAAATTTAAGTATAAATAAGCTTAATCCAATAGTTAGTCCGCATACTGCAGCGCAGTAGCATACAAAACTAAAAATAATTAATGAGATAAGTGAAATATGCCCATTTTATCATTAAAGGATAATTCACTAGAGAAAACAAGAGATTATCTCGTGAATTTCGAAGTCACGGCACCGCACGCATTCCGACACCAATTAAATAACGGTAAACATTTATAATCAAATTTCAACATAATAAGAATGTCATAATATTACGTTTAAAAATCGAATCCTAAAAATATATTTTTATATTTTTCGCAAATCGAAGGTACACTTACTCGAGGATTCGACAAAACACGGGGTACCGATTATACTGTTCCGTATAATAAAACAAAAGAGATAACTCTTGTGTCTCTCTCTCCCACGTTTTTGTATAACTTGTCCCTCCCTCTCTCCTTTTGTCGACACAACCAGAGAAACAAACATCAAAATGGAGTTTTTCTTCCTTCTGAATAGTCAAACACCAAAAATATCATCTGCAGCCTTCCACTCTTGATTCTACTCCTCACTAGGCGGCCATGTGACTAAGGCTAAAGACGCGAAGGGAAAACTACAAGTGCCAAGAAAGGATACACTCTCCATTCGAGGTCAAGAAGACTAGAGTCTCTCCTTCCAATTTCTTATCCATAAATAAGATGTAATCTTTCACAAGTTCCTCACTTATCACTCCAAAAACTAGGGTTGGTAAAATTAGGCTCATGATCTGGTTTCAAGGGCTTTTCAAAATTAGTATGGGGTTCTATTCTTGAGTGCGAAGAAGCAAACCCAAAAGTTAATCGTTGTAATTCAAGCATGTCACCTCTGTTGAATTTTTTTGTATTCGACCCACTTTGGAAGAATGTAAGATTAAGTATTCTCATTAAGTCTTTTGTTCTTTAGAATTTGTTATCATTGTCACTTTTGAAAATTATGTACCGATCGTGTAAAATTGTTTTGAAATTGTTCGAGTTGACAAAAAATATAATGTTGATACATTGTTGTTGTAGTGGCTGTCGAGAACCAGGTCATTTCCAGTTATAACATAGTTTATCTTGCTAAATTTGATTTCGCTTATTTTGATTTTCTGAGTATATAGTTTCACTTATAGTGCCTCGCGTAGTAGTTGTTGGCCTCGATAAAGTCCTAAGCTCATCGCTAGTGCTTCGGGTCAGTTTCGGGTTCATTTGGTCTTGGTCACGAGGTGGTTTTGTAGTTGATGTAACCTTAGTCATTCTGGAATCAACTTAAAGCAGTAACCCACTTTCTTTTTCACAAAACAATTGGTTAGATTTCCTCATCTTCCTAGTCACTATAAATAAGTTTTGAGAACTTATGTGGTTGCCTTTTGTTGGCATTCAATCCTGGCGACCAACGATGATCTCGTGGTGTGACGTGGTTCGATTCGACCACGTTTCTGGGTATATCCGTTCATTTGTTCGTGTCGCTAGTCACACCACAAATAGTGTTGAGTCACGCTTTTCAACTAAACATTTAGGCTACACCTGTTGACTCATTTCTACTTATATTTCCTACTTATTTGTGTGGCTTAAATATTGGCTTTCGACTTATGTCTTTAGCTTAATGTGCTCTCGACTGAGATGGAGTCATGTTCAATATGTGCCCAAACAGCCCCTAGTCAGAAGGTTGATGGATCGGCGTAGTCCTTGAATTTTATTAACTGCACTAGGAACTCACCCTTGTGACTATCTCACCTTCATGGCATTGGTCCCGATAAGCAAAGCGACTCCCAAGTCGAAGTTGCTTACTTGACTCGGCCAACAAGGAAACACCCGAGGGTGTTAATGCTCGGTCTAAAGATAGCCATGGGATCGGTCGTGAAGGACTCACGGGAGTCCAAAGTTTCCGTTGTACAAAAGAATCTTGAGGAGTTACGATTGGGCGTCGGTCTTAGTCTTGTTTAAAAATCTGAGTGCACTAGGATTCTTATAACTGGGTTGCTAGAACTCGATATCGAAACCTTTGGCTCACTCACCCGATGTAGAAATATAATGCCTCACAGTTATGACATTCCACACTTTCACAGAATGTGGCCAAGGATCCTCGTGGCAAAAGGCTATGTATTAATTGGTTGATAATGGGCCAAAGCCCATCCCCATTGTTGGTTCTCACCAGTTACAGTCCACCCCAATGGGGTGCGCTCTTTCTTTTACCATATAAATCAAAATGTGTGTAAATTCTTACTCAAAGTAAATGTTTAGCTAAACATTGAAATTTTAATGGCTCTCTATCGGGTAGTCGTACATCGTACTCAATCTTTCCTAAACACGTTATCGACTTATCCAAGACATACACCATGACAATTTTCCCTTGTCACATATAAGCCAACACAACTTGTACCATATATATATATATAACTATTTGATCATTACACATCTCAACGGATACTTCATAATATCAAAATCATAAAAACTTAAGTCTCAAGACCAATTAATAAAGATGTGAAACTTAATAACATACCATTCAAATGAGGATGAGATTTACATAAATTAGAAACTTATATTTTTACATAGACCAAATGAAATGTTTTTTATATAATTCCAAAGGTGTTAGAAACACAAACTTATAAGCATGTTTCTTTTAAACCAAATATTCAATTTGGTAAGACTTGTTATAAAGACTTTTTGACATTAGTCATCATAATCAAATACGGATATTTATCTAAGCATCCAAATTTTCTACAAATAAACTATATATTTCGATAACAATTGAAGTAATTATGTTGACACATACTTTATTTTTACAAGTTTGATCATTTTGCTTAACCATTCTTTTAAAAGTGTATACATGTATATTAATAACACGAGAAAGGTATTTACTAATATATATACAAGTTATATTGTACTTAAAACTTTTCTTTATACAATTATTAGTAACGACATAAACATATAAATATGAATTATATATACATGGGTATATGTATATATACTTCCTTCATCTAAAGATATCCACTTAAGTCCGATAGTGTCCTAATATATGTACATGTCTTTTGTACATCGTCATTCAGTTACCATCAAACCAAAGTCTGTTCATCCTTGATATCTTGTTCTGCGTGTACCTTTCCAAGTATTATCTTTTAGTCATCATTGAACCAAAGTCGGAATTCTTTCCTTGAGATTTCCTTCCATGTCATACCCTCATAAGCCGAGATCCACACAAATCTTTGTATATTCTTCTAAGATAAATAATGCCACATAACAACAACAACAACAACAAAAACAAAAACATTTAAAATTTATAAAGTTAATTAAACTTTATCGAGTCTTAAACATAAAGACTAAATTGCCGTATTAATTAGGTTGCGTGTCGGAGCCGTGCACTATCACTCCTTGATTTAATTCTCTTTAGACTTCATATTGCACATTGCCAAGGTGAGTTTCATAGCCCCTACTTTTACTTGTTTTATAACTGTTTTGGGGGAAGATACATGCTCATTTTACTTAAATGATTTAATTACTAAAATTCTGCATGCCCTTTGATTGATATGTTTTAAGATACATCATACCTAGATGCTTTAAGGACCACACCAAAACCTTTGACCGAGAATATTACGCAGCTTAGCCTAAGACTTTAGATCCCAAATCGCCTTTTCATGAACCGTCAAATCCTGCTAGGAAGCGCGAATGTTATAAATAGATCTATTGAGGGTGACTCCTCTCGTTCGGTTGGCCCGCGCATGGGTCAAAGGCGAACATATAGCATTTCGGGACCGAGTGTATTGGGATAAACACTCGCCATGGGCTCCTTATTTGTATGACTTCCTTGTGCATACATGAACTGCGTCAGAGCTTCGGTTGCATGAACTTAGTGCTAGCGTAATAGACTTAAAATATATGGCATTATATTCATTATAGTGTACATATACCCTTTTCATAGTCCACTAATGAAATTCTTTTATCAAATGAAATCATAAACTTTATGACGTTATGCAAGACGTAATGATCATCAAAACCAAATTTGAAACATTGTACCTGAAATCCCTTTTAAATAAACCTATGAACTCACCAGCGTAAGTCGACCCTTTTAGCATGTATCTTCAGGTTTTGAGGTGATAGCTTATCTTGGGAGGCGCAAGGCAAAGGCATGGCATGGTCATAGACGACTCTGATTTATGTATTAGGACCACTTGTTTATAATGGGCCATTTTCCGCATCAAATCAAAAATGTAAACATTGTTTTTAAGAAATGAATAAAAGTTTATGTATGAAAATCCGTTGTTCTATGCTTATGTTGTGATACCAATTTAGTAGCACCCCAATACTTGTATGCTTCCGCTGAGTTATTTTTGGGGGTGTTACACAACTTTACTAACGGAGGGATGTAATTGTTCCAAAAAAAAGTTTAGGGATGTAAACCGAGACAAAGGGCAAATCACATGGATGTATTTTGGACTTTACTCCAATATAGAATAATAGTTGATACATGGTTATTTATAATATAAATCAGTAACTCGGTGTCAGAATACAAATACTTATTTACAACATAAATCAATGATCGTTTACTACATAAATCAGCAATCGTTTACTACGTATGTCTATACATGTTTTGTCGTTCAGCATATAGAGTTGCCCATCCCATGCCCACGTCATGTCTGAACGCCCTCCATTGTGGGTGAGTAGGCGGGAGTGGTGAGTTTTCATCTAGAATCGCATGAACGTAGTGAGTACCGGCTTTCTCCACACGAAGAATCAAAATGGGGACAATACTTGTGTCAGATCTCGACTGGACCTAAGCGGAAGACACGTAACACATGCTGAATAGATATACATACAACCGCCTAAGCATTGTAGCAATAGCAGCTCCCGTTGTCCGGGCGTAACCATCCAAGTATTCTTGGGTTGCAAATCCATCACCAAACCAACCCAAATGGAAAAGTAAATCTGTTCAAACCAACTCCCCCATATTTCCCTGTAAAGTTCTAGGTTATTGTTTACCTCTCTCGCGACATGAGCTCGAAGGTTGCGCCATATATCTTCGGAATAACCAAGACCTACGCCAATGGCCCGATAGACATAATTTTCATCACCTTCCACGTTAAAAATCCTTATGATGTACGGTCGGAAAAGCTTTGGAATTCGAGCCATAAAATATTCGCTCTCATTATCTACAATGTACAACTCGTGTCTTAAATCGCTCTCGTTAGCAGGCTCTCCCACGTATGAATTATGTCTCGCAGGTTCTTCGTTCAAGTCTGGGACTTTTTAAGGTTTTGAATAACTTCTGCGGTGATCTGTGGTTGGTTCTTTGTTCAAATATGGGATTTTTGTAGCCTTGAACTTTTTGTCTTTTGCGCTTGGACGTCCACGAGTACTAGCGAGAATAGCAGGGTCACGGGTTGATACAGATTCGGGAGCGTATATACCTTTCATCATGTTTAACATATTTTTCTTGACAAACGACGAAGCTTTGCCACTAACATTTTGGAATTTTCACGTCCGCTGACAAGAAAGATCATTTTCGAGCTCTTCATGCACGTACAGTAGGTCGAGCTCTAGGCCAGGGAACACTTAGGGTTCTCCAATAATTATCAACACGATCAAGTGGAATAGGCCATCCTCGCATTCAAAAAGTCACTAGTATAAATTATCGGTATTGACGG
>OU343216.1:89440373-89476110 GCA_910596185.1 Chrysanthemum makinoi
TATAACCTTTGGCTCTGATACCAATCTGTCACACCCTCGCCAGAGGCGGAAACACGAGGTGTAACGGAAGGGAACATAAGCACAAGATAATAGAACATACCAACGTTAAGATTAAAAGAAATAATACACCATTACAATACTATTTTAGCCATCATCGGCAAATATATTACAAAATTTAGATCCCAAAATATTGCGTTCTATTACATAATGATTTGTAGTGACAATTGAAAACTTCATTATGCAAGACTTGGTAGAAAAAGCTTACTAACGATCACCTGAAATGCATGAGAGAAAAACGGGTCAACTATGAAAATAGTTGGTGAGTAAACATGTTTAGCAAAAGAAAACTCGTATGAAAAAGTCCAAGGTTTCGGTTATCGAAAATAGTCCACAAAGCAAAGGCATTGTATATCCACTCAGTTCCAAGTTCCACCCATACAAAACTTGCAACCTGTGTGTACACAACCCATTGCACAAAATATAGCGTCAAGTAGTCAAGTATAAGCGGTCATAATAGTTCACAATATAGTACCACAAATATAACAATTCAGGGATGCTCCTGATGAAACCAAATTATGCTGGGTGCCACTACCCAAAGTTATGTTGGGTGCCTCTTCCCAAAGATACGTGCTGGGTGCCTCTTCCCAAAGATATACTGGGTGCCTCTTCCCAAAGATATACTGGGTGCCTCTTCCCAAAGATATGCTGGGTGCCTCTTCCCAAAGATACGCTCCGAACGCGGGAGACTTTATAGTGATGCTCCGAACATGGGAGACTTTATAGTGATGCTCCGAACATAGGAGACTTTAGGTCAAGGTCATAACATGTACGGTTCAATAAGTTCCAACTAGTCATAATTTCGTAATTAAGTTCAAGGATTTGATTCAAGTTCACACGTTCAAGTCAAAAGAGTTCACAAAAGTAAGAATCAATTTAATTCAAGTATGGTTCATGCATTCAGCCCCAAAATATAGTAAAACGGTAAAAAGGGGTGTGATTACTCACTTGATGAATCGGTATGATGACAAGAGTGAGTACACCGAGGTATAGAGAAACTTTAATCTTGACCTATGATGAATGTTATGATACGTAATGAGTTATGATGTAATGATATGCATGCACTTCGTATGTTATTTATACCATTTGTGAGTTTTGAAAATAAATAATACTTATCGTCGAAAAATACTCTTTTGACGTCTTGACCGTTCTTAAATCACTTTACAAGTATTTACGTCAAAATGTCATCCTACAATGGTTTCGTAATGATTTATAGTGAAATTATCACTTTTCGTCGTAAAACAACGTCGTCGGAATTTTCATGAAAGTGACAAAAATAGCTCCGAAAAAATAGTCGTAAAATGGTGTACGTCGAACGTTAGAGAACGAACTCGACGGTTTTGGAAAGTTTGTATCGAAATCTAGAAGTTTCAGTTCAGGAGTTTTCGTCATAAAGGTCTCGAACCTAAAGGTAATAAGGGTTAAAGAAGGTGATTTTGTCGAATTGTGGTTCAAAAAGTGAGTTTCGGCAAAGTTTAAACATCCATAAATAATTTACTACAACTCCGCTACACAAACGGTTGGTTGTTTTGAAAAATATGCTCGATGATCTCAATTTTATTAGAAGACATTTCGTTACAAAAAGTTCTACATTATAGTTAAAAACAGCCTCCAACATGGTCGTTTTAGTTACCGTAACACTTGTCTCGTAAAAATAATATAGTTTTTCAGAAAATAATAGTTACGGCAATTTTATGAAAACGTGCATATCTTAGTCGTTTCAAATCCGTTTTCTACGTATTATACGTCCTTAGCTTCGAATCAAAGTATACTAATATATTTTTGATAAGTCGAAATAATTTGTAAAGCTTAAGGCTCGTTTTGACTCGAATAAACTAAAAATAGTATGCTGAAATTTCAGAAAAATATATATTTCGTCGTCAAACTTGAAAAATTCATAACTTCTTCGTTATAACTCCGTTTTAATCCGTTCAAGCGGCCACGGATTCGTTTTAAAGTATATTTTCTAAATATCAAGGCCAAAAATTCGTGCCTACTGTCGGATTTTCCAGAAAATCAAAACAAGGACAGAACACTTTTTATACGTATCGAATATAGTTTTTCTCGTACTAAACTTATTCCAATCCCTTCAAATCAACTCCAAAGCTAATCTAATCCTACCATACACCTTCTTAGGGTGTCATGGGTTCCTAAACATCATCAAGACCAACATATACCAAGGGGATAATTATAGGATGACCTTATATATATATAACTCTAAAATCATGTAAAAATGGTATAAATCAACATAAGCATGCATGTTTGCTCCAAATATGAAGAAATACTTATGAAATCATAAGGAAAGATGAAAAATGATAGAAATATGCTTACAAGTTATTATGATGAGGTGCAAAGAACAAGGTTAAACCTAAACACTCTAGGTTTTTATTTCAAAACCTTATTAAGAGTATTATCTAGATTGTTATTACTTGAAGTTGAGAAAAATTTTGTGATCCCTTGTACCCCTTGTTGAAGAACCGGTTATGAAGGAGAGAAACAAGAGAGAAAGTTTTTGCTATTTTGAATAAGTGAGAATGAATGATTGAAAATGAATGAGACATGAAATTAAGTTAGTGTATGTATGTATCTAAATAATCAAGAAAACCATACCATATTTAATGCCACCCTCCCCCTTGGTCGGCCAAGGGGGAGGAATTTGCAAAATAATTTTTTTTTTTTTTTTTTAAAAAAAATGTGTAAGTATATACTTGTATAATTTGTAAGAAAAGTGTAAGTGAAATATATTCAAGTTAAGGTAAATGGTAGTTTTTAGGTACAAGTAAATTTTCAATAGATCAAAATAGAATGTAATGAGATAATAAAAATTGTAAAAATACATTCCTTGTGAAATTTGAGTGATATAAAAATTATCGAGTAATTTTTAAGAAAAGCGTCGTAATAATATAAATTCAACGATTTATATACAAAATAAATTTAAAACACTAGGTAACTCAAAATATAGCTTTTATAAACTAATGTAAGTATATAAATATGTCGGGATCATTTTTGAAAGTAATGGATTAAATGTTCAAAATAATAACTCACGCGATAACGTTTATTTAATATAAAAATTATACGTTTAACGGGAAATGAAAATTCATGCATGAACTAATATGATGAATATTGAGTTTAAGAAATGACCGGAAATTGAGAATTGTGACAACTATGCCCACTAGAAAATGGATTCCTACTGGTAGAACTATTCCCTTAAGAAGTGAACATACTTTGAATAGGTCAAATACAGACACCAGCATTGCATCTATTCCCAATGATTCCATTGCTTCTACTTCTGATATGGAAGTTTCTATTTCTGATGTGGGTGTTCCAATTACTGTTACTAACCAAGTGGAACCCATTCTTGCATGGGGATCCCAATTATCCAGTTATCCATTCTTGTCTGTGTTCAACTGCAGATCGTTCAAATCGTTCTGTGGTACCTGGACTCAGGCTGTTCCAAGCATATGACTGGAGACCGGTCACGGCTCATGAACTTCGTGAGCAAATTCATCGGGACAGTTAGATTCGGGAATGATCATTTCGGTGCAATTATGGGTTATGGTGACTATGTAGTTGGCAAAAGTGTAATCTCCAGAGTATATTATGTGGAAGGTCTTGGTCATAATTTGTTCTCTGTTGGTCAATTCTGTGATTCCGATCTAGAGGTGGCCTTTAGAAAACATACGTGCTTCGTTAGACAACTTGATGGTGTGGAATTATTAAGAGGTACTCGAGGTTCTAACCTATACACCATTTCTATCGAAGACATGATGAAGTCTTCTCCAATCTGCTTGCTGTCAAAGGCTTCTAAAACAAAGTCATGGTTATGGCATCGTCGTCTCAATCACTTGAACTTTGGCACCATAAACAACCTTTCCAGAAAGGATCTTGTCAGAGGCTTACCCAGATTAAAATATGAAAAAGATCATCTGTGTCTAGCCTACAACCGGGAAAAGCACAAAATATGGCCACAAACCAAAACCCACAAACTCTGTAATGGAAGTCCTTCATACTCTTCATATGGATCTGTGCGGCCCAATGAGAGTGCAAACTATTAATGGGAAGAGATATGTGTTAGTAGTGGTTGATGACTACTCCAGATTCACTTGGGTTAAGTTTTTGAGGACGAAGGATGAAACTCCAGATGTCATCATTAAACTCATTAAACAACTTCAGATCCGTCTCAACAAAATAGTTCGAATCGTCCGTATTGACAATGGAACTGAGTTTGTTAATAAAGATCTCAATGAATTTTATGGAAATGTTGGAATCAGTCCCCAAAGAAGTGTCCCTCGAACTCCTCAACGGAACGGTGTAGTTGAAAGACGAAATCGAACTCTTGTAGAAGCTGCAAGGACAATGCTGATTTACTCAAAGGTTCCAATGTTTCTATGGGCTGAAGCTATTGCCACTGCTTGTTACACTCAAAATCTATCTCTAATTCACACTTCTCATGGAAAGACTCCTTATGAACTTGTCCACAATAGAAAACCTGATCTATCATACCTTCGTGTGTTTGGTGCTTTATGTTCTCCAACTAATGATGGTCAAGATTTAGGAAAACTGAGAGCTAAAGCGGACATTGGAGTTTTGTAGGCTATGCACCAAACAGAAAAGGTTACCGAATCTATAACAAGAGAACCGAAATATCATGGAAACAATTCACGTCACGTTTGATGAGCTGACCGGTCAAATGGCTCCTGGACAATCCAGCTCAGGACCCGGACTTCAAAGCAGTCCCATTGGTTCATCTCTTGTACCAAACTCCTCATCAGGAACTCCATATGTACCTCCTCGAAGATGATTTAAAGACACTGTTTGATCCAATGTATGATGAACAATTTGAGCCAAGTAACAATGATATGACAGTTCAATCAACAGGTCGCTTCGATCCTCACATAATATTAACCCTTAACTTCTATGTCATTAAGCCAAAAGCGCCTGCTGTGACCAACTGCTTCATCAACAAATCTTTAATCATCAAGTGTACATCATGGAAATGCTTCTGATTCACAAGATGAAGTCAATCCCTTTGCTACTCCTGAAGATGCTCCATTTGAAAACATATTTGCTCCTGAATCATCATCAGAACCATCTACTTCAGGAAACATCAACTCTGCTACTTCAGTCCCTCAACAATAGCCACATGAACACCTCAGAAAATGGACTCACGATCATCCATTAGAAAACATCATTGGAAATACCTCTCGTCCAGTATCCACACGGAAACAACTTGCAACCGATGCCTTATGGTGCTTCTTCAACTCCGTACTCTCTAAGATCGAACCAAAAGATGTTAAAACCGCCATGAATGAAGACATCTGGTTCAATGCCATGCAAGAAGAAATTCATGAGTTTGATCGCCTCGATGTATGGGAATTAGTACCTGCTCCAGATTGTGCTATGATCATTGCTCTCAACTGGATCTTCAAAGTAAAGCTTGATGAGCATGGCGATGTTTTAAAGAATAAGGCTAGATTGGTTGCAAAAGGATACCGTCAGAGGAGGGCATAGACATTGAAGAATCATTTGCTCTGGTAGCTCGAATCGAGGCAATCAGAATATTCTTGGCTAATGCTGCAAGTAAGAACATGGTAGTCTATCGGATGGATGTAAAGACGGCATTTCTGAACGGAGATCTTAAAGAAGTCGCTACGTCACGCCACCAACCCTGGCTTTGTGAATCGAGAGCATCCTACTCACGTTTATCGTTTGAAGAAGGCTCTTTATGGTTTAAATCAAGCTCCAAGGGCATGGTATGATACGCTATCAAAGTTTCTTTTCTCTACCGGCTTCAACAAAGGAGCAGTTGATCCAACATTGTTCACTAGAAAGTCAGGCAAACATTTAATTCACGTTCAAATTTATGTTGATGATATTATCTTTGCCTCGACTGACCCCAATGAATGTGATTGTTTTTCAAAAGAAATGGGTTCCAAATTTCAAATGTCAATGATGGGACAAATGTCATTTTTCTTGGGATTACAAATTTCACAAAGTCCCGGAGGCATTTTCATAAATCAATCTAAATATGCAAATGAGATGTTAAAGAAATTTGGATTTGATTCAAGTGACCCTGTTGACACTCCTATGATTGAACGAACCAAGCTTGATGAGGACCACTCAGGGATCATGGTAGACCAAACGAAATATCGTAGCATGATCGGATCCCTGATGTACCTCACAACCAGATGACCTTGATATTCGTTACATTTTGTATGCATGTGTGCTAGATACTAGGCTAAGCCTACCAAAAAGCACCTTGAAGTGGTTAAACGGGTCTTTCGATACCTCCAAGGAACCATCAACATGGGACTTTGGTACCCGAAGGACACCGGTATGTCACTAACAGCATATGCAGAATCTGCGATCATGTAGGGTGTCAAGATACTACGTCGAAGTACGTGCCGGAGGAGCTCAATTTTTGGGTGATAAGCTTGTGAGCCGGTCCTCAAAGAAGCAAATGAGTACTTCTATTTCCTCTACAGAGGCGGAATACATAGCCATGTCATCTTGTTGTGCTCAAATCTTTTGGATGAGATCCCAATTATCTGACTATGGCTTTGAATTCAACAAAATCCTCTGTCTTTGTGATAATAAAAGTATTATTGCTCTCTCATGCAACAATGTTCAACACTCAAGAGCAAAGCATATCGACATTCGACATCATTTCATCAGGAACAAGTGGAAAAAGGTGTGGTGGAACTCTATTTTGTGAATACCAGTTAGCAGACATCTTCACCAAAGCTCTTCCAAGAGAACGGTTTGAGTTTATTCTTCCACGACTTGGATTGAAAAGCCTTCAACCAGAAACACTCAAACGTCTTCAGGAGGAAGACGAGGAGTAAAGGTCTTTCCTTCATCTATATCTTGTAAATATTTATTTGAAAAACAAAATACAAAATTATTAAAAAAAAAACTTGAAAATTCCTAAAAATATTGTCTTTTTATCTTATTTTTCTCGATTCGAAAAATATCTACGGTTTTTGTGCTGTCATTCAAAGAATGACACGGGACTTTAGATGTTGTTCGAATGTTCATATTTAAAAAAAAAAAAATTGGGAGAAAGTAAAACAATGGTTTATTGTCATTTCAGGCAATAACACGCTTTTCAATGAAAGAACAGAGCCATGCTTTAAATTGTTTTTCAAATCTCATGCTCTGATTCTATAAAACAATCACCTACTATCTAATGAAAACTAATTGCTTTGAAAGTTTACTCGGACTCAATTTTTTGAAAATCATCTGTAATTAACAGTTGTCAAAAATATCTATCTCTCGATCAACAACTTATGTCATTGATTGAGGGGGAGAATGATTTTTCAAATTAAATCAAAAAGTGTATTTTTCAAACAATGGTACGAGACCTTGGTTACTATTATGTTTTCAAAAGATAATCATGCATGTTTAATCAATGGAGTTTAAAGTCTCATATTCCGATCCTTATCATTAAAACGTTTTTCATAATCTAGTTACAATTCTCCTTAAAAGCTTTCTAAATCAATTTAAATCTACAGAGATCACAAATCTTAATGATTTGATAATTGTGATCGGGGGAGAATTTGTGATTTAAATTGGATTTAAACTGATGATTCGACAAATGGTTTGCAAATGGTTTTATAAGGATGTACAAGTTATCCTCCCGGCATGTGACAAACAATTTCAAATTTTCCATGCACATGTTGAGGGGGAGCATCTATCTTAAAACACAAAGATTTGAAACGTGATCAATGTGCGGTTTCTCTTGTATGTTCAATAACTCTTTCAAACCTCGAGGCACATATTGAAGGGGAGCAAACTTGTGAAAACCTCATCCTTCCAAAATGCTTTATCTACTTGATTTGATAAGGGAAGTGATGTTGATATCTTTTAGAAAATAGAAATCACGGAAGTTAATTCTTCCTCTTGCCTCCGTGTGCTAAACGATTTCAAATACATGATGCACATGTTGAGGGGGAGCTCTCTTTCTAAAAATATCAAAAACAATTCAGGTGCAAAATTCTTTGATAAAATATCACAAGCATCTTGATTGATTTTTTGTTCAAATGGTTTTCAATTGGTTCCAATGGCAGATGAACAATACCAAATAGACCGACCAACTTTACTTTATGTATGGTGATATAAGGATGATAAGGTTAGGTTTTTGTTCCCATGATCCGCCAGAACCGGAGGGATCTACCCAGGGACAATCCACTAGATAGTGTAGAAGTCCTTAGGTATATTGAAAAAAGGAGAAAAGTGAGAAATGGGAAGAGCGCGGACTGAGACAGAGCTAGTACTGGAATAAACCCAACAAGGTTCTAGTAATGAAGTCTCGGTAAGCACTGAATGGGTTGAAGAATGAAAAAGAAATTAAATGTGAAAAGGGTGAAAAGAAATAGCCCTCCAATAATTCAACCTTAGGGCGTAAAACCGGGTTCAATTCATATGATACTGGTGGTTGCTAAGGTAACACTGGTATTGAAGACAAGACATCATGGACCCAGTGATGCACTGCACTACATCTTCCCAAGCTACTCAAGTTCCTCTTAAAAGGGCTTGTTTCATTCTCACGGGGAACCGACATAATCTATCGACTTTCTCTTAGAGATTGTTGATATTGAAGAAGGAGACCCTCTCCTTAGTCTCCGATATAGGAAACCAAATATGCACAAATTGAGTCTAGAGCCACGAGATCATCAATAAATCTCATTAGGATACGTTCAATGAAGACTCTCTGTTTCACACAATGTGGAAAGAGAGATTATATCTTGAGTCCTACGCAGTATCCTTGTGGTATTGCCAGAACATCTGAGTGATATGCAATCATATTCACAATGAAGATGGAAAGCCTTCTGGAGCCAACATCAAACAAGCTCCTGGTGGGTGGCATGTGAGATCTATTCTATAGATCAATCATGTGACAACTGAACAGAAACAATGGGGCAATTCAATCTTTTGAATCAATCCTGGTTCAGGTTATGGATTGACGGATACCTTTGAAAAACCGGTCGTTATGCTCAAAAACTCTTTTCTCTAGCACATCGACCGTGTACGAATATTTCAATTTAAAAGGTGTTTATGATTGATAATTGATTTTCATTAAAACCTTCATTGTATTGCAAAAAAACACTTTCTATTGAGCGATACTCGATTGTTTTTCAAATATCTTTTCATCAATCAGTGAATCTCTATTCGCTTCACTCACTCCGTGTTGTCTTCTTTGAGACGTTCCGGTTTGCGAACGGCTAGAGCACGCTAAAACCTCCAAGGAAATTCTTCGAATTATACCGATCACAGCAAGATTTGTCCGATCAACGGGAACCGTGGGCCGTGTACCTCAATTCAACGAAAGTAGTCAAAGACACTCTCGTGCGCTTTATTGCTAACTGTTGTATGCAGGTACGCCCGACGTTTGCTGATCGTAATG
The DNA here is from genome assembly GCA_910596185.1 of Chrysanthemum makinoi. NCBI lineage: Eukaryota > Viridiplantae > Streptophyta > Magnoliopsida > Asterales > Asteraceae > Chrysanthemum > Chrysanthemum makinoi. Next base: position 89,449,837 of record OU343216.1, read on the forward strand.
GAGCGGTCAATCCATAGCCGCATGCTCTCACTACACATTCATTTCTAAAAAATCATGATTAGTGCATCAATGACTCGATATTATCACTCCATGCTTCTGCTACTGGCCGCCAATATCATGAATCAACGAAAGCTTCCGTTACTCTGATAAGAAGAAATCATGATCAAGAATGTGAGCATGTCGGTCCAAATGTCACATCATTACATAATATCAACACCACAAAGGAAGAGTAAGAGATTTAATGTGGCTGATGATCTCAAAGCTGGCTCAAATCTCATTATCACGTGGATCAGTAAAAGACCTCCACTTGGATTAACCAAACATGCAATGTGAAGAATCAATGACTAAGAGCTACAGAACAATGAACATGAACAAGAACTCAAGAACCATCTCAATGTTACATCCGTTTGTTTTCTATGTAATTTTAATGTGTGTTTGAGGTGACCTCCCTTAGGGGGAGATTGTTAGGAATTAGAAATTCCGGTATTAAAGAGTCGGTCGCCTCAAGTATATATATTCGTAGAAAGCTCGTGAGTCGTAGTTATTTTTATGTTAAGTAGTATTTAGTTAAGTAACACCGTGGAGGACGGACGGTTCTTTACCCACTGTATGCCCGATCCACGCGTGTGTGGCGTTTATTGTAAGACTATAAATACTCTCTACCTCCCAAGGTAGGGAGTTGGAGCTCATAATAAGATTTTTCTTTCTCTCACTAAGTTCCCTAAACCTCTAACTTTCTCTCTCTAAAAACCTTCTTGTACACCACTTGTGATTATGGTTTAGTGTGTTTGTGAAATCCAATATGTTACAAGGAACAACAGGACTTATGACGGTGCACCTGATTTCTCCTGTGGTGGCATCTTTGCTGATAGGTTAGGGCGAATTGACCAAATGCTGTCCTCTCGAATTTGACCCCACCTGAAGTAATTGGAAGTAAGTAGACGTAGACATAACTAGTTAGGAGGATTGACTAGGTTAGCACCACTATTCCTTTATTGATTTCCTTTCTACCATTTAATTACTTTTATATTCTGCATTCGTAGTTTAATTAATTAAAACCATATAAAACCATTTATATTCTGTGACAATTAGACTTAGTAATTATCCGACATACATAGCTCTTGGGACGACATCGGCTTTACCATTTACTACACTACACACGACCGGGTACACTGCCCGTTAGTGCATTAGGGTAGACCATAGGTATAGCGAGACACTATAAAGACCTGGTCAGTAAAACCTGCATCAGTAATGTAGGTTATCAGTGGGTACCTACTGGACACAAATTTAGTCTTAATGTATTATGCCCTAAATTATCCAGATCAATGCCCATTAGGAAATGGATGCCTACTGGTAGAAATATTCCTTTAAGAAGTGACATACTTTGAATAGGTCTAATGCATACACTAGCACTGCATCAATCCCTGATGATTCCATTGTTTCTACTTCCGATGTGGTGTTCCAGTCATTGTTACTAACCAAATGGAACCCATTCTTGCATGGGGATCCCAATTATCCAGTTATCCATTCTTGTCTGTGTTCAACTGCAGATCGTTCAAATCGTTCTGTGATACCTGGACTCAGGCTGTTCCAAGCATATGACTGGAGACCGGTCGCGGCTCATGAACTTCGTGAGCAAATTCATCGGGACTGTTAGATTCGGTAACGATCATTTCGGTGCAATTATGGGTTATGGAGATTATGTTGTTGGTGATAGTGTAATCTCCAGGGTATATTACGTTGAAGGTCTTGGGCATAACTTATTTTCTGTCGGTCAATTCTGTGATTCTGATCTAGAAGTGGCCTTCAGAAAACATACTTGTTTCGTTAGAGAACATGATGGTGCAAAACTTTTAAGAGGAACACGTGGTTCAAACCTATACACCATCTCTATCGAAGATATGATGAAGTCTTCTCCAATTTGCTTGTTGTCAAAGGCTTAGAAAACAAAATCATGGTTATGGCATCGTCGTCTCAATCACTTGAACTTCGGCACCATAAATGATCTTTCCAGAAAGGACTTAGTAAGAGGCTTACCTAGACTAAAGTATGAAAAGGATCATCTTTGTTCAGCATGCCAATTGGGAAAAAGCAAGAAGTATGCCCACAAACCCAAACCTACAAACTCAGTTATGGAAGTTCTTCATACCATTCACATGGATTTATGTGGACCCATGAGAGTGCAGACTATTAACGGGAAGAAATATGTGTTAGTTGTGGTTGATGATTACTCTCGATTTACTTAGGTTAAGTTCTTAAGGACAAAGGATGAAACTCCAGATATCATCATTAAACTTATCAAACAGCTGCAGGTTCGACTTAACAAAACTGTCAGAATCATCCGAACAGACAATGGAACTGAGTTTGTCAATAAAGAACTTAGTGAGTTTTATGAAAGTGTTGGAATCAGTCATAAAAAGAAGTATTCCACGAACTCCTCAACAGAACGGTGTAGTTGAAAGACGAAATCGAACTATTGTGGAAGCCGCAAGAATAATGCTGATTTACTCAAAGGTTCCAACGTTTCTCTGGGCTGAAGCCATTGCCACTGCATGATACACTCAAAATCGATCCCTAATTCACACATCTCATAGAAAAACTCCATATGAACTTGTCCACAATCGAAAACCTGATCTATCATTCCTTCGTGTGTTTGGTGCATTGTGTTATCCAACTAATGAGGGTCAAGATTTAGGTAAACTGAAAGCTAAAGCGGACATTGGAGTATTTGTAGGATATGCACCAAACAGAAAAGGATACCGAATATACAACAAAAGAACCCAAAATTTCATGGAAACAATTCACGCACGCTCGATGAGTCGACCGGTCAAATGGCTCCAGGACAATCCAATTCTGGACCCGCATCACAACCTTCATCAAGTAGTCCCATCAGTTCTACTCTTGTACAAAATCCTTCACCAGCAACTCCATATGTACCACATTCAGAAGATGATTTGAAGAAATTGTTAGATACAATGTTTAATGAATACTATGAGCCAATTGCTAATGATTTGTCAAATCCATCAACAGAGGCTGCTCCTATCCCTGTCAACGTAGATAACCCTTCAGTTCTATGTCATTGAGTCAAGAAGCGCCTGCTGCTGATCACTCTGTATCATCTTCAATTCCTCAATCATCAAGTGTACATCATGGAATTGTTTCTGGAACCTATGATGGAGATAACCCCTTTGCTACTCCCGAAGATGCTCCATTTGAGAACATATTTTCTCCTGAACCATCATAAGAACCATCTTCATCAGAGGAAAACGACTCTGCTACTTCATTTCCTCAACAACAACCACACGAACACCTTAGAAAATGGACACATGATCATCCATTGGACAACATCATTGGAAATCCCTCTCGTCCAGTATCCACTCGTAAACAACTTGCAACTGATGTCTTATGGTTCTTCTTCAACTCCGTACTATCCAAGGTCGAACCAAAAGACGTTAAAACTGCAATGAATGAAGACAGCTGGTTCAACGCCATGCAAGAAGAAATTCATGAGCTCGATCGACTAGATGTATGGGAATTAGTACCTGCTCGGCGTGCTATGATCATTGCTCAAAAGTGGATCTTCAAAGTAAAACTTGATGAGCATGGTGATGTATTAAAGAACAAGGCTCGATTGGTTGCAAAAGGATACCGTCAAGAGGAGGGTATTGACTTTGAAGAATCATTTTCTACAGTTGCACATATCGAGGCAATCGAATCTTCCGGCTAATGCTGCAAGCAAGAACATGGTAGTCTATCAGATGGATGTAAAGACGGCTTTTCTTAACGGAGATCTTAAAGAAGTCGCGATACGTCACCAACCTCGAAGGTTTTGTGAATACAAAGCATCCTACTCATGTCTATCGCTTGAAGAAGGCTCTTTACGGTTTGAAGCAAGCTCCAAGGGCATGGTATGATACGCTATCAAAGTTTCTTCTATCTCTTGGATTCAAAGAAAGGAGCAGTTGATCCGACATTGTTCACCAGAAAGTCAAGCAAACATTTAATTCAAGTTCAAATCTATGTTGATGATATTATTTTTGCCTCGACTGACCCCAATGAATATGGCGGTTTTTCTAAGGCGATGGGCTCCAAATTTCAAATGTCAATGATGGGATAAATGTCATTTTTCTTGGGTCCCGGAGGCATTTTTATCAATCAATCTAAATATGCTAATGAAATTTTAAAGAAATTTGGATTTGACACTTGTGACACCGTTGACACTCCCATGGTGGAGCGTACCAAACTGGATGAGGACCACTCAGGGATCATGGTAGATCAAAGGAAATATCAAAGTATGATTGGATCCCTGATGTACCTCACCAGAGACCCTGATATTCTGTTCACGTATGCATGTGTGCTAGATACCGAGGCTAAGCCTACCAAAAAGCACCTTGAAGCGGTTAAACGGGTCTTTTGGTATCTCTAAGGAACCATCAACATGGGATTTTGGTACCCGAAGGACATCGGTATGTCACTAACGCCTATGCGAGATGCCGACCATGCAGATGTCAAGATACACGTCGGCAACGCCCTGGAGGTGCTCAGTTATTGGGTGATAAGCTTGTGAGCTGGTCTTCAAAGAAACAAATGAGTACTTCTATATCCTCTACAGAGGCTGAATATATTGCCATGTCATCTTGTTGTGCTCAAATCCTATGGATGAGATCCCAATTATCTAACTATGGCTTTAAATTCCCTCTGTATTGTGATAACAAAAGTGCCATTTCTCTCTCGTGCAACAACGTTCAACATTCAAGAGCAAAGCACATCGACATTCGACATCATTTCATTTGGGAGAAGGTGGAAAAAGGTGTGGTAGAACTCTACTTTGTGAGGACTGACTACCAGTTAGCAGACATCTTCACCAAAGCTCTTCCTAGAGTACGTTTTGAGTTTATCCTTCCACGACTTGGTTTAAAGAGTCTACAACCGGAAACACTCAAACGTCTTCAAGAGGAAGATGAAGAGTAAATGTTTTTCTTCATCTATCTCTTGTATATATTTTTTCAAAAAGCAAAATACAAAATTATAAAACCCTCAAAAGAAAATAGAAAAATATAAATTTAAAAAAAAATAATAATAAAAAAAAAAATTGAAAAACTCGAAAAATTCCAAAAAAAAATATTGCCTTTTTGTCATGTTTTTCTTAATTCGATAACATCTACGGACTTTGTGTTGACATTCAAAAAATGTCACGGGTTTTTAGATGTTCTTCGAATGTTCATAAATTGCTTTAAAAAAAAAAAAAAAAAGATAGAGAAAAATGGTGGTTTATTGTCATTTCAGACAGTAACCCTTTTTAAAAAGAAAGAACAGAGCCATGCTTAATCTTATTTTTCAAAATCTCATGCTCTGATTCTGAAAGCAAATGTTTGTCACCAAAAAGACAAATGTTTCCTTTCAAAATATTTTTCCTTCTAATGATTCTTCTGAAAAATATTTGTCATCTAATGAAAACAACATTGCTTTGAAAATACCTCGAACTCTATTTTTGAAAATCATCTGGGCTTATCATCTGTCAAAATCTCTATCTCTCAATCAACAACCTATGTCATTGATTGAGGGGGAGAATGATTTCAATCGAATCAAAAAGAGTATTTTTCAAACAACAGAATGGAGTTTAAAGTCTGAAAATCTGATTCTTATCAGTTGAAATGTTTTTCAAAAGCAAGTCACAATTCTCCTTAAAAGTTTTCGAAATTAATTTAAATCAATAGAGATCACAAATCTCAAAGGCTTTGAAAATTGTGATCGGGGGAGAACTTGTGATTTAAATTGGATATAAACTGATAATTTGATAAGTGGTTTAGAAATATAACATCGTGCTCTCCCTCCTACATATGCCAAACGATTTCATATTTTCCACGCACATGTTAAGGGGGAGCATCTATATCAAACCAAAATGGATTGAAACGTGATTGATTTGTCTCTAAGTGTAGGTTTTCCATAATATGTGCTAAAGAATTTCAAAATCAGATACACATATTGAGGGGGAGCAAATTTTTGAAAACCACATTCTTTCCCGAAAATATCTTTAACTGTATGTGAAACACTGATTTTGATCAGGAAAGTGATGTCGATATTTTTAGAAAATATTTATCAAAGAAGTGAATTGTTCCTCTTGCCTCTATGTGCCAAAATGATTTCAAACATATGATGCACATGTTGAGGGGGAGCCTTTTTCTAAAATATCAAAAACAATTCAGGTACAAAATGCTTTGATAACATATCACAAGTACCTGGATTGATTCTCAAATGGTTTTCAATTGGTTCCAATGGCTGATGAACAATACCAAAAAGACCGACCAAATTTACTTTATGTATGGTGATATAAGGATGGTTAGGTTAAGTATTCGTTCCCACGATCCCGCCAGAGCCGGAGGGATCTACCCAGGGACAATCAACTAGATAGTGTAGAGTCCTTAGGTATAATGAAAAAAAGGAGAAAAGTGAAATACGAGAAGAGTGCGGACTGAGACATAGCTAATACTGGAATAAACCCAACAAGGTTCTAGTTATGAAGTCTCGGTAAGCACTGAAGGGGTTGAAGAATGAAAAATAATTGAATGTGAAAAGGGTGAAAAGAAATAGCCCTCCAATAATTCAACCTTAGGGAAGAAACCGGGTTCAATTCATATGCTACTGGTTGTTACTAAGGTAAGGCCGGTATTGAAGACAAGACGTCATGGACCCAGTGACGCACTGCACCTAACTTCCCAAGCTACTCAAGTTCTTCTTAAAAGGACTTGTTTCATTCTCACGGGGAACCTACATTATCTATCGACTTTCTCTTAGTGATGGTTGATATTGAAGAAGGAGACCCACGATCCCACGATCCCGCCAGAGCCGGAGGGATCTACCCAGGGACAATCCACTAGATAAGTGTAGAGTCCTTAGGTATGATGAAAAAAAGGAGAAAAGTGAGATATGGGAAGAGTCGGATGAGAAAGAGCTAGAAGTGGAATTAACCCAACAAGGTTCTAGTTATGAAGTCTCGGTAAGCACTGAAGGGGTTGAAGAATGAAAAGAATTGAATGAGAAAAGGGTGAAAATAAATAGCCCTCAATTATTCAACCTTAGGCGAAAACCGGAGTTCAATACATATGCTACTGTGTTGGGATATGAAAGTCTTTGAAGATATCAAAGTACTGAAGATATCAAAGTATCTTGTAAGCAGCAATCTTGAAAAAGTCAAAGAGTCAAAGTATCTTGCTAAAGATAAAGTCAAAGTACGCACAATGAAGTCAAAATCTTTGCAAGAACAAAGAACTGTTATATTCATTTATAGAAAGTATGGTAACTCTAGAATATTCGTATAGATTACTTGTCGTAAAAGGTTATCAATTGTAAACCGACTAGGATATCCTTGAGCCTATAAAAGGACTCCTAGATTGGCATTAGAGATATGACTTATGACTTATGACTTACTGAATTACGATTTCGAATTAGAGTTTTAGAGAGAAGTTCGATTATCTTAGAGTTGTATTAGAGTATCTGCATAATAAATAGATTTAGAGTTTATAATAAAAGATTATTCTTCTTAGCTTTGTTAAGTAAATTCCGCGTACTTAATAAAGATTACTCGGTGTTTCTTTGTTAATAACTTAGGATTTATCCTAGGTTATTAAACCTTAACAAGCTAGTTAAGTTAGTTTGATTAAAGTATATCGATCCAACAAGTGGTATCGAGCTTGTGTGGAAACTCGACTAGGAAGAAACCTACTACGACAATATTCAAGATGTCAACTGGCGCATCAACTCCTATCACAGAGGTATGTTCTAAGTGTCATGATTTTTATCATAAATTACTTAGCAGTTATGTGATTGAGAGAGATAATTGTGTTAAGGCTAGGGCTGAGGTAGCAGGTTATCAAATAACCTTAGAATCTATGGAAGCCAAAATTTTAGCACATGAAACTAATGAAGTCGCTTTTGAAAAATATGCACATCAGGATTACCAGTTAAAGCTTAGTGAATGGAAATTAAACTGTAAAATTGCTGAAATTGAAAAATTAACTAAGGAAAGAGATGATTTGTTAGCTAAGTTTGCTGCTTGGGGTGAAGCTGGTTTGTCACATGTTTCTTATGTTCAAAAGCACAAAGAGCTTATCTTAAAATTGGATTAGGTTTTGGTATGGATTTTAGTAAAATAGAAGAAAACCAATCTAGTAATCAGGATGAAGGTGAGTATGAGGATATAACCACTAGTGATGAAGAACTCATTAATTATGTAGATACATCTAGTAATGATGGTTCATTAAGTGACTCACCTCCGCATATAAGAAAGCTAATGATTATCATGTCGTTCCACATCCTCTGGCATTCATCAACCCCTTAGGCCCGATGTTTCTCGTTTTGGAATAGACAGTCTAGAGTTTAGGAAAAAGCTAGTTGCTAAATCTAGGTCTGAGACACCCAAAGAAACTGTTGAAAACGGTGTTCAAAATCAAGCAGTACTTTTAAATCAAAGTATTGCTTCACAAGCGATACCTTCTTCAAAATCTTTTCAAAACAAGATCTGCTAAACCTTTTTGAGATAATTTTGGTCAAAACAAGTTTAATCACTCACCAAGAAGGCAAAATAATTTTGGTCATAGACATAGAAGAAATCACTTTGGTCATATGGGTCAAAACCTGTGTTTTGTGTGTTATAGTCCTACTCACTTAATCAAAGATTGTGACAAACACTCAAATATCTAAGTAAGTTTTCAAGGAATAAGTCTACAAATCAGAAACCTAGAGAGCACAAACCAGTGTGGACTAATTCAAATAGGGTTAATCACAGAAACTTCACACCGGATCATAGCTACCCACATCAGAGAAGATCTTCAGTATCTCACAGGTACTTTCCAAAGTATCTGCTCGAGACAAGGTAATCTGATAAAACTGCTTGGAATAGGTATTCTAGGAGATCTAGAATGTATCACAATTCATATAGGGGATCTAGATCACAGGAACCACCTGTTAAAACTGAATGGGTCAAAAGGGAAAGTACTGGTAAGGGACACACAGTACGTTCAACAAAAAGTGAATCAGATGTTTGTGTGACACAAGAAAATGCTAATCAACGGGTGAAAGAGATTTATGTTGAAAAACCAGAAAGTTTTGAAAATCCACATGCTAAAACTCAAAAGATAATTTTGGATCATCACTTGAAAGATAGTGGGAATTACATACTCAAGGAATTTGAGTTTGTAACTCCACAAGGGGAACACAAGTCAGTAATGGCTTGGGTTCCTAAGAGTTCTAACTCTTTTCTTTGTGTGAGTGGCAACCCAGGAAGAGGAGCTTAAAAATCATCTTATTGTGGATAGTGGTTGCTCTGGAAGTATGACAGGAGACAAAGAGATCCTGTCTGATTTTAGGAAGATTAGTGGAGGAAAAGTTGCATTTGGGAATGATCCCAATGGAGGAAGGATTACAGGGAAAGGAACAATTAAAGCTGGTAGAATCGATTTTGAAAATGTTAGATATGTGAAGGAGCTTAAGTTCAACTTGTTGTCAGTCTCTCAAATTTGTGATAAAAAGCATCATGTGTTATTCACTGACACAGAATGTCTCATTCTTTCCTCTGACTTTAAAACTGTTGATGAAGACTTGGTAGTACTTAGAGTACCAAGGACAAATGATGTGTATAGTTTAGACATGAAGAGTCTACATTCATATGGTACAGCCACATGTTTGGTGGCTAAAGCAACATCTGAAGAGGCACATCAATGGCATAGAAGATTGGGCCATGTTAATTTCAAGAATATCAACAAACGGTCAAAGGCAATTTAGTTAGAGGTCTACCTTCAAAGACTTACAAGAATGATCAATCATGTTTGGCATGCAAGAAGGGTAAACAACACAAAGCTTCCCGCAAGAAGCTTGAGGAGAGAACTATTAGAGAACCTTTGGAGCTGTTACATATGGATTTATTTGGACTGTCTCTCGTGGCAAGTTTAAATATGAAAAAGTACTGTTTGGTTGTTACTGATGATTGTAGTAGATTCAGTTGGGTTTTCTTTTGGGGTTTTAAAGATGATACTTTTGATGCTATCCAGACTGATTATTGCTCTTGAAAACCAATTGAGACTCAAGGTTAGAGGTATTAGATGTGACAATGGGACTGAATTCAAGAACAAACTTATGGATGAATTTTGTGCAAACAAAGGCATAAAAAGGGAGTTTAGTATTGCAAGAACACCACAAATAATGGTGTTTCAGAGAGGAAGAATAGGACTTTGATTGAAGCAGCAAGAACAATGTTAGCAGATTCTCACCTACCTATTCAGTTCAGGCGTAAGTACTTGCTTGTTATGTACTTAATGAGTCTCACACTAAACCACAGATGCAGACACCCTATGAATTGCTGATGGGCACTAAACCCAACATTCGTTTTATGAAACCCTTTGGTTGCCCTCTTACTATTTTAAACACTATTGATAATCTGGGAAAGTTTGATGGCAAGTCAGAAGAAGGATACTTATTGGGTTATTGCACTAACAGTAAAGGCTTTAGAGTATACAACAAAGTTACTAAGAAGGTTCAAGATTGTCTTCATGTTGAGTTTCTAGAAGATCAAGACAATGAAAAAGGTAAAGGTCCTGATTGGATGTTTGATCTTGAGATTTTATCTCCTTCAATGAATTATGTTCTGTTAGAGAAGAAAATCAACCTATGCACAATGAAGAAGATATCCAATATGTTGTTCATGATGTTCATATTAGACCCGATCTTGTTCCTCGCTAAAGATTCTGTAAGTTCAAACCAAAGTATCTGCTGTTCCTAAGCAAATCTGTTTCTTCAAAACAAAGTATTGTTGCATCACAATCCTCATTATCTGCTGAGGATCAATCTATTCAAGAGGAACTTAATCAGATGCTTCTTCAAGATGTTTTAGCACATTCTTACACTGATGAACAAAGGAGAGCTTATGAAGAGGCAAAGAAGAAGAACAAGACTGCAGAGTTCTCTTACAGTACTTTGGACAGTACTTTTGAACAAAGTACTGCTGCACTGCCGATACTTTAGATGATCTAGATGATCATACCATGCCCGGATTAGAAGATACTGATGATGAATTTGAAGATGAAGGTATTTTCCCAAATTCCAATGAAGGTGCTGATGTTACTAATTTAGATGATAATTATGAAGTTCCACAGGCTCCAAACTTAAGAACTCATAAGGATCATCCTTCTGATCAAATCATTGGTCCTTCTACTTCGAGTCTTGACTAGACACAAAGCAAAGGGTTTCACAAAACCTCACAATGCTTTACTTAGCTTTGTGTATAAACAAAACAGGCTGAATCATAAGGACCATCAAACTTGTTTATTTACTTGTTTCATCTCTCAAGAGGAACCCAAGAATATTGCTCAAGCTTTGACTAAAGAAAGCTGGGTTGAAGCTATGCAGGAAGAACTTCTTTAGTTTAAACTTCAAGAAGTTTGGGTTTTATGTGATCTTCCAGATGGGAAGAGAGTTATTGGAACAGTGGGTTTTAGAGTTAAAAGAGATGAAAGAGGCAATGTTATCAAAAACAAGGCAAGGTTAGTTGCTCAAGGTTATAGACAGGAGGAAGGGGTAGATTATGATGAGGTATTTTCTCCTGTAGCAAGAATAGAAGCTATCAGAATATTTCTTGCATTTGCTTCTTATATGGGCTTTCAAGTTTACCTGATGGATGTTAAAAGTGCCTTTTTATATGGCAAGATTACAGAGGAAGTTTATGTCAAACAACCTCCTGGTTTTGAAGATCCTAAACATCCAAACAAAGTCTACAAGGTTGTTAAAGCTCTTTATGGCCTTCATCAGGCACCTCGAGCTTGGTATGAGAGACTCTCCACATTCTTATTGCAACATGGATATAGAAGGGAGCTATTGACAAGACTTTGTTTATCAAGAGAGACAAGAAAGATATCATGTTAGTTCAAGTTTATGTTGATGATATCATCTTTGGGGCTACCAAACAGTCCATGGTTAAGGAGTTTGAGCAGCTGATGGAGAAAGAATTTCAAATGAGTTCAATGGGAGAGTTGACTTTCTTTTTAGGACTTCAGGTTAAGCAGTCAAAGGAAGGTATTTTTATCAGTCAAGACAAGTATGTTCCTGACATACTTAAGAAATTCAATTTTGATGATATGAAGGTTGTTACTACACCTATTAAATCTATCAATTCATTGGGTAAAGATGAAGATGGACACCCTGTTGAAGTCAAGCTTTATAGATCAATGATTGGCTCTCTTATGTATCTTCCTGCATCTAGGCCTGATATCATGTTTGCAGTTTGTCTATGTGCAAGATATCAAGTCTCACCGAAGATCTCTCACATGAATGCAGTTAAAAGAATTTTTTGTTATTTGAAACAACAACCTAAGTTGGGGTTGTGGTATCCTAAAGAGTCACCTTTTCACTTAGAAGCTTTTTCAGATAGTGACTATACTGGTGATAATTATGATAGAAGATCCACAACTGGTGGATGTCAATATCTTGGAAGAAGGCTAGTCTCCTGGCAATGTAAAAAGCAGACAATTGCAGCAACATCATCTACTGAAGCTAAATATGTAGCTGCTGCAAGTTGTTGTGGTCAAGTTTTGTGGATGCAGAATCAACTCTTGGACTATGGGTTCAATTTCAAAAATACTCCTATCAATATTGATAATGAGAGTACAATTTGTATTGTTAAGAATCCGGTGTATCATTCCAAGACAAAGCATATTCAGATTAGGCATCACTTTATCAGAGATTGTTATGAGCATAGGCTCATCAATGTAGTTAAGGTTCACACGGATGACAATGTAGCTGATTTACTCACAAAAGGTTTTGATGTGTCACGATTCAATCACTTGGTCGTGAGCATTGGAATGATTAACTACTAAGCTTTGTTTAAGGGGAGGACTATAAGGTGTTAGTATAGTCCGGTGTATTGCTTGAGGGGAGGATGCTTGTTTATACTTAGTTTATATGAAGAAATTTTGCCAAAGTACTGTTTTCCCGAAAGTACTGCTTGGATAGTACTGCTTGGGAAAGTACTGCTTATGTGGAAAGTACTGTTTGTCGTATTAAAGTATTGTTCCAACGGTAATATTGATGGGTAATTGATAATAACGGTAACTTTGTTATTATAGGTTGTGATTTTTCAAATCCTACCTATAAATAACTACTTTCCGATTTTCCCTCTCATATTATTACCTTACATCTTTTCCATACTTATCTCCCAATCACAATCTCTTTATTCTTCGATCAATTCATTCTTGTGCTCACTTATTCTACAATGGCGAATCGTTTAACTGTTTCAAAACACAATATGGTGGCTAATTTGGACAAGACTGAGGCAAATATAGCTTTTTATGATATTGTTGATTATCTTACTGGGTCGCCTATTAGTTATGCTCTTTTAGTTGAGCCGGATATTATTGAACCATGGATTCAAGAATTTTGGGCTAATGCTAGAGATAATATGGAGGAGGATGAATACTATATTAGATCAACAGTTGCTGGAAGGACTATCAAGATTACAGAAGCCTCTATTCGAGAAGACTTATTATTTGGAGATGAAGATGGGGCTATTCGATTTGACAAACAACTGATTTGGGATACTTTTCGGAATCTTGGTTATGAAGGGTCTTTAACAGAACAAACATTCAAGAAAGCATTATTCTGTCCTCAATGGAAGTTTTTGATTCATGTACTGCTTCATTGCATAAGTTCTAAAAGTACTTCTTGGGAGCAGTTTGGGTCGAATATAGCATCTGCAGTGGTTGGTTTAGCTACTGACAGAGTGTTTAATTTTTCAAAGCTTATTTTGGATGGGATGCTATCACATATATCCTCTGGGTCAAAATGGTTGATGTATCCAAGGTTTGTACAGGTTTTCTTAAACAAGCAATTGGCTGATCTTTCAAAACCTACTGCTTTGTTACCTGTTATTGTGCAACAAGCCAAAATCTTTACATTTATGGCTAGGCGAAGTGCTTTGTTCAGAGGTGGAGATATTCCATTAACTTCTACAATGATGGAAGTTGTTCAAGCTGTACGTAATGAAGCTGGAGAGGATGAAGAAAGTGAAGGTGTTGATTCTGTACAAGGTTTGCTTCGCAAAGTCTGCATCTGAAGGTCTGCTTCTCTTGAAGGTGCTGCATCATTACAGGTCGTTTCTCCAAGCCCCGAGGTTCAAGTGATATTGAAAGAACACCTACTCCATCTCCACAACATTCTATTCCTGTTTCGGGGGAACATTCACATCCTCACACTACTGATCATACTATTCCTCGTGAAGGATTAACTTTGGATAACTATGCTTTGACAAGGGAGCTAGTTCGATTGAATAAGACTGTTGAGTTTCAAGCTAAAGCACTTAGGAAGTTGAGACGTAGGTATGTTTGGTTGAAAAATTTTATTAAACCCTATATTCAAGGTTTCAATTTATGGGTTAAAGAGGAAAACAAATGTCGAAAGGAATTAAAACGAAAGAAGGTTCCTAAAGTCATCTTCGTCAACTTGGGGAGGAATGTAGCAAAGGAAAATTTGAAAGAAGATGTTACAAAGAAGAAAGAATCTGTAAGTACTGAAGACAAGATTATTTGATTCGAGAACAAGAAGAAGAAGTGCAAGTTCAAGGTACTGATGTTCAAGGTACTGATGTTCAAGGTACTGAACATCAAAGTACTGATTTTCATGATACATCTAGGCAAGAAGTAATAACTCCAAGGGTATTGAATTTTGAAGAAGAAGCTGGTCCTTCTACATTTGTTATAGAAGAAGAGGAGGAATCCACATTTATACCTATTCATTCTGCTAGTGATGATGAAGTAATTGCTACAATATTAGATTTATCACAACCAAGAGGAGGGGTTACTATTAGAGATGTACAAGAAGAAGAACAACCAAGAGCTTCTCAACCAGCCATTGATCCTAAAGAAAAGGGAAAGGTATTCTGGTTGAAACAAAGAAAAAGAAACTCACTTTAGCTGAACTTAGAGCAATTGAAGTTGCTAGGAATGAAGCCGTCGCTAGAAAAGTTCAAGAAGAGTTAGATGCTCAAGATAGAAAAGAACAAGAAGCTCAAGAGGCTCAATAGAAAAGCGACTCAAGAGGTGCAAGATGAATTAGATGTTGAAACTACTGAACCTTTACAGTCTCCTACACCTGTTAGATTTATGCCAAGAAGACCTAATTTAGCTAAGGACAGAAATGCTATGATGGCTTATCTGAAAAGTCAAGGGTATAAAGGATTACAGAAGTTTAATTATCTTGAGATGAAAAGATTATATGATCCTGCTAGGGAGGATTATAAGAAGAATGTTGCAGGCATCAAAGATTTTAGAGAAGAAACTACCTGGACTAAAACTGAAAGGAAGAAAAGTTTAAAGAGAAAAAGAAAAACTGAAGTTACAGATGTTCAGTTTTCAAAGAAAGAAAAGGTAGAATTAAGATCTGAGACTAGTGATGAATTGAAGAATTATCTCAGAGTAGTAGATTTTGATTATACAAAGGAAGATGATGATATGAAGATGAACAGATCAAAGATCAGTGTTTTCAAAGTTGAGAAATCTAAGAATGGAGATTACATGGTTTTTTATAAGGAAGATGAAAGTTTTAAAGTTTTCAAGAGGTTATGGGATTTGCTGCATGTTATTGATAGAGTAGATCTATTTTATTTATATCATGTTGTGAAGGCTTATTTTGAAGATCATCCATTGGAAGGGATTGGATTGGTTTTACATGGTGATCTCATAACTATATGGGAAACTGATGAAGAAAGCAATGATGATATCTGGAAGAATCAAGAAAACTGGGAAATAGTTTCTTTGGAGATTCTTTGAAGAATCTGGAGTTCATGTTTTGGAGCTAGAAAATGGAACAATGATACACATGTTTGCAGAAAGAAGATATCCTCTCACAGTTGAGCTCATGAGAAGAATGCTAGAGCATGGATTGGAAGTAGAAGAGGATAATGAAACTGCTTGCATGGTTATCAACTTGTTTATAAACTGGACTACCATTGCTGAGAATGATCAATAACTGGTATGAATTTTATTTGAATAAATACTTTTTGATATATCAAGTACTTTTATTCAAAGTATGCTGATCAGACAGTACTTTCATCAAAGTATCTTGTTCTTTGAACTAAACAGTTAAATAAATTTTTAGAAGAAACCTTTTTGCTAAGTAATAAATATTTTGAACTAAAGGTTGAGTAAATGGTTTTTGTGATGATAACATCAATAGGTTATCAATCCACCATGGTTACAAAAGGATTGACTAATCCATGAGCAAACGGCTTTGGTAAAGATATATCAAATCCGTTTTAGTTGACAACTTGCTAATAAGTTGGATGGTATTCAACTCACCATATCGGTAATGTGAAGAGTTGGCTAGCCCACAAGAAAATGGCTTGTGGTAAAGGCAGTGGAAAAACCATTATTGGTAATTAGTTCACCATTCGATAGAAGAACTAACTAGTCCAGAAGGGTACAGCTTTTGGTAAAGACAAAACAAATCTGTTGATAGCTGGTGGTTTGCTAAAAATCATATGGTTATCAATGTACCATGGTCTTACACACCAAAACATTTGGCTACTCCAGAGATAATGGCTTTGGTAAAGAGTTCTAAATCCATTAATTTTTCAATGATTCACTTGAAAGTGATGAGAATAGTATGCAACTTAAACTGAATTAAATGTACAAATTGTCATATGTTGCTGTGTTCTTTGAAAAGATGGAGCTTGCTCGGATCTGCTGTAAAGAGAATAATTCTAAGAGATACTTTGACAAGAACAGATGTTACAGAGATAAAAGCTTAAAGACTAAGAAACAATCCGTTTTAAAAGATGAAGCTGTTAAAGATATATTCACAAAAGAACTTGAAGTCAAGCAAGTAGAATTCAAGTTAGGGGAGGATTGTTGGGATATGAAAGTCCTGAAGATATCAAAGTACTGAAGATATCAAAGTACTTAGTAAGTCGCAAAGTATCCGGAAAAAGTCAAAGAGGCAAAGTACTGCTAAAGATAAAGTCAAAGTACTGCACAATGAAGTCAAAGTACTGCAAGAACAAAGAACTGTTATATTCGTTTATAGAAAGTATGGTAACTCTAGAATATTCTGTATTAGATTACTTGTCATACAAGGTTATCAATTGTAAACCGACTAGGATATCCTTGAGCCTATAAAAGGACTCCTAGATTGGCATTAGAGATATGACTTATGACTTATGACTTACGAATTACGATTTCAGAATTAGAGTTTTAGAGAAAAGTTCGATTATCTTAGAGTTGTATTAGAGTATCTGCATAATAAGCAGATTTAGAGTTTATAATAAAAGATTATTCTTCTTAGCTTTGTTAAGTAAATTACGCGTACTTAATAAAGATTACTCAGTGTTTCTTTGTTAATAACTTAGGATTTATCCGAGGTTATTAAACCTTAACAAGCTAGTTAAGTTAGTTTGATTAAAGTATATCGATCCAACAAGTACTCTGCATTCGGGGGCGTTTTTGGCGATGTCGATTCCTGCAATATGTCCTCCTCCACAGTTGTAGCACTTGATAGGTTTTGCTTGTCCCGATTTCCATTCCTTCCCTATTAGTTTCCCACATATCCTCTACCGCTCCACCTCTTCCTTGTTCGTCTTGCCTTTCTTGAACTGTTGCACCATAACCTTCCCATCTCTGCGGTGGCTTGATTATGTGGATTAGATGTTGTTCTGAGGTTGTTGTTGGTGTGTGGGAGAGAGTTCCATTTTGACTAATCATGAGAGCAGTTGATTGTAATGAAGTTTCCCACAGCTGCATCAGCATCAGCTTGTTTGAACATTGGATCAGGAATAAGTTTGTGATTACCATTACCCATGGGCATAACTTGAGATGCTTTGGTGGTACTTCCAATGTTTGAGTAGAAAGCAGTTGAATCATTTGATGAGCTTGTCTCTCCCTGGTTGGTTTTGAACTGATTAAGAATCCTTTTCTCAAACATAGCATGTCTCTCATTCTGAAGAAGGAAGGCATAGAGTTGCTCATAGTTTGTATTCTTCAATCCTTTGGTTAGCTTCCCAGAGGTGACAAACTTGTGCCATTCGGGATTCATGTTGTTCACAAACTTTGAGTTCAGTGAATGTTTGCCATAGTCATTCTGATGTTCCTCGTGTCATTAACAAGCTTGTGGAATCTCACGTAATACTCATAAACACTCTCATCAGGTTTCATCTTGAAGTGCTCAAATTCATCATAGAGTTGTGATTCTCTGTCTTCCATAGTTAATTCAGACCAGAAAGAAGGATCTGACATTATCCCACACTTGTAGCCGGTTGTTGTGATTGATAAGCTTGTAGATATCTTTTGGAAGACCTTGAAGTATGATGTTAGAAGCCCGATATCAGCATCGTAACTCTTTTTCTCCTTATCATTGAGCTCATCATATGTCTTTGGTCTGTCTATCCCATAGATCATTGTTCCATCTGCAGTTGTATCAATTAAATCTCTTGTAGTCTCAATCTGATAAGGTCC
Organism: Chrysanthemum makinoi; assembly: GCA_910596185.1. NCBI lineage: Eukaryota > Viridiplantae > Streptophyta > Magnoliopsida > Asterales > Asteraceae > Chrysanthemum > Chrysanthemum makinoi. The sequence continues at coordinate 89,468,325 of OU343216.1, forward strand.
TTCATCAATCGATTTGAGAATGTTGACCCCATTTTCCTTTCCAAGACAGTACAATTTGATTCTTTGAGCCCAAGAGTCGTAGTCAGATTCGTCAAACATGGGTGGACGAGTATCTGAACCATGCTGAACATCCTCGGAAACATGTGGAGATGATTGTGGTGCGTTGTTAGACATGTTTAAAGATTACACGGGATTTTATAACTCAATGATTAAACGGGAAATAGATTCTTTCACGGGATTTTACTAAATCAGAAACCATTATTACAAAAGTCAACCAAGTCGCTAAGAATCCTTGAACCAAGTCGCTAAGAACTAAGTTGCTAAGTAATAACAAGACAAGTCGCTAAGTTCCAAATCGATACGAATTTTGACAGCAAGTCGCTATGCACCAAGTCGCTAAGATGTCAAGTCGCTAAATAGCAACTCGCTAAGGTCCAAATCGCTAACACCAAGTCGCTAAGAAACTTAGAGAACAAGTCGCTATCAAAATTGAAAGCAAGTCGCTACCTTACCAAGTCGCTACCCATAGTGGAGAATCCACTAAGTTAATGCTTGTTTGTCGGCTTGTCACAAGAGACAAGTCGCTAGGACCAAGTCGCTACGAAAACTCACTACAACTCGCAACCTTTTCTTGAAGCAAGTCGCTAGCATGAAAAATCACTCCGGAGCCAAGTCGCTACCAAGAAAAACTTTAAAAACACACTTTTCAATCCAAAACAAACAACCCACAGTGATTCTAGCTTACAAAATCAAAACCCAAGCACATACAATGATCCTAAACACAAAAGTACACCCAAAATTCAAACTTTAACACTATAAATGAACCAAATGATGCAAAAACCACTACACTTTTTCAAACTCAAAAAGCATCTAAAAACCACTAGAAATCCAAGGATATGAAAGAGATAATCTAACCATGGCTCTTGATACCATTTGTAACATATTGGATTTCACATACACATCAAATCACTAACTAAAGTAGGCGTATAAGATGAGTTTTAGAGAGAAAGTTAGAGGTTTGGGAACTTTAGTGAGAGAAAGAAAATCTTATTATGAGCTCCAACTCTCTACCTTGGGAGGTAGAGAGTATTTATAGTCTTACAATAAAAGCGCACTGACGGGCTTGGATCATGCATATAGTGGGTAAAGACCGTTAGTCCTCCACGATGTTACATAACTAAATACTACTTAACATTAAATAACTACGACTACGAGCTTTCTAACGATTACATATACTTGAGGTGACCGACACTTTAACTACTGGATTTTTCAAATCCTAACATGTAACCACCCCTTTACATGGATCCTACCGAGCTAATCAGGGGAGTATTAGTTTATTTCGTCTTTTAATTACCTTCCATTATCATAACTTTGATACTTTCGGGGAACATTGGGGACAATGTTCAGTTTAAGTGTAGGGAGGGAAAATAAAACGGGAACTTTGAAACTATGCTTATCCTTGATTATTTGCTTTGTCCAATTGCATTTGTGTAATAAACCATGAGAAATATCGGTTAGGGTAATTTTGGCACCAAATTTAAAATTTTTCATGACATGTAGGAGTGGGCCATTAGTCTTAATAAAGCGTCTCATGGATAGGAAGTTATATGACTAGCACAAAAACCCTTTACCACTTAAATTCCACCCAAAATGTGAGGATCGCCCTTAGATTTGTAGTTATTAAAGCATTCATCTTTGATGCTTAGAGTGTGAACCGGTAGTATAATAGATTCTAGAACTTGTTTTGTGATGCATTCCGAGATCGCTAGTAAGACTACACTTGTGTAGTTAGGAATAACTAAATGATGAGAGGCATTAGGATAACCCTTGTTTGATACCTGTAATATAATTACTTCTTCCACATCGGTTGAGTAATTCCCTCACACCTTTGCGTTGTACTCATCTTTAGTACACGATACCCCTAGTTAACCCCTCAGAGCCTATCCTTTTCGCAGTTCTCGTGATATTTCGTTTTGAATATCAATGAAAGCATTGTTTACAATTAACCACCAAATGTACACAATCCTTAGCCTACCCTTTATGCACTCACTTTTAGTGCATTATTGTTATCACACTAAACCCTTAGTTCAATTATCTAGTTGCTTGCATAAGTTGCTAAGTCAAGTCATATCCTTTGTACACAGTTTTGGGACGATTGGGACTCATGGGAAAAGTTAAACTTTATGAAATGACGGGAAGGGAACGTTAAATTCAAATTCCCTTTATTTGCGTAATAATGTACTCCAAGTGTTTTGATCTTTTCAATTCAGGTCAAATTAGTGTTAGAGTAATAAAAACTCAAGTGTAGGGATGTGCCTATAAATCCCTATCATTTTGATGTTATCGTAGAGGATGGTAGAGTAAAAGTGTATGAAAAAATCGAAAAAAATAGAAAAAAGAAAAGAGAAAAATAGATTGTGAAAAACATCTGGGCTACCATCCTACATCTATCTTTCAATTTATGTTTATTTATTTCAGTTATCTAGAGTTTAGAGTGTCGAGTCTTGGCTTAGCAAAGCCATTCTTCGCATGCTTGTAACATAAAGATTTTTGACTTGCCACCACTAAATAGCCTATCACACCAAACCCTTTATTTCCCCAGTAAGCATATCATTACAACCCTTTAAAAGACCTCTTGGATAGTCTTTCCTAGGTGCTTCATGGCGATGGAGGTTTGAACTAGTCTCAAGCCTATGGTAATCTATGTACTAGGACCGGTTAATGAGTGTTTATCTTCCATTTCCAACTTGTTATATTTCATATACACCCGAGAGATGTGAGTATCCAAACACCCCATGTGAGGTGCTAGTATGTAATTTCCGTGCTTGTTATGACTTTTGCAGGGCTTATATGTGTTGTGAATCGTTCTAAACTAATGCTTCATGACCCCTAATTTATAAATCAATTGGCTAAAAGCACATTTGCTTGAGGACAAGCAAATACTAAGTGTAGGGATATTTGATAAGGTTTTAAAATGTACCTTTTTGAGGGGTCATTTAAGCCCTTATTTGATCACTTTTGTATCCGTTATTACTTAATATCGTTCCTTTTCACTTTTTAGGTCTCTTGAAGGCAAATTGCTGGAATGACACTTATTCGGACGAAAAGGCGCGAATATACAAAGAAATGGCCAAAGTCAAAATCGAGACACTCAAGCTAGAATTGAAGGAGACCGTCAGGTTATACTTGTGACGCCATCGGAACAAGTTTGGTGACGACTCAGTAGCCAAATTGCGTATTTACAAGTGACGGCATCAGGAGCTAAAGAGTAGGCGTCGCAGCTCAGACGGCTAGATTTGATCTAGACGACGTCGGGAGACTGAAGAGACGGCTTCATAGTCATAAGGTGGCTTATCATGCGCCAAAATGCTAACGTGGCCAGCGAAACCCAATGTGGCCCAACGACATCATAAACTAAAGGGTCGCGGTTGTAACCTTATATAAAAACCGAATTTTTAGTTTTCAGAATGTAGTTTTGTGGAGTAAAACTTAAACCGAACCAAGGCTATCTTATACAGTATTTTGGGTTCCATACCTATCTTACATCAAGATAAGTGTTTTACTTCATTAATTTAATTATGTCTTCAATTGATGTGTGTTGTATGTTGCATGTTCCCATGTCCGGCTAATTTACTTGTGTGTTTGCTTAGGTAATATGAAACTTAATTATTGAATATTGATTGGTTGTCTCTTATCTTAATTGTGATTGACCTAGTATTGCGATAGGTCATTCGTTGTGTTATTAATGCTTGATTAATCTTTGTTGAACCTTAGTTTATAATCACCTAGAGTAATTGTAGGCTATACATCCAAAGAATACCTTAGAGTTAAAGTTTATAAATCCTAGAGATTTTGTAGTCATTAACCTTTGGTAGCTTCAAAGAGTTAGGGATAAATGCATACCCTACAACCTTAGAGACACAACGCGATTTAGAATAAGGACGTGACAATTAAACCATCAATAGGAGATAACTAGGGAGTAATAAAGCCTAAGCAAATACATTTTTAATCATCATATGAGCACACAACAATAGACATAGACTACTGTAACATATTAGATTTCACAAACATATCAAATCATGATCACACATAGGCGTATAATATAAGGTTTTAGAGAGAGAAATAGTTAGAGGTTTGGGAACTTAGTGAGAGAAAGTAAAAGTGTTATTATGAGCTCCAACCCTCTACCTTGGGAGGTAGAGGGTATTTATAGTCTTACACAAATCGCCACCTACGGGCTGTGGATCAGGCATACAGTGGGTAAAGACACGTCCGTCCTCCACGGTGTTACTTAACTAACTACTACTTAACATTAAATAACTACTGACTACGAGCTTTCTAAAGATTATATATACTTGAGGTGACCGACACTTTAATAACTGGATTTACTAAATCCTAACAATCTCCCCCTAAGGGAGGTCACCTCAAATTACATTGAATACAAACAGATATTACATTAAAATTGTTCCTGGATTCTTGTTAATGTTCTTTGCTCAGTAGTCCGTAGTCATTGATTCTTCATTTTTGCATGTTTGGTTAATCCAAGTGGAGGTCTTTAAATGATCCACGTGATAATGAGTTTTGAGCCAGCATTGAGATCATCAGCGACCATAAATCTCTGATTCTTCCATTGCGGTGTTTTTATTATGTGAAGTTGTGACTTTTGGACCGACATGCTCACATTCTGGATCATGAAATCTTTTCATCAGAGTAGCGGAAGCTTTAGTTGATTCATGATATTTGCAGCAGCGTAGAAGAAGCATGGAGTGAAAATATCAGAGTTGTTGATGCACTTATCATGATTTCTTTAGAAATGAATGTGTTGTGTGAGCATGCGGCTATGGATTGACCTCTCCATACTGATCAGCTGCAAACGTCGGGTGTACCTGCATACAACAGTTAGCAATAAAGTGCAAAGGTAATGTTGATCACTTTCGTAGAATGAGGTTACGACCCACGGTTCTCCGTTGATCAGTACAAGTACTGCATGTGATCAGGTATAATTCCGAAGAATCTCCTTGACAGTGTTTGTGCTGCTCTAGCTGTTCTCAAACGAGCGTCTCAAAAAAGACAACAGGAGTAGTGAACTAGCAAATTTGGATTCACGATTGATGAAAAGAGATTTGAAAAACAATCGTGTGCTGCTCAATAAAGTGTTTTTGCAATACAACGAGGGTTTTTGAGAAAAATCAATTATTAATCATAAACACCTTTTATATTTGAAATATTAATACACAGTCGATGTGCTAAAGAAAAATTTTTTAAGCACAACAACTGGTTTCAAAGGTATCCGTCAATCCATAACTGAACCCAGTTGATTCATAATTTTGAATCTCCCCATTGTTTCTGTTCAGTTGTCACATGGTTGATCTATTGGATAGATCTCACATGCCACCCACCAAGAGCTTGTTTAATGTTGGCTCTAGAAGGCTTTCCATCTTCATTGTGAATATGTTTGCATATCACTCAGATGTTCGGCAATATCAAAGGATAATGCGTAGGACTCTTAGGTATAATCTCTTTCCACATTGTGTGAAACAGAGAATCTTCATTGACAGTGTCCTAATGAGATTTATTTGATGATCTCGTGGCTCTAGACTCAATTGTGCACATTTGGTTCCTATGCCAGAGACTAGGGAGAGGGTCTCCTTCTTCAATATCAACAATCTCTAAGAGAAAGTCGATAGATTATGTCGGTTCCTCGTGAGAATGAAACAAGTCCTTTTTAGAGGAACTTGAGTGGCTTGGGAAGTTGTAGTGCAGTGCATCACTGGGTCCATGATGTCTTGTCTTCAATACCAGTGTTACCTTAGTTGTCACACCCCCAAAATATCGCAGCGGAACGATAGTGTCTTTGGGGTATGGCGTCTGGCATTACCAACATGGATACTGACGACCTCTAAAATGAGGCGTTTTGGTTACCGATCCAAGTTAAATAAAGTTGAAGTTTACAAAACATGAGATCCCAAGGTTTGATAATACATAAAGGGTTACAAAACAACCGAATAATGTATTGATAAAAACCTGCAGGCATCGATGTATGCCATGTGACCCAAAAGCTCTAGGAAATGCTATGCCTACGACCGAGATAAACATGCTAACAAGTGTCAACTCAAAGGTTGGTGAGTTCATAAGTTTGTTGAAAATGATTTGAAAAAAAGTCTTTAAAGAATGTTTATCGCAAAGGCAGTGTAAATCCATTAGGTTCCGGTTCAGCCCGCGCAAAACTCACCAACCTATGTGTTGCCACCCATTGCCTAAAATAGAATTTTCAATCTTGTTTGTAAGTAGGACATATGTGCATACGATATATACAAGTACTTAATGCAAAGAATCACAGACCAACGAACCTCTTGAAAAGTTACATTGTTTGTTGTGTCTCATTGAATCTGGATTATATATTACCCGAGTCAAGTCATCGGGGACTCAAGGGTGAGGGCGTCCCGCAGATAATACTATCAATACCTCTCCGCCGCTCCCGAGGGTTAATTGCTAAAGTATGTATATTTGAAGCATAATTGAAAACAAGTTTAGCACATTAAGGGACATATCATAATAAACCACACATGTGTCAAAAGTAAGAAGTATAGTGTAACACAATTGTATAAATGGTTTGAGTATTCACAAGAGTAAAAACAAGTATTTAAGCATGGATCTCCCCCAAAGAGTTTGTAAGAATTTAAGCGAGTAAAGCGTATGAACTCACATTTGCCAATAGTTATGATGACAAAGTGGATGCGAGAAATGAGGCGCGCTCTCTCGCGACCTATGAATGATATGTTCTAATGTAAATCATGAAACAATGTCGTGCATGCAAATCCATATGTAATCTATACCACTTGTCCGTTTTTGAAAATAGAATTTATCGTCGAAATATATGTTTATGACATCTAGTCATGTTTATAAAATACTTTACAAGTATATACGTTGAATCAACATCCTACGATAATCGTTTTGTGATTTATTATGAAATTATAACTTTTCGTCTTAAAATAATGTCATTTGACAATTTCATGAAAGTGAATATACGGCCTCGAAAAGCTAGTCGTAAAATGGTGCACGTCGAGTGTCAGGAAACAAACTCGACGGTTTTGGGAAGCTTGTATCATTATCTCAAAGTTTTAGCATTTAAGTTTTCATCCTAGAGGTCTCGATCATGGAGAAAAATATAGGTAAAGTATGGTACTTGTGTCCAAAATATCGTTTTAGGGTGGTTTCCGGCAAAGTTTAAGTGACCGTATTTTATTCGTTACAACTCTGCTTGACGAACGGTTGGACATTTTGGAAAATATGCTAGGCGAACTTACTTTTACTAGAAGACATCATGTTATAAAAAGTACTCCAAATTTTGTTCTCCAAATTTTTGTTCTCCAAATTTTGTTCTCCAAAATATTTGTTCTCCAAATTGTTCTCCAAAATATTTGTTCTCCAAATTTTGTCTTAGCTTCATATCAAAGTAAACTTATATATTTTTGATAAATCGACACATTTCATAGCGCTTAAGACCCATTTTTGACTCGTAAAAAGTGGACGTAACATGCTGAATTTTCCGGTTTTTATAGTTTTCGTCGTCAAACTTGGAAATATCATAACTTCTTCGTTATAGCTCCGTTTTAACACGTTCAAGCGGCCACATTTTTGTTTTAAAGTATATTTTCTGAATATCTAGCCCAAAATATTTTGTAAACTGTCGAAATTTCCAGATTTATCAAAAATGATCAGACCCTTTTATATAGTTGTCGAAATGGATTTTTCTCGCGTAAAACTTATTCTAACCACTTCAAAC
>OU343216.1:89476210-89512794 GCA_910596185.1 Chrysanthemum makinoi
TTGTGTACAAGAGTAGAACTGATGGGACTACTTGATGAAGGTTGTGATGCGGGTCCAGAACTGGGTTGTCCTGGAGCCATTTGACCGGTCAGCTCATCGAACATAACGTGTATTTTTTCCATGATATTTCGGGTTCTTTTGTTGTAGATCCGATATCCTTTTCTGCTTGGTGCATATCCTACAAATACTCCAATGTCCGCTTTAGCTTTAAGTTTGCCTAAGTCTTGACCCTTATTAGTTGGATAACATAATGCACCAAACACACGAAGGAATGAAAGATTAGGTTTTCGATTGTGGACAAGTTCATATGGAGTTTTTCCATGGGATGTGTGAATTAGGGATCAATTTTGAGTGTAGCATGCAGTGGAAATGGCTTCAGCCCAGAGAAACATTAGAACCTTTGAGTAAATCAGCATTGTTCTTGTGGCTTCCACAAGAGTTCGATTTCGTCTTTCAACTACACCGTTCTGTTGAGGAGTTCGTGGAACACTTCTTTGATGACTGATTCCAACACTTTCATAAAACTCACTAAGTTCTTTATTAACAAACTTAGTTCCATTGTCTGTTCGGATGATTCTGACAGTTTTGTTAAGTCGAACCTGCAGCTGTTTGATAAGTTTAATGATGATATCTGGAGTTTCATCCTTTGTCCTTAAGAACTTAACCCAAGTAAATCGAGAGTAATCATCAACCACAACTAACACATATTTCTTCCCGTAAATATTCTGCACTCTCATGGGTCCACATAAATCCATGTGAATGGTATGAAGAACTTCCATAACTGAGTTTGTAGGTTTGGGTTTGTGGGCATACTTCTTGCTTTTTCCCAATTGGCATGCTGAACAAAGATGATCCTTTTCATACTTTAGTATAGGTAAGCCTATTACTAAGTCCTTTCTGGAAAGATCATTAATGGTGCCGAAGTTCAGGTGATTTAGACGACGATGCCATAACCATGACTTTGTTTTCGAAGCCTTTGACAACAAGCAAATTGGAGAAGACTTCATCATATCTTCGATAGAGATGGTGTATAGGTTTGAACCACGTGTTCCTCTTAAAAGTTCTCTACCATCAAGTTCTTTAACGAAACAAGTATGTTTTCTGAAGGCCACTTCTAGATTAGAATCACAGAATTGACCGACAGAGAATAATTTATGACCAAGACCTTCAACGTAATACACCCTGGAGATTACACTATCACCAACAACATAGTCTCCATAACCCATAATTGCACCGAAATGATCATTCCCGAATCTAACAGTCTCGATGAATTTACTTACAAAGTTCATGAGCCGTGACCGGTCTCCAGTCATATGCTTGGAACAGCCTGAGTCCAGGTACCACAAACGATTTGAACGATCTGCAGTTGAACACAGACAAGAATGGATAACTGGATAATTGGGATCCCCATGCAAGAATGGGTTCCATTTAGTTAGTAACAATAATTGGACCACCCACATCGGAAGTAGAAACAATGGAATCATCAGGTATTGATGCAGTGCTAGTGTATGCATTAGACCTATTCAAAGTATGTTCACTTCTTAAAGGAATAGTTCTACCAGTGGGCATCCATTTTCTAATGGGCATTGATCTGGATAGTTTAGGGCACAATACATTAAGACTAAATTTGTGTCCAGTAGGTATCCACTGATAACCTACATTGCTAAATTTTCTTCCTGTGGGTTTCCAATGTTTTCTAATCTTCTTCCACCTTTGCTTTCTAGCCTTCTTAGCTCGATTTTTGGCATTAACAGATTTAACAGGGTATTTAACAGCATTAATCAAATCATTCAAACCATATTCACGATTAGTAACAGAAATCAAGCAATCATCATTACATGTTTTGCTAAAAGTAGCAGAATTCGAATTAATTACAGTACGCTTATAGCTAATACTAGAATCAACACGATTCGTTTTATTCAACTCAAACTTAAAGTTCCTAGGGTGGTCTTCTACTTTCTTCCATTGCACATTCTTAGCTTGCGAGGTCCTATCTTGCTTTGTATTGCCTGGAGGCTTTGACCCGCTTGCTTTTGTGTCACTGATTACTCCTGTAGAGGGAATTATGGGAACATTAGTTGGTTGGGCTACCTTTTGCATTCCTGAACTAGAAGTGCAGGGATCTGTACTACTTGAGGGCACTTTAGAGTTCACTTTCTTAACACTGGGCATAGAATGGTTTGCATACTTAGCACTAGGCATAGAACAAGGCATCACAGCTTTATCTTTCTCACATAAGGATTTTGGACATGTTGCTCTTAAACATTCTAACAGCTCCTGAGATCGTTTGGCCTGAATGCAATCAAACCTAATTTCACTATCAAGTGGCTTGTTTATATAATCCTCTTCTACAATCTCACGGAGACATTCTAGACTATCCTTAAGGTGAGCGAAATAGTTATGAAACACCAGTTCATTATTTCTAAGATGAGGAGGAATGTATTTAACGGTCACAGTATATTTACAGTCAGCAGATGACTTTGATGCAACATTCTCATTAAAGACAAGTGGCATTTTCCCTTTTACCTGACTCCTCAGATTCTCAACTTCCTTTTGTAAAGACGTTATTTTTTCATTGTTCTTGTCACGAGTGACTTTGATTGAATCATATAACTCTTTAAAGTGTCGTTTAACTTTTTCATTTTCTTCTTGAAAACTCTCATTTTCCTTTTGTAAAGCATTAACCAAGTTTTGAAGATGAAAAGTTTGAGAACACTGAGAATCTAAAGGAGGAGACATTTGGGAGCCAGTCACATTATTCTTTTCACCCTTTAATTGTGAAATTTGGGCTTTCAACTTTTTGATCGTGTTACAGTGAGCTTGAATCTGTTCGTCACGTTTGTTTATTTCAAAAAGAGCATCAAACTCTGGAACATTTGAGGATGTCTTGATGTTTGAGGTTCTGACATTTTCTTTGAGATGTTGATATTTTAGTTGCAAATCAAAATGATCAACTTCTAGTTTAGAAAGATGTTTTACCAAATTATCGTGATCATCCTGATCAATTTTCTCATTTAGTTCTAAGTTTTTGTATTCAAGCTCAATGACACGATCATGGGAAACTTTCAAAGCAACAGTTAATTCATGAAATTGAGAAGCAGTAATAGAATGCTTAGTAACAGTATAAAACACATCTTGAGCCACACAACTCAATACTAAGTTCTCATTTAAGATATGCAGATTCTTCCTTTCAATTTCATTATATTTGAGTTCCCGTTCATAATCATTGACTTCAACTATCATTGCATCAAATTCCTTTTCCATTTCTTTAATACCTGAGTCTATCCCCTTTTTAAGACTCTCAAATTGACCTTTTAATTGTTTAAAGAAAGGCATGACCTCATTAGATAGCATTCTTTAGTTTGCTCAAAACTCCTCTCCCCTTCAGTTATCCCAGTGGGTGTGATCCTTTTCTTACATGTCTTCTCAAAATCAACAAATAGTTGATAAACAACATACAGGCAGATTAAAGTCTTGCTCTTAGTGGGAATAGATCTAGGGACTAAATTCATTGGTGTATTCGGAGGATACACAGTTGCTGGAGGCATTTTCCTAAGGGGAGTGTTTGTTTTAACAAGTGCATTAGCCTTTTGCATATCTATGTCCTTTTTCCAAAACACTTGTTCAGGGGTTAATAGAGTTTGAGGCTTAAATCTATTCAGGGAAATCCAATTTTCTTTAGTGTAATCATGGGGTTTGAATGTTATGTTTTGCTTTTCACACTCAGGATCTTTTAGCTTCTTATTCATTTTCTCCCTAGAGACTTCATCCAATTGCCTATCTTCCTCAGTGCACTCAGCGCAACTAGGTTTCTGCCTAGGCTTAAGGATTTCATTACCATCATATATTACCTTCTGAGCTTCTCCAGCCATTTTACCATATTCAGGATTGGGTTCCTTTACTAGGGGAATACTATGCTTATCGCTTAAGACTCTATGCTTAGTGATCATGTGAGCAGTCTGAAGGGTGTTTCCTTGTACGTACAACTTATTTTCAAACTTGTTTTTCAAAGTTTTTAGATTGGAAAAGTCATTCAAAAGTTTTGATTCCTTAGCATTAAATTCTTGTTTAAGCACTTTAACATTATTTTGGAGTTCTTGCTTTTGCTTAACAATTTTAGAAAGCTTTTCTTGTAAGGAGTTTAACTCTTGTTTTAACACTTCTTCTTTAAAATTACTTTTTCTAATAATTGTACGCATTTGGTCATCCATTTCCTGCTCACGGGTAGTTAACTCAAACTTAGCACGTTGTTCATAAATGGCAACTCGTTCTTTATAGGCATTTAGTTCAAAGATAACAGAATCATCAGGGGCACATGCAGTGTATTCATCAAAAACATAGTCTTCATTGACTGCAGAAGATGCATCACTTGGTACAATCTCACTTTCACTTTGTATCACATATTGATCATATGGGACAATATTACTATTACCCACATTATCCATATCTGATTCACTGGTTACATGTGATTGTACTTTGTTATGCATCCCTTGCTCATCAACTTCATCGTATAGTTTTAATACCTCAGAGATTATTGAATCTTTGGATCAGCCTGTTGTGGTGATGAGACCATAGGTGAGATGCTTGCCATGAAGATTGTCTGGGCAGTAGGTTCATCATCGACATCAGAGTCAAATGCATCACAGTCTGCAACTTGAAAGGCATTTTGATGATTGTGACCTATTTCGTGAATTGGCTGCTCATCCACATCAGCATCATATGTCTTAGCATTCCCTTCTGCAAGAAACAACAACTCCTCTTCATCCAAAGCTGCTCCATTATCCTGAGCTTGCACAAGCAACATCTTGTCTCTGAAGTATTCTACATTCTGTGGACGTTTTGGAGATGTGCAGTTCCTCGCAATATGTCCCTCACCACCACAGTTGTAGCATTTGATTGGCTTTGCTTGCCCTTGATTGGCATTTCTTCATCGATTCTGATAAGCCACATTTCCTCCACCAACTCCAGTATTACCATAACCTGCTCCAATCATCCCTTGTTCATACCGTCTTCCTTGAACATTCTGCACCACTACCTTACCATCTCTGACAGTAGCTTGATTGTGTGGATTGGATGATGTTCTGAGGTTATTGTTGGTGTGTGGAGTGGAATTAATATTTTGACTAACCATGAGAGACAGTTGATTGATAAAGTTTTCCATGAGTGTGTTTGAGTCTGGAGGCTTATATGCTGGATCAGGAATGAGCTTGTAATTACCATTACCCGTGGGTATGACTTGAGAAGCTTTGGTGGTAATTCCAACATTGGTGTAAAAGGCTGTTGAATCATTTGACGAACTTGTTTCTCCCTGTTTAGTTTTGAACTGTTCAAGAATCATTCGTTCAAACATAGCATGTCTCTCATTCTGAAGAAGGAAGGATTACATTTGCTCATAGTTGGTGTTCTTTAATCCTTTGGTTAGTGATCGGTCCCAAACAGTCAGGTTTTATCACACAAGCTAACCACTTGTGAATGGTCAACCGTAATAAAAGTCCAAACAGTCTGAAAATGAAATGCAATTAAATCTAGAGGAGTATAGTGTTTCCCCAGGTCGTTAAGTCCCAACGAGGTGTGAACACTGTAGTACAACGAATCTGTGATCGGGTGATATTGAATGGGAAAAGGTTTGTAGATTTGGAATATTTATACCTAAAGAGAAAGTTTGTAAATTACAGGGGCTTAAATGCAAATTAAAGAAAATTAAAATGCTAAATTATATTAAATAAACGCTATCACTATTTTTAAAATTGATGAACGTTTAAAACTAAAACGTACGTTTAATTTAAAAAACTACGTAACGTACGAAATAAAACGTGAAAATAAAGAAGGAAAATACCTACGGATATGAAAAATACATTTTTACAATCCTAATTATACTATAAAATTATTGGAAAAAGAAAATTATTTTTATAACTATTTATCTAATTTTTATTAATTAAAAACTATTTTTAACTATTTAATAATACCCTAAAATATAAGAAAATATGAAATAAAGCTAGAAAAGTGAAATTATGACTTAGAAAAATCTAAAATATGATAAAACTTATTTTGAAACTGAAAATATATTTTTTAGACTTTTTATGTATTTATTATTAATTTAAAACTATTTAAAACTAATTAAAATTAAGAAAAATAACAAATGAACAATAAAATAATGAAACTTAACAGGAAAATCTAAAATATTATTCTTAATCTAGGAAAAATTAAAAATTATTTTTATGAAGCTTTCTGATTTATTTGTATTAAAAGCTATTTAAAAAGGATTAAAAACTAGTTTAAAATAAGAAAAATATCAAACAGTAATGGAAAAATATGAAAAATTCAGGAAAAGTCTAAAATAATATTCTAATTCTATAAAAAATATAAAAACTATGGCTTATATGGAAGAATATGAAGCTGAAGTGATAAGCAGTTCTAAATAAACTACTAAAATAAGTTATAAGCTACAGGAATAAGCCAAATGATCAAATAAGCGGAATTATGTTAAAATAAGTCTAACTTAACTAATTAACAGTACTCTAGATCACTAAATAAGCTTAAACTAGATTTGAGCTTATGAGATTAATATTAACCAAACAGCATTCATGGGGGCACCTTTAAGCATATGCATAAGCAATCCTAATAAGCTAAGGGGAAAAACAGATATTGGGTCTTCAAGATCACCTAGCAGACTACACATGGACCAAAACTCAGCCCCTAAAAAGCTTATTTGAATCCTGTGCAAAGGTTGCAAGTTGCCTGTAAACACACTCAGTGTGCTGAGTGTGAGACAGAGCAAATCAGCTCTAAAGGAGAACTGATTAAGAGCTTTTAGAGACTTGGAAAAATTACACAAAAATCAGATTTAAGATCTTGACCAACTGAACTAGGACATATCCCATTTTCATTAATTTTGGTTCAGAAACAAATCCATGAAAATTCAACAAAGTTTGGTGAAAAACAGATTTAACACTTTTGACTATTTGACAGATTTTGCAAAGTTTGACCAAAATGAGATTTGAGCTTATGATTCTCACTAATAGTGATGTTTAATGATTAAATAAACTTAATGCAAGCTATCTCTACTATTTCTAAACCTATATGCAAGATTATGGCTATTGATTCAAACAGTTATGGAGATTAGAGCTGAAACAAAATGATTTTGACTTTAACTGTATGCAGACTTGAAATAAGTACTGAATTGAGTGTATCTAGACTAAATGAAACTATGCTAACTGATTTTATTCACAAACCACACCTCTAGCTTAATATACTATCAAATCCAAACACTAGTTCTCAACACTGTTTTGCAATTTAAAAACTGGTCTAGCTAACACAGGCCAAGGACTTAACTTTCTAATGATATAATAACTTAAAACTAAGCTACCCAAACAGAAATCAAGTAGGCATAAGCACTTAATAAGCTAAACTAATTTATGACTATTTTTATGATTTTTTATGAGTTTTTCAAGAAAATAAAGCAAAAACTATTAAGGGCTAATAAAACTAAAGAAATACACTTACAAATTGATATTAAGCAGATAATCACTAGAATAAGCTAATAATAAGCTATGCTACAGTAACATGGAAATTAAAAAACAAAAACTGAAAATTGCTTACAAAGATTTCCAAGTACAAATCAGTGAACCAAAGGCCAAATACACTTCTTAAAGCCTCCCTTGAGGTACTAATACCCTTGCAATCCAAAACCAACCATGTTCATTTCTTCAATCTTCTTTTTTTTTTGCTGATTTTTTATTTATGAGCTATTTTCTAGTATTTTTGAGATTTTTAGTAAACTTAAGCTAAAACTGATTTTAATGATTAGTAAACTTATAAAAGCTTATTAGGGACTTAAGTGAGTTTAAACAACCAACAAACAACAACTTTTAATAACATCAAAGAAAAGATGAGATTTCAAATAAAAAATTTGCATAAAACTGAAATTGTACTAAAACACTGGAATTGATTATTGAAATAGAGTTGAAATACACTGAGTTAACTTAGTTTAATACTAGAAAGCTTAAAATTACACTAAAAATTGAAATTACACTAAAAACGACAAACTATACTACACTAAAATTAACTACTACTTTTCTTATCTATTACAAAGCTTTATATATACTAAATATTGCTGGGAAACTCCATGTCGACATCCCTAAATCATTCTGCACCCTTGGATTGCTTCAATTTAATCTCAGCTGTTCAAACTGATTTTTGGCGCCAAAAAAGTCATAAGCAGGTATTTTTCATTTAATGAATTTTGGGTGTATGTAGAGGTGGAGGGGGTTGTTAACCAGCTGTGGAGTAGCTAAGGTGAGGTGGAAAGGTGGTGGTACAGTGGTAAAACAGGTGGAGGTGAAGGAGTGGACACAGGTGTGGAATGGGAGGGAAGGTGTACAGTGACACGGTTTTATTTTTAAACCAGTGGGGTGGTTTGGGCTTGGGGTGTTGGGCCAGCTGGGATAAGGGATTGGATTTGGGTTTGGATAATTAAAAGGGTCCATTTGGTTTTTGTAGCTAGTAAACACAAGGACCATTTTTGTAACTTCTGAAAATTAAGGGTTAAACCTGCAAATATTCCAAAGTTTAATACAAGGACCAAACTTGCCAACTTAAATAGTACAAGGTTACTTTTGATTATTTTCACTTTTTAAATTAACCAAGGACTATTTATGATACTTTTCAAAGTCGAGGGACTAAACTTGTAATTTTCTCAAAACTTATCATATGGACCAATTTTGCCATTTATGAATAGTACAAGGGTGTAGTTTGAATAATTTCCATTTTTAAACACCCAAGGACTGATTTTGACATTTTTGTAAAGTTGAGGGACCAAAGTTGTAAATTGTGATTTTAAAACTTTGAAGGGTTTGTTTTGACAACTTTTGAATCCCATGGACCTTAAATGATATTTTTGCTTAATTTTGATTTACCAGGGACTGTTTTTGACAACTTTTGAAACTTGGGGGACTAAAACTGCCAATTATGCAAACTTGATACGTTTTTCATCTGTTTTTGATATTTTTGCATTTAAAACACATAAAACACTTATTTGTGATATTTTCATCATTTTGATGCATTTCTGAGTGTTTTCAGATGTTTTTGCAGTTTAAACGGTACAAAAATGATGAGTATTTAGACACTCATCAATCCCCCACACTAAACTATTGCTAGTCCCTAGCAATCTTTTGAGAAAACTTAATGGATTTTATCTCTTTACCAAAAGCTATTACTTCTGGAGTAGCCAATTGTTTCAGTTCAAGTAAGAACCTTGGTACAATGATAACCAAATGATTTTGAGCAAATCACCAGCTTTCAACGGTTTTGATATGTCTTTACCAGAAGCCGTTTGCTTCTGGACTAGCCAACTCTTAGATAAAATATCTTTGGTGATTCGATTACCAATTATGGTTTTCCAACTGCCTTTACCACAAGCCATAAACTTGCGGGCTAGCCAACTCTTCACTAATTAAAGATATGGTGAGCTGAACACCATACAATTTTGGGCAAATTGCAAGCCGTCAACGGATTTGATATATCTTTACCAAGAGCTGTTTGCTCCTGGATTAGCCAATCCTTTTGTTTATTAGACATGGCGGATTGATAACCATAAGCTGAGTAAGTGCAAAACACTTACTCCAAAAAAAATTTGGCCAAAAATGGGGGAATTGGGTGGTATAATTACATGATAAAATTCGTGAGAATTCCCCCCCACACTAGAAATGAATATTTCCCTCAATATTCAAAGTACCGGCGGTTATGCCGAAACATAGAACGTAAAAGGGAAATACTACGGCCATTATTTGGATTTTTTTTTTTTATAGATATATATATATATACAACATGTGGGGCATCTCCCCCACACTAAGGTGGTACACACGGGTGAAAACCCATGTTTAACTACTGTTTTTGATTACCGAGTCGCTAGCTTGACTCGACCCCAAATTAATTTGTTCATGGGGAAGTAAGTGGAAGAGACAATCTCCATCGGACTTTCATTCAAGATGTTTGTATAAACATTGAAGTACGTGAAAGTTCCACACCGATGAGGTATACATAGATCCGGCTCACAAATAATAAATGAAAATGCCGGGGTCAAAGATAGTGTCTTCATTCCCGAAGGAGTGAAGAAGAGAGGAAGTCACCGAGTAGGTGAAGAAAAGAAGGAAAATCATGATGACGATCATGATAAGATCTTCTTCCTCAGGATCAAGTGCAGTTGCACTCGTTTGGATTTTATCGGTTGAGCTCTTTGGTTTGGAAAGCATCTCGGGAGGGAGGGTTGGAAAATTTGTCATAGAAATACAAACTCTCATGATTGAGAACTTTTCCCCCCGATCATGATTTTTGCCATCCAAGCGATCATACTCCGGCGGAGTCATGATATGAGTGAGTTCACCGACGAACTCCTCATGAAGAGAATCATTCACATGATGTGAATTTGTGAACTCTTGTTCCATTGTGGACTCATCACTATCCTTGTCAAAGATTGGATTCTCAAAAATTAAAGTGAATTCAGAGTCGAATTCAAATAGAGGATTGGTGAAAGTAGCTTTGAATGTTTCAGAAACAAAGTGATCAACATTCTCTATTGACTGTTAGGTGAGAAGTGAGTGAACGATCATTATCAAGGAGACTTTCAATCTCTCCCAGATCGTCTTCGAAATCAAAGAGACCATCATCACTTCCCGATGAAAGTGGATTGATGTGAGTGAGTTCATCGGTGAACTCCTCAAGAAGATGATCAGCATCAGATTGTGGGAGTGATGCCTCAACATACTCGATGTTTCCATAAGAAGCACAGTCTTCGCTACCATCGGAGAAAGTCTCAAATTGATCGTTTGAACACTCAAGAGGGGAAGAAGAATCACACATATGATCAGAAATTCCCTGTGACTCTCTCGGGATTGGGACACGGTTCTCATCACTAGACTTTATGAATTCGTCCGATTCCTTTTCAGGAACAGTGTCAAGATGCTCGTCCCCCATGTTCAGAGAGTGAGTGGGAATATCGGGTGTGATAACAACAGACTGAGGGAGTTGAGAAATATTATCTTTAAAAGGATAAAAACTCTCCTCATCATCATCATATAGAGCTGCCTTAAGAAATTGGGAACGCCTTAGAGCTGCATGCTTTAGGACTAATAATTCTTCCCTAGATTTGCGAGCCTCTCGTTCTTCAGCTAGCAATTCTCCCATGGTTTTTTCACCACTCACTTGATTCTTAAAGTTTTGAATCATATCATCAAGTGTTTTCATTGCGGTTTCAAAATCTTGGGAAATTTCTTTAGGCAACGGCTCAGGTGGAGTTTGAACCGTATGGTGTTGTGGAGGTTGGAAATTGTCAAAACCGGAAGTATAGTAATTTTGATTCCACGGTTGACATTGAAAATTATCGTGAGGACCTCCACAATTCTCACAACAGTAAAACTGTTGAGCCTGGATTGGTGAATCATATGGATATTGGTCATAACCAAAGTTCTGAGCATCACCGGAAAACTGTTCATAGACAAACGTGTTTTCGGATTGACACTCAAATCCTTGGTGAGGACCTCCACAAAATTCACAGCAGTTATGTTGATTATATGAAGATAAGTTGGGCTGTGGTGGGTAGTTGGAAAAATTTGAGGGGTCGTTAAATGAGTTCGGATTAGGATCATAATCAAATGAATTCCTCGAACCACAAAACAAACAACTCCCGTTCCGAATATCATTACCACACTGTACACACGTACACCAGCGACATGGTGAACCAAAAAGAGGCTCACCACAACCGACACAAGGAATAAACGATTCCATGAGAATAGAAGAAGTTAGAATCAAATGGATAGATGGTAAAGGGATAAAGAATCAAAAAGGGTAAGAGGGTAAAGATGGATATTTTTGGATTTTTGGATAAACATTTTGTAAATATAAGAAAGAAAATCTTTTTGGGTTTTTGTGTTTGTTGAAAACTGATTTTAAAATGTTTTCGGGAACCGTTTTGTTTTTATATAATAATAATAAGAAAATATGAACAAGGATGAAAAATATACAATGGATGTATATTCAACAATCACTGATCTGCTAAACGTAAGATTATTAGCACAGCTCCCCGGCAGCGGCGCCAAAATTTTGATCGGTCCCAAACAGTCAGGTTTTATCACACAAGCTAACCACTTGTGAATGGTCAACCGTAATAAAAGTCCAAACAGTCTGAAAACGAAATGCAATTAAATCTAGAGGAGTATAGTGTTTCCCCAGGTCGTTAAGTCCCAACGAGGTGTGAACACTGTAGTACAACGAATCTGTGATCGGGTGATATTGAATGGGAAAAGGTTTGTAGATTTGGAATATTTATACCTAAAGAGAAAGTTTGTAAATTACAGGGGCTTAAATGCAAATTAAAGAAAATTAAAATGCTAAATTATATTAAATAAACGCTATCACTATTTTTAAAATTGATGAACGTTTAAAACTAAAACGTACGTTTAATTTAAAAAACTACGTAACGTACGAAATAAAACGTGAAAATAAAGAAGGAAAATACCTACGGATATGAAAAATACATTTTTACAATCCTAATTATACTATAAAATTATTGGAAAAAGAAAATTATTTTTATAACTATTTATCTAATTTTTATTAATTAAAAACTATTTTTAACTATTTAATAATACCCTAAAATATAAGAAAATATGAAATAAAGCTAGAAAAGTGAAATTATGACTTAGAAAAATCTAAAATATGATAAAACTTATTTTGAAACTGAAAATATATTTTTTAGACTTTTTATGTATTTATTATTAATTTAAAACTATTTAAAACTAATTAAAATTAAGAAAAATAACAAATGAACAGTAAAAATAATGAAACTTTACAGGAAAATCTAAAATATTATTCTTAATCTAGGAAAAATTAAAAATTATTTTTATGAAGCTTTTCTGATTTATTTGTATTAAAAGCTATTTAAAAAGGATTAAAAACTAGTTTAAAATAAGAAAAATATCAAACAGTGCTGGAAAAATATGAAAAATTCAGGAAAAGTCTAAAATAATATTCTAATTCTATAAAAAAATATAAAAACTATGGCTTATATGGAAGAATATGAAGCTGAAGTGATAAGCAGTTCTAAATAAGCTATTAAAATAAGTTATAAGCTACAGGAATAAGCCAAATGATCAAATAAGCTGAATTATGTTAAAATAAGTCTAACTTAACTAATTAACAGTACTCTAGATCACTAAATAAGCTTAAACTAGATTTGAGCTTATGAGATTAATATTAACCAAACAGCATTCATGGGGGCACCTTTAAGCATATGCATAAGCAATCCTAATAAGCTAAGGGAAAAAACAGATATTGGGTTTTCAAGATCACCTAGCAGACTACACATGGACCAAAACTCACCCCTAAAAGCTTATTTGAATCCTGAGCAAAGGTTGCAAGTTGCCTGTAAACACACTCAGTGTGCTGAGTGTGAGACAGAGCAAATCAGCTCTAAAGGAGAACTGATTAAGAGCTTTTAGAGACTTGGAAAAATTACACAAAAATCAGATTTAAGATCTTGACCAACTGAACTAGGACATATCCCATTTTCATTAATTTTGGTTCAGAAACAAATCCATGAAAATTCAACAAAGTTTGGTGAAAAACAGATTTAACACTTTTGACTATTTGACAGATTTTGCAAAGTTTGACCAAAATGAGATTTGAGCTTATGATTCTCACTAATAGTGATGTTTAATGATTAAATAAACTTAATGCAAGCTATCTCTACTATTTCTAAACCTATATGCAAGATTATGGCTATTGATTCAAACAGTTATGGAGATTAGAGCTGAAACAAAATGATTTTGACTTTAACTGTATGCAGACTTGAAATAAGTACTGAATTGAGTGTATCTAGACTAAATAAAACTATTCTAACTGATTTTATTCACAAACCACACCTCTAGCTTAATATACTATCAAATCCAAACACTAGTTCTCAACACTGTTTTGCAATTTAAAAACTGGTCTA
The DNA here is from genome assembly GCA_910596185.1 of Chrysanthemum makinoi. Classification (NCBI taxonomy): domain Eukaryota; kingdom Viridiplantae; phylum Streptophyta; class Magnoliopsida; order Asterales; family Asteraceae; genus Chrysanthemum; species Chrysanthemum makinoi. The sequence continues at coordinate 89,490,195 of OU343216.1, forward strand.
GCTAACACAGGCCAAGGACTTAACTTTCTAATGATATAATAACTTAAAACTAAGCTACCCAAACAGAAATCAAGTAGGCATAAGCCCTTAATAATCTAAACTAATTTATGACTATTTTTATGATTTTTTATGAGTTTTTCAAGAAAATAAAGCAAAAACTATTAAAGGCTAATAAAACTAAAGAAATACACTTACAAATTGATATTAAGCAGATAATCACTAGAATAAGCTAATAATAAGCTATGCTACAGTAACATGGAAATTAAAAACAAAAACTGAAAATTGCTTACAAAGTTTTCTAAGTACAAATCAGTGAACCAAAGGCCAAATACACTTCTTAAAGCCTCCCTTGAGGTACTAATACCCTTGCAATCCAAAACCAACCATGTTCATTTCTTCAATCTTCATTTCTTCTGATTTTTTATTTATGAGCTATTTTCTAGTATTTTTGAGATTTTTAGTAAACTTAAGCTAAAACTGATTTTAATGATTAGTAAACTTATAAAAGCTTATTAGGGACTTAAGTGAGTTTAAACAACCAACAAACAACAACTTTTAATAACATCAAAGAAAAGATGAGATTTCAAATAAAAAATTGCATAAAACTGAAATTGTACTAAAACACTGGAATTGATTATTGAAATAGAGTTGAAATACACTGAGTTAACTTAGTTTAATACTAGAAAGCTTAAAATTACACTAAAAATTGAAATTACACTAAAAACGACAAACTATACTACACTAAAATTAACTACTCCTCTTCTTATCTATTACAAAGCTTTATATATACTAAATATTGCTGGGAAACTCCATGTCGACATCCCTAAATCATTTTGCACCCTTGGATTGCTTCAATTTAATCTCAGCTGTTCAAACTGCTTTTGGCGCCAAAAAAGTCATAAGCAGGTATTTTTCATTTAATGAATTTTGGGTGTATGTAGAGGTGGAGGGGGGTTGTTAACCAGCTGTGGAGTAGCTAAGGTGAGGTGGAAAGGTGGTGGTAGAGTGGTAAAACAGGTGGAGGTGAAGGAGTGGGCACAGGTGTGGAATGGGAGGGAAGGTGTACAGTGACACGGTTTTATTTTTAAACCAGTGGGGTGGTTTGGGCCTGGGGTGTTGGGCCAGCTGGGATAAGGGATTGGATTTGGGTTTGGATAATTAAAAGGGTCCATTTGGTTTTTGTAGCTAGTAAACACAAGGACCATTTTTGTAACTTCTGAAAATTAAGGGTTAAACCTGCAAATATTCCAAAGTTTAATACAAGGACCAAACTTGCCAACTTAAATAGTACAAGGTTACTTTTGATTATTTTCACTTTTTAAATTAACCAAGGACTATTTATGATACTTTTCAAAGTCGAGGGACTAAACTTGTAATTTTCTCAAAACTTATCATATGGACCAATTTTGCCATTTATGAATAGTACAAGGGTGTTGTTTGAATAATTTCCATTTTTAAACACCTAGGGACTGATTTTGACATTTTTGTAAAGTTGAGGGACCAAAGTTGTAAATTGTGATTTTAAAACTTTGAAGGGTTTGTTTTGACAACTTTTGAATCCCATGGACCTTAAATGATATTTTTGCTTAATTTTGATTTACCAGGGACTGTTTTTGACAACTTTTGAAACTTGGGGGACTAAAACTGCCAATTATGCAAACTTGATACGTTTTTCATCTGTTTTTGATATTTTTGCATTTAAAACACATAAAACACTTATTTGTGATATTTTCATCATTTTGATGCATTTCTGAGTGTTTTCAGATGTTTTTGCAGTTTAAACGGTACAAAAATGATGAGTATTTAGACACTCATCAGTTAGCTTCACAGAGGTGACAAATTTGTGCCATTCGGGATTCATGTTGTTCACAAACTTTGAGTACAGCAGAATATTTGGCATGGTCATTTTGATATTCCTCATGTCATTCACAAGCTTGTGGAATCTCACGTAATATTCATAGACACTTTCTTCTGGTTTCATCTTAAAGTGCTCAAATTCATCATACAGCTGTGATTCTCTGTCTTCCTTAGTAAATTCAGAACCTGAGAGAAGCATCTTGACATTATCCCAAACTGCCTTGGCTTCAGTGTTGTTATTGATCAACTTGTAGATGTCTTTTGGAAGACCCTGAAGTATAATGTTTGAAGCCCTGATATCAGCATCGTATGTCTTCTTCTCCTTATCACTGAGCTCATCATACGTCTTTGGTCTGTCCAATCTTAAGGTCACTGTACCATCTGCAGCAGTTTCAAGAACATCTCTGGTAGTCTTGATTTGATAAGGTCCTTCATCAATTGACTTGAGAATGTTAACTCCATTTTCATTTCCCAATCAATACAACCTAATTCGTTGAGCCCATGAGTCATAATCAGTTCTGTCAAGCATAGGTGGACGAGTATCTGATCCAGCTGCTTGAACGTCCTCAGCTACAGTCGAAACGATAGTAGGTACGTTGTTAGACATGATTACAATTTCTACGGGATTTTACTATTCTTTGATTAAACCGGAAAATTGATTCTTTCACGGGATTTTACTAAACCAAAAGAACAACCGTAAAAATGTAGCACGAAAAAGTGACAAGTCTCAATAGACAAGTAGCTAAACAGTCAACTCGCTTTGGTATCAACTCGCTAAACAGTCAACTCGCTTAAAAGACAAGTCGCTTAAAACTTAAGTCACTTAAAGAAACAACTCGCTTAAAATCCAAGTCGCATAAAGAGTCAACTCGCTAAATAGTCAAGTCGCAAACAGAGACAACTCGCTTAACAACCAAGTCGCATAAACCAACTCGCTGCCAGTACAACTCGCTTAATAGCCAAGTCACTTTAGAACTCAAGTCGCTTAAAGAATCAACTCGCTTAATAGTCAAGTCGCATAAACCAACTCGCTTCCAATTGACAAAGCAACTCGCTTCCAAATGACAAAGCAACTCGCTTCGAAGAAACGTTTTACCGTGGCTCAACTCGCTTAGTACAGTTTTCAAAAACAACCACTTTAACAATCAAAAACAGCCCAACCACGATGATTCAAACCTTCCAATTCGAAACCTAAGCACATATGATGATCCTAAACACAAAAGTACTATCAAAATTCAAACTTTAACACAAGAAATTGACCAAATGATTCAAACTCTTCTAAACACTTATAACCCCAAAAACCTTATGAAATCCACCAAAACAAAGAGCATGAAAGATGAGTGATCAAACCATGGCTCTTGATACCAATTGTAAGTTATAGGATTTCACAAACACATCAAACCATATCCATATGGGGTGTACACAAATGTTTAGAGAGAGAAAGTTCTAGAGAGAGAAAGGGAAGAGAGTTGGGAACTATGTGAAACAAAGAAAAATGGTATTGAAGCTCCAACCCTCTACCTTGGGAGGTAGAGGGTATTTATAGTGTCTTACAATAAACGCCACCTACGGGCTGTGGATCAGGCATACAGTGGGTAAAGACCCGTCCGTCCTCCACGGTGTTACTAAACTAACTACTTATTAACATAACATGACTACGACTACGACCTTTCTAAAGAGTACATATACTTGAGGTGACCGACTCTTTAACGACTGGATTTTCTAAATCCTAACATGCTTTGAAACCTAGTTATTGAATATTGATTGGTTGTCTCTTATCTTAATTGTGATTGACCTAGTATTGCGATAGGTCATTCGTTGTGTTTTTAATGCTTGATTAGTCTTTGTTGAACATTAGCTTATAGTTACTAGTGGAATTGTAGGCTAAATATCCAAAGATAACCTTAGTGTTAAGTTTATGAATCCTAGAGATTTCGTAGTCATTAACCTTAGGTAGCTTCAAAGAGTTAGGGATAAACGCATACCCTACGACCTTAGAAACACAACGCGTTAAGAATAAGGACGTGACAATTCAACCATCAATAGGAGATAACTAGGGAGTAATAACATATAAGTAAACACATTTTTAATCATCATAAGAGCACACAACAATAGACATAGACTACACTCACCTTAGATTAGATAATTAGATAAGTAGAGTAATCGGTAGAAATACCAACCCCCAAATCCAAACCCCAAGATTCGTACCTTTCAATTTTCTAAAAAACAAAAAAAGATAAAAAAATAAACTTCCTCAACCCCAACCTTAGCGTAGTAATTTCTCACAAGCAGTCCTATTCCCCTAGAGATATATCAAGCCTTTAAAGGTCAAACAGCTCCCTCTCCCTCAGTATCTCAAACAACTCTTGCTCTCACTGAAGTTGCAGCAACAGTTGAGGGGGAGAAAGCTACTGAAGAGACTCCTGCTCATACTGAGGGGGAGCCAGCTCAACCCATATCAGCAACACCAATCTCATCAGTCCCACCAACAGCAACAACCTAAATAACAATGACAACAGCAACAACATCACTAATAATCACAACCACACCTCCACTGGTAGCATCTTCTTCATCAGCTCAGGAGAAGGGAAAAGCCATAATAACCACAAAAGAGCCTGAAAAGATCCCCTATGTCATTGGTAACACTAGGTATCTGCTTACTCCAGAACAGCTAACTCCCTGCCTTGAAAAGGAAGACAAACGTAAGAAATTGGCTGAGGAGGAAAGGAAAAGCAAAGAAGCCCTTGTCCAAGTAGTGGCTGAAGAAGCTGAAAAGATTGGAATTGATCCTAAAAAGCTTGAAAAGGGACAGGCAGGCCAACAGTTCAAAGATGCTCAGAATGCTGAAATGGCTGCTATGAGAAAAAGGCTAGATGAAAAGAACAAGAAGGCTGCTGCAATCAGGCAAGAAAGGATCAATCACTACAACTGGACCATGACAAGCAGAAGGCTACCTGAGAAAATCACTGATGTGAAAATCATCCCCAGATCCAAACCACTAGCAATGAATGTCTACAGGGGGGATGATAAAAGGCATTTTGAGGTTCATGATCCCTTGAAGTTCACTGACTTTGGGATCACTACACTTGATGAGCTTGGTCCTATTATCGCGAAGAAGCAAAATGCAATGGTCAAGGAACTGATGAAATCCCTCAGCAAGCGTTATGAAAGACTCAGGGATGCACCAGCACAGCTTGGGATACAGCCAGCTCATACTGCAGCTCAAGGATCTCAACCTCAATCATCCCAAGGCAAAAGAAAAATGGTTGAATCTGAGCCTGAAGCTAAGGTCCCTGGTTTTGACTGCAACAGGGAGCTACCTGAAGGGTTTAAGTTTGTGATTTGTTTAGTTATAGAAAATCCTGAAAGAGGACTTTTCTTTATTGATGTCTATGGGAACCCAGCATTCCAAATGTGGAGTGACATTGATCAGGCAGGTGTGGTTACAATGGCAAGCTACCTACCAGTGGCCTCTCAAATCAAAACTCCTGAAAACATCAGGTTCTGCACTGACCTGAATGCCAAGATAAGAGAGCACCCTGACAAAGCAACACTCCTCGCCAAGAAACCAAAGCTAGAAGCCCTGGGAATCCACCTTGATTGACATCACTAGTAGCTTTATCATTTTGTATTTTGTATTAGTGATAGGAACCTTGTAATCTGATCAATAAACGATGTATGTTTTGTTAAAATATTCAGTGTTGCTTATTATGTTCATTAGTACATTCAGTGTAAGAAGAAGCCATTTGCTCACTTACACTGATCAAACACTTAGGCTATTTGTATATCCAAATAGGGGGAGACTGTTGGGTTCAGTGAATACCCATGATAAGGATTTAAAAGGTACACTTTTGAGGAGTCATTTAAGCCCTTAATTGATCACTTTTGTATCCGTTACTACTTAATTTCGTTCCTTTTTACTTTTTAGGTCTCTTGAAGGCAAATTGCTGGAATGACACTTATTCAGACGAAAAGGCGCGAATATACGAAGAAAATGGCCAAAGTCAAGAATCGAGACACTCAAGCTGCTGGAATTGAAGAGAACGGCGTCACTGCTTAAATGCGACGTCGTTGCGACACATCTTGAGACGACTCAGAGAGCAAATTGATATTTTACAAGTGACGGCATCAGGTTTAAAAGAGTAGGGCGTCGCAACTCAGACGGCCTAGATTTGGATCCAGACAGCGTCAGAGATTGAAGCCGACGGCGTCACGAGCATAAGGTGACGCCGTCACAGAGTTGACGTGGCCAAGACGAAACCCTAATGGCGGCAATTCGACGGCGTCACAATTAAAGAGTGACGCCGTCGCGCATTGTAATACTATATATAGAATCTGAATTTTTCAGTTTTTAGAGAGGTAGTTTTTGTGGAGTAAAAGGCTGTCTTGTGCAGTATCTTAGGGTTCCATACCCTATTTTACAACAAGATAAGTGTTTTACTTCATTAATTCAATCATGTCTTCAATTGTTTGTGTGTATGCTTGCATGTTCTCCATGTCCGGCTAATTTACTTATGTGTTTGCTTAGAAATATGAAACCTAGTTATTGAATATTGATTGGTTGTCTCTTATCTTAATTGTGATTGACCTAGTATTGCGATAGGTCATTCATTGTGTTTTTAATGCTTGATTAGTCTTTGTTGAACCTTAGCTTATAGTTACTAGTGGAATTGTAGGCTAAATATCCAAAGATAACCTTAGTGTTAAGTTTATGAATCCTAGAGATTTCGTAGTCATTAACCTTAGGTAGCTTCAAAGAGTTAGGGATAAACGCATACCCTACGACCTTAGAAACACAACGCGTTAAGAATAAGGACGTGACAATTCAACCATCAATAGGAGATAACTAGGGAGTAATAACATCTAAGTAAACACATTTTTAATCATCATAAGAGCACACAACAATAGACATAGACTACACTCACCTTAGATTAGATAATTAGATAAGTAGAGTAATCGGTAGAAATACCAACCCCCAAATCCAAACCCCGAGATTCGTACCTTTCAATTTTCTAAAAAACATAAAAAGATAAAAAAAAATAATCTTCCTCAACCCCAACCTTAGCGTAGTAATTTCTCACTAGCATTCCTATTCCCCTAGAGAACGATATCAATTCCCGAGGCTTACCCTAATACTACACTACAACGATTAGGTTCACTGCCTTGGGTGTTGAAAAACTTGCTCGATGAAAAGGAAGTTCCTTTGACCCCGAACGCGCGTTGTACGCGTATCAACCCAAACCCCTTGATTCTAGGATTTGAATAGAAAATACCCTAAGTGTTTAGTCCTTTAAACACTAACAAGTCACTGAGCGCATAGTCACTCAGTGAGCTATCTTCGGGATACTCAGTAAGAGATAAAGAAGAAGTCTCTCCACTCACTAAGGCGGAACTTAAGGGGTGAAGACTGAGTCAAGAAGAAGATGGTGGATTCAGTGAGTGATGACAGTAACTCATTGAATCCCAAAACTCCTCACCAACTACTACCACTGAAGATGAAGACTGGAGGCTATGAAAACTGAAGAATGAGCGGGACAAGGCGGGATAAGTTTGAAACAGATAAGACGAAGTCCTTATCAACCAAAGTCAAACTTTTCCTGAATCACTAACTACCAGGCTCAGTGTCATCACTGACTCGAATAAAGTAGCCTTGTCACTTACTCCAAATAGCAAATGTAAACAGAGACAAAATACATCAGTATTTTGTCTTCTGTAAACTGTCAGTTTGTCCTCTAGGATAGAGTTAAAAACTTACTTGTATAAATAGAATAAGAGATGGAGTAAAAGATTTTAAGCTTGTGCATTAATTGTAAATCACACACACAAGCAATCTTTCACTCCTCCAAATACAACTATGTCCCTGAGATAGCTCAGTAGTTCCTGTGTAGTTGTGCTTAGACTTAGCCTAAGCTTAGTGAGGAGTCATACCAAACTTGTCATTTCAATCCCAAGTACTGTTCCGCAAGTACTTGGGTAATGTATTCTTTTTTATTCGTTTTAATAAAGAATATAAACGTTGAAAATTACTCAGTGTGTTCATCTTATTAAAACTTATCTTTACTTGCATCTTTTCAGTCATTGTTCACAATTAGTTGTTTTATTGTTTTTAAACGATTGTGAAACGGGACCAACAGTTTTTATTCCTAAAGATCTAAGGGCAAACCTCACATTTTTGGGGTGAAATTTGAGTGGTAAACGGTTTTTGTGCTAGTCATATAATTCCTATCCATGAGACGCTTTATTAAGACTAAAGTTTAGCTCGCAAATGTAATAAAAAAAAAATTTAATTTGGCGCTAAAATTGCCCTAACGAATATTTCTCATAGTTTATTACACAAATTACCAAGGACAAGACAAATAATCAAGTGAGTGAATAGTTTCTAACTTCCCGTTTTATTCTCTCTCCCTACACTTAAACTGAACATTGTCCCCAATGTTCCCCGAAAGTATCAAAGTTATGATAAAGGAAGGTAAGTAAGGAAAAGAAACTAGTACTCCCCTGATTAGCTCGGTAGGATACGTGTGAAGTTGTGGTTAAATTCTTTTCCAAGAATAATGCATGAGTAAAAAGCTTCATCCAGTTTGTGTTTCTTCTTCTTGCCAAATATAACCTGCACACTTATAAGAAAACAAACGAAGCCTTCGCGTAAAATCGACGGTAAAACTATATATGACACATAACTACACTAGAAAGCAAGTAAGATATAATGCTTGTGGAATGGATGTTTGCAGTTTTTCTAGAAAATTAAGACCTGGGAATTTCCAAAATTTTTAAGTTGCACAGAAAATGAAAACTGATTAATCTGTTTCTACATAGCCTGACGTCGTCAGGCTTTAATCCTGACGCCGTCAGGTTGTCCTGACAGAAAGTGGTCTGCTGCGTTTTTCTGGAAAAATTACATCTTTAAAACCTGGAAAAATTCCTGCAAAACATCCATTATGACTCGATACAAGCATTTGACTCTAACAAAGACACATATATCAATTTCAATAGTTGTAATTCTCATGTTCATGTTCTTCAAAAACGTATGTGATCTTCCCTACACTTATCTTTTTGTAAAATACCTTTATAGGTAATTAAGACGAGGTTAAAGACAAAATAAAGCATTTTCACAAAGTCTAACATGAGAATAAACAACAATGAAAAAGATATAAGACACACAAAAATTAAAAAACAAAACAAGCAAACAATTAATCATGGGTTGCCTCCCATGAAGCGCTTTTCTTTATTTATGAGTCTTGTAGCTAGACTCGAATTCGTGCTCCTACGTTGTCTCATGCACGCTTACGTGCCCGTATCTAAGCCATTTTAATGTTCTCTCATCTTTCTTGTAATCATCTCCTAATTCTAGGCATTTTTTATAGTACCTTTCATTTTTCTCATAAGTATGTCTAAGTCCCCATTGTTTGTCTCTTTTACTAAGTATCGGAATGGGAGCCATCCGATTACAAGCCTCTATATCTTTGTGTTTAAACCTAGGGTGCGTACGGGGCATTTGATAGACAAGATCCTCAACTTCACTAGAGAATGTGACTAAACCATCAACCATCCGTTCATTCAACTTAGTCATTCTCTTAAAGAGTTTTCCAAATATCACTTGAGTGAGGCTTCCATTAATGAATTCTCTTAAGTTTTCTAAAACCATGAATTCAACCAAATAGGCAAAACTTCCAACAAACACGTGCAAGTGAGTGACCGCATCAACAACATTGTTCCCTTGATAGACTAACTCATTCACCTTAATTTTATTATATAGATTCCTTGAGATTAAGTTTAAAGGTAAGAATGAATTCAAATAAGTATCAAAACTCTCAAATCCTATCTTACGAGGGAATTGCATGTTGAAGAGGCTATCAACCTCAATTCTACACCTAGGGTCAAAACATTGGGAGGGGTCTTCTTCCATCTCAAACCTAACTTCATCGATGACTTCCCCGTTGTCAATTGCCTCTCCGTCATCAAATTCCTTATCGAAATCCGAATCGTAGAAAGGACTATTATGTTGCCAATTTATTTCATTATACCTTAGGTGATTTCCAAAGTGGTGAACGGGTGAAGGTTTTGTGGGATTATTTTTTCCATTGTGGGATTGGGATTGGGAGCGGGTAATGCAAAGTTTCTCTGGCGAATCATGGTGAGTGATGAGATTTACAAACAAAAACACAAATAAGGGGGATAGACCACAAGGAAGCTAATGAAAATAAGAAAAAATCTTACTTGATAGGAATCAAGCAAGGGAACCTAAACGAGATAGAGATCTAACTAGCTATTCTATTCCCCGGCAGCGGAGCCAAAAACTTGATGCGCGCGGAAGGCGCGTTCGGGGTCAAAGGAAACTTCCTTTTCTTCGAGCAAGTTTTTCAACCTCATAGGCAGTGAACCTAATCGTTGTAGTGTAGTATGGGGTAAGCCTCGGGGATTGGTATCATTCTCTAGGGAATAGGAATGCTAGTAAGAAATATATGACGAGAAGGTGGGGTTGAGGATGATTCTTTTTTTATCCTTTTTATGGTTTTTTAGAAAGCTAAGGTAAATATCTAGGGGCAATTGGTTGGGGGTGGTACTTCTACCGATTACTCTACTTTATCTAATTATCTAATTACTATGGGTAGCTTATGTCTAATTGAAGTGTGCTCGTATGATGATTAAAGATGTTTTCACCTAGATACTATTACTCCCTAGTTATCTTTTATTGGTCAGTTGAGTTGTCACGCCCTTTATCTTAACGCGTTGTATTCCTAAAGGTCGTAGGTATGCGTGGTCCCTAGTTCTTTAAGGTTATCTCTCGTATATGACCTACGGAATCAGCAAGCCTAGGCCATTTCATCCATAGACCATATCATCATAAATCATACTCAAGCATTAAATACAACGAAGATGCCTAGTTGTACTCCTAAGCCAATTTCAATTAAGATAAGAAATAACCTAACAATGATCAATAACTAGGTTTCATAGATCTAAGCAAACACACAAGAAATTTAGCTAGACATGATAGACAAGCAAGCATACACACAATCAATCGAATATGAGATAGACATAATGATAATTTGGATTAATAAACTTATCTCGATGTGTAAAATAGGGTATGGGACCCTAAGATACTGTCCAATTCGGACTACAAACGATTTAGGGTTTTTTCTCCAAAAGTATACCTCCCAAAATACAAAAAAATCGAATTCTATATATAGATTTACAACTGCGACGGCATCACCTTTTGCATGGGACGTCGTCAGCTCGCCGTCATTAGGGTTTCGTCTGGGCCAAGTCATCGATGAGACGGCGTCACCTTAGAGTTGTAACGTCGTCGGTCTTCAGTTGAGACGTCGTATTGATTCTAGATCTGGGCCGTCTGAGGTGGAAACTGTGAGTGACGCCCTCCATATTTAAAGCGTGATGCCGTCAGGTTATGTGACTAGAAATTCCACTGAGCTGTTGCGTGCATGTTTTGATCAAGTATTCATAGAGGGACGGCATCGCCCTTTAGTTGGGACGCCGTCACGTACTGTTGATCAGTCTTGAGTGGCTTTGATCTTGACTTTGCTATTTTCTTCATGTATTTTCTCTTTTTCGTCCAAATGTGCTTCATTCGAGCATTTTGCTTCCAAAAGACCTAAAAAGTAAAAAGGAACGAAATTAAGCAGTAACGGATATAAAATGTGTCGAAATAGGGCTTAAATGACCCCCTAAAAGCGTACGTTTTAAATTTTTATCAACTTATGTCAATCTATTTGGTTTGTGTGTTGGATATTGATAGACAAGTATATAAGTAAGTAATGCACAAGATAAAGAGTAAAGGAACACAAAACCACGACATGAGTGATATGTGCTTAAACACATACCTTTTCATTATCAAAACTGACCCAAAATAACCAAGAAAGAGCCGTTTATTGTTAACATTTGCGTGTTTCTTGAGTTTTTGCATGCGCAGGTACGGATGTGACAAAACAGACAAAAGAAAGCCAAAACCGAAGAAAACCGAGCACGAGAGAAAGAAGAATGCTAAAAGCCGAGGCTGGGAAAGGAATTTGCAAGTTTGGACAATCAATTCTCAAAATGGCAGTTTTAGTCCCTGAAGATTCAGAATTGTCATGTTTAGTCCTTGGAAGTTTCAAAAGTTGCAAATTCAACCCTTGGATTATTTGAAGATTGGCAAAGTTAGTCCTTGATCAAATTTTCAGATTTACAAGTTTGGTCCCTGGATTTTCAGCATGTACCATATTAGTCCTTGAAATACTACATGAGTCCAAATATAATCCTAAGTTCAAAATCTCTTTGGCCCAAAGAACCAACATAAACCCACGGCCCAACTATTTTACTTACCCGGTTTATCCAATCCATACCCGGATCCCCAACCCTTATACCCGACCTTTACCCGTTCCCACTTAAACCCACGGTCAAACAGTCAACCAAATCAAATTATTATATAAAAACTCACGCGCCAACTTTTACCCCCAATTACCCAGAACTTAGAACCCTAAATTACCCCGCGTCCTAATTGAGCAAATTAACCACAATTAAGGGTATATTCGTACAATCACTGACACATATCTGACACACGGATGCCAGCTTGGCAATCCGTGTGTCATTCCCATCAATCCTTGCTCTCTGATTGGTGCTTGAGACGTGGCAAATGTAATCCAAGGGTCAAGATGAGAAGATGAGAGGTGGATAGTAATCTGACGATTGTAAAGAGTCCAGAGAAAGCACATATTTCAGATTTCTAGATTCTTCTTAGCTCTAGGCTTGGCTATAAATAGCCCCTTTTACTCACGAATTGTATCATCTTTTCTTTCAGTAGCATAGTTGTAGTTTAATTTCATTTTAATGTTTTTAATTAATATTAAGCTTTTGTAATTCCTTTGTAATCTCAAATTTTATGTTTTAATGAAAGTTATTTTTGTTCTCAAATCCTTGTTTAAGTTTTAAATGTTTCTTATTATTGCTTATTAGAGTTGCTTATTTCATGTCAGCTTATTTCAAAATAGTTGCAGTTTAATTCTCTCATTAAAATCAAAAATATAAAAAAAAATATATAGTTGAAAAAATAAAAAAATAAAAAATACTCTCTAGTTCTTATAAGATTACTAAAAGCTTCAGCTACTGTTTACTTAGGTTCATTTAAGCTTATTATAGCTTATAGTGAGCTTACTTCTGTTTCATACTCAAAATTTATTGAAATCTCTTATTCAGTCAACAAAAGTCAACTGCTCATTAAGGAAGAAGGATTTGGTGAGTTGCTGATATTTGGATGGTTATGGGTTGATTCTGTGTTGAATTTGGGTTGAATTCAGTTAGGTTAGTGGCTATTTGTTCTTTGGCAAGCCATAGTGGCTAGGACCACATGTAAGTCATTTCTAAAATATTGCATAATCTGTTGAAGTTTGACACTGTGGTATTTGATAATTTAGATCTGTTCATTTAGCTGTTATTAGGATAATTTTGATTCAGTGCAAGTGATAGAGTAGGCTAGTTAAGTAGTTAGTTTAGTAAATTGCAAAACAGTTAGTATAACTAGTGTTTGGATTTAATACTTAATCTGAGATAAAGCTTAGTTCAGTGGTTAATTGTAGTTGCTAGAGTTACATTTAGGCATAGTATAGTTAAGTAGTTCATTAATTTGTGCTCTAGAATCTTGAAAGTCAAAATTGCATTGAACCTGATCTCATATGCATATCTGTTAGCATCAGTTTGTGGATTCTTGCATTTTAGGTGTAGAAACATCATAGATATCTTCATTAGGTCTTATTTCATCATAAATCATCATTTACATCCTGTTTTTGAAGATCAAAGCTCATTTTAGTCAAACTTTGCAAAAACTGTCATAAGTCAAAAGTGTCAAAACCAGTTTTCCACCAATCTTTGTAGAATTTTCATGTGTTCAGTTCTAAGCTAAAATCATTGAAACTCTGGGATAAATAAGTTTAATTGGTCTACTTTTGGAAACTAAATTTTGTGGAATTTTTAGAAACTGTTATAAGCACTTTATAAGCTCTTCATTAGAGCTAATTTGCCCTGTCTCACACTCAGCATACTGAGTGTGAACCAGGCCTTCTTGTAGCCTTTGCACAGGGCTCATTCTAGTTAGCTAGGACCTGAGAATTGGTCCAGTTGTAGTTTGCTTGGTGATATTGAGGACTACTGATCTTTTTTTCACATTAGCTTATTAGATAAGCTATTGCTTAAGCTCATAGATAGAGGGTTAGGGCTGATTGGCTTGAGTTGTCAACTAGTATCAAACTTTTATAGATTGCTTTTCAGAGGTTGAGATTAGCTTATATAGATTGCATTTAAGTTGTTTTAGCATATTCTAGCTTCTGTGATCAATTAGTGCTTATCAGTGGCTTGTAGCTTATTACAAGTGCTTATTTAGAAGGCAGTTTCACTACAGCTCCAAATTCTTGCACACTAGCATAGGTTTTGATATTTTTCCTAGGTTTAGAATAATAATTTAGAATTTTCCTGAATTTTTCATATTTTTCCAACTTTGTTTGCTATTTTTCTTGATTTAAACTAGTTTTTAATACTTTTTAAATAGCATTTTGTTAGGAATTAGAAAATTCCTTAGTGAAGAGTCGGTCACCCCAAATGTTATCTAGCTTAAGTTAGCTCGTAGACTTGTCATTAGTTTCGTTATTTAGTAGTTTATTTATTAGTTTGTAGCGTAGAATAGTTTAGTGCAACACCGTGGAGGAAGGACGGGTCTTTACCCACTGTATCCCTGATCCACAGGCCGATAGGAGGTCGTGTATTGTGTAAGTATAAATACCCCTTCCATCCATGGAAGGGGTGGTGCTTCATTTTAATCTAATCTTTCATTTGTGTAAACCTCTAGCAAGAACACCCTCTCTCTCTACTAACTCTCTAACTATGGCAAACATGTATTTTGATCATCCAAGACCACCCGAATCATCAACACAATAATATTTGGATCCTACAATTGGTATCAAGAGCCAAGTTTTTTTGTGTTGTATTGATTTGTGTGGTTCGCACCATGGTTGTTGTTTATGGTTTGTTTTGGTTCATGTTGCTAACTGTTTTGTTACTATTTGTTATGGTCGGAATAACTTTCTTGTTCCTATTCTTGTGAGAATCTGTTTGTAACATGCTTTTGGATATCTCTTTTGGTCAAAACTGTCATGTGGTAACCTATCATGTGTCTTGTCCAAACATCTTTTGTCCAAATAGCTCTTTATGAAACTCTTCAATATTCATCTTTTGTGATACAGTTCTTTACATGGGTCATAAACTGTATTGTCAATGTGGTCTATTTGGTAACTTTTCTTGGTCAAACAGTCAAAAGAAGCAGTTTTATGCAGTTTTCTTTGTTTCTAATAAGCTGGTCGGAAAAGTGGTCGGAAAACTCATATATTCTTGCTAGCGAGTTGTCCTTTAAAGATGTCCAGATTCACTGTATTGCAGTAGCGACTTGTGCTTAAACATAGCGACTTGCTTTTGAGCATAGCGACTTAAAAAATGACCTTAAAGACCTAGCGACTTGTTATTTAACAAGTCGTAGCGACTTGGCTAGCGACTTGGCTAGCGACTTGGCTAGCGACTTGGCTAGCGACTTGGTTAGCGACTTGGTTAGCGACTTGACTCAAGACCATTGTCACTAGCGACTTGACCTTGTAACAGAAATGAAGAAGAAGAGTGACTGAACCAAGACCACGACCACAAATAGACTCAAACCGTATACCATTAACAACAAATACCATATTCAAAATGACAGACGACCACAAACAATATACCGAAAACAATTTCACGACCTCAGTTTCTTACATCATTGGTACATGGTTAAGTTAACGAAAATGAGAAGCCTCGAAACTTTCTCAACAGATCCGAAACTAATATCCAACAAAACCCAACAACTTCATACTATCCTAACCTATCCTCCATCTTCTACATCTTATCAATTGACTCAAAAGGAAAATACAAATGATCTCAGTCTTGGAACAACTTTTTGAATCTGTTAAAAGATTTTATAAGTGAACCATTAAACATCATAGATCAATGACTTGTGACTCTATTCGAATATAAAGTGAGAAATATGACAAGAATGTCACTTTCTATCTTTCTTTCGTTCATGACCAAAATCAAAACATAAAAACAAAAAACGATTCTTAAACCTACCCGAGACCCTTATTAGGTCTTGAAGATCGAGTAAGTCATCATCTTTCATGGAAGCCATCCCAAAACCGTAGCCATACCTGTGGCGTTAATAGTGAACTCAAGCCAACCCTGTGGCGAGCAAAGAAGGTGCCTTGTTCGAGATAGTATGATTTGCTTTGTTCATATGGCGTCTGATTTCTTGAATTTGGGAAGTGAGATCATCGTGGGAAGCTAGTATAACTGCAGTTTTTGCGAAAGAAATTATAGGGTTTGATGGTTTGAGATGAATCTGGGTGTGAGATTGAAATGATTTGGTGAAAGGATAAGAGAAAGAGGAGTGTTTTTTTTTGTTGGTAGGCGAATGATAAATGTGTCTAGGGTTATGTTAATAACCTAATATTTAGGTTATCACACGTTTCATATAACCGGCTTTTTGTGTTAAGGAGATGGATCATTGCAATCATTTAATGGGCTGCATAGTTTTTTTGTTGAAGTGGGCTTTTGGTTGGATGGTATTAGGTGTACAATTGCTTGTATCGTGCATTATCATGGGCTGAGCGATCTGATTATTTTGTTTTGGCCGTGTGATGCTTTAAGATTTGTGATATGTACATATATGGGCTCAAGTGACATTGTGGTACAATGCAGTGGTGGTAAAATAAATTTGTGTTATCCAAATTTCGTTATCACTAAATTTTGGATACATAAGTTTCAATACTTTTCGAAAATGAGTAATTGTGTGGTCATGATCTTTCACGGATGATATATTTGTCTAAGTCTAATGCGAGCATATCATTTGGCTATCACATCTCATTGGATTTGAACTAATGTGTTGGATCAAAAGTGTTGTTATGATGTTGAACTAATATTTTATCATTATGAGATGAGAGTTGGTACTTAATCATGCAATTTGAAGATATGACTTGAGAATTAATGAGATTTGATTATGAGACTTGTTGGATGATGAGATTTGATTGATACATTGGTTTATACATTATCACGGAGAATATTATTTCACGGCTTGAAGTGTTTATTGGAAAAATATGGACTACGGAGTTGTTTGTACGGTATTCCTTATTTGGACTTGAAGTGAAGATTTCCAGGCGCGTCTACTTATTTTGTCTTCTTTCTTTCTACCATTCTGTGAAGATGACTTGTTTGGACGTTTATACGGGGTGATAAAGACTTGGCTATTTAGTTGCGTTTGTGATTCTTTCTCACTTAACCCACAACGTAGCTATCACTTCGGTGTCTCACTCAGTTGAGAATGTCAAGAGGTTTTGTACATTGGGTACACCGTTTCTTGTTCACGAGGATTAGTACAAGTTTAAGTAACAAATCTGGGGAATTTTACGTCATGTTCAAGTTTGATATACCGGGTTTACTTCTCCATGTGGTCACTGCAATAGCCGACAGATTGCGTGAATGATGTGTTTACCAAGTGTTTATTGGATGGTTGACGATTTTGTTGATGTTGGATTATGATTCGTTGATGAACCACTGCATGTTCCCCTAAAACAGATATTCACTGAAACCAAAGTTGTCATAACACAATCAAGCTGACATTGTTTATGGTTTTGTCTTGATTTTGTAAAATCCCGCGAAAGAACCTATTTCTCGGTTTAAATCATAGACTTGTAAAATCCCGTGACGATAGAAACATCCTGGTAAAAGTAATGTGCATTTCCGGATCTATCTTACAGTTTACTCTTGGTTTTGTAAAATCCCGCGAAAGAAAATATTTTTCGGTCTAAACCATAGAGTTGTAAAATCCCGTATTGATGGAACCATCCTAGAGTAAAGGAAAGTGTATTTCGGAATCTTTTCTGATGCTGGTGCTACGGTTTCTGCTTCGAAGAAGGGATAAAAGGGTGAATTTCTTGAATTGGATGTGTGTTTGGATTATCGTCATGGCAGTTTGGTTATTACATGGTTTTACGGGGTGATGTGCTTTTAACCATGGTCGGGATGAAAACCATTATCATAGTTCACTCTAAATGTCAAAGGAGGCTAGAATTGAGCTTTGAACAAGAAGATGTGACAACGGAGTTAATTCACTATTATTTGTTTGAGGTTGAAGTGAAATATCACGTGCAAGTGTACTTAGTATTTGAAGGTATCGGGGATGGTTGGATGAAGATTCTTCAAGATCCTTGTTCGAGCTTCTTATCAAAAAATGAAGACTTGGAAATCTAGTTATTGTTGGGTGTCTTTTACCTTTTCTTTTACCACTTGGGGGAATTGGGCTCTTACCATCACAAAATAACTATCACTTTAAGGAGTTACGTTGTAGTGCTCAGTGTCACTTTCAATTGTGGATTTTCAAGAGGTGATATACGTCTAATACTCGATGGTTGGTTGGTTGAAGAGTATAGAGTACTTAGAGATTCAAATGGGCATGAAGTCTCAGCACCGCTCTTTGTTACATATGTGCAAGTTTAAGTCACGAGTTCGGGTTAGTTTACTTCAGGATCAAATTCATCATATTGGGTTATCTCCTTCAGCTGTCACTTCAAAGAGCCTACTGAATGATAATGGTGATTGATTACATGTTTTGCTAAGAGAGTTGAAAAGAGAGAGATTATGACGTCTGTTCACATCAGTTCAGGCCTCGTACTCCAAAGAAAAGAAATGTGTACGTTTCAGTGCGCATTATCTTCCGAAGAAGAGAAATCTTCTTATGACGTATGAACACATCTGTTCATGCCTCGTTCCCTAAAGAAAAGAAATGTGTACGCTTCAGTGCGCATTATCTTCAAAAGAAGAGAAATATTCTTATTATGACCATTCTCATCAACATACTTCATACTTTTTCCATGCACTTCAGTCATCAAGTGAACCGGGCTACCACTGATTGTTTTCTCATTCCACTTGCTCGATTATAATGAAGATGGCGACATCATGTGCTTATTTTGCGGGAGAAAAGTGTGAATAGAACATTCGGATGGATTTCACTTATTTAGTCAAGAATGGCATCTCCGTATGCAATTCTTGAGGGGAGAAGAAGTGTGAATTTTTTGCATTGTTGATTGACATTTGAGAATATAAATGGTCATACGGCTCTAAACTCATGTAAGAACCGAGCTTCTTCTTATCGGGTCATCTTTACATGGAGTTTTTCTCTCTTCTAAGAGCCGTTGGTTGACATCTTCACTCGGATTGATGAGTTTATCTACAAAGTGCTTCCGGTTAATGCTTCACGTATACATCAACATGATGATTCCGAACAATCTCTCTGTTCTTGTTTGATGTGATTGGTAGTTTGGCGTTACCATCTTGTGTGTTCGTTGCGGCCTTATTGCTGATTTCCTTGATGAACATCTTTCTGTTCTTGTTTGATTGGGAGAGATTTTAGTTAAGGGGATTTGCAAGATGTAAGTTAATTGGGATGCTGTTTGGTGGGATGCTTTTGGTGTGAGTTGAAGATGTTAACTATCTATTCCCCAACTGCACAATCTTGAAGAAGGTCGAGTCTACAGTCTGTTCTACATTTTTTGCTACATGTTAGAAGACTAAAGACGTGTTGCATCTAACGATCTAAAGACTTCTTCTTAATCTGGGCATTTATCAAACAGATTGTCGGTTTGGGAGAGCACTAATTGAGAGTTATATGTCAGATTTAATCCCCAATTAGACTTGCTCATATTCTTTAGCAGTGACTCCTCGAGACGTTGTTATTGACTATTTCACGTATTGGACATTTGACACAAGTTGATTACTTCGAAGTTAATCATTTATCACTTATTTGAGATTGAAGTTGACTTTCACAAAGGTGTGTTCTTATTTGATAACTTGCTCGGGCTTAAGAATTTGAATTGAAGACTTGGTTTATCTAGTTACCGCCAGTCGAGGTGGATGGTTGAAGACCTGGTTAACTATCACTATTAGGAGTTACTTTGTTTTACTCACTGTCACACGCATATGACGGTGTGGATAATCGCAAGAGGTGTTAATGTCTCATACTTTGTTTGGGTAGTGAGTACTTAGAGATTTGCTTGAAGCATAAATTCTCGACACCGTTCTTCCATCATTAAGTGCAAGCTAAAGATACAAATGTGGGGAAGTTGACTTCAGTTTCAAGTATGGTATAGCGGGTTTTCTTCTTCAGTGGTCACTTCAAATTGTCTACCGAAGGGTTGATATAAATAGTCAGAGAGAGTCTTCAGCAAGTTGATTCTCACAAAGAATTCAAGTGTTCTTCTCAACAAATTTCTAGTATACGGGCTTTCAATGAGATGCTGATTCTGAAGCATCAAAACCAGCAAGGGGAAAGGAGACACGCATCTAAACGCGAGTAATCTTGATGAGCTTAATTCTTCTAAGTGATTGAAGATATCCCGGGAAGACAAATGTTATTACAGCAGAGAAACTCAAGGTTTGACTCATGGCGAGTAAACTTGATGAACTTAACTCTTCTAAGTGATTGAAGATATTCCGAAAACAAATCATGACCGCAGAGAATCTCAAGGTTTTACTCATCAAGGCGTTTAGTGTTCTTATTCCAACTATGTGGGGAAGAGATGTTAGAGAAAGTTTCTGAAGATAAAAGAGGTACACAAGTATGACATATTCTGGGGAGATAAATGTATAACATGAGGGAGGTGTTATCAGTTATTCTCTCGTTGGGAATGTGTGTACTTCGGATTCTTGGGCTTCATACACATTCATCGGGACTCAAAGATGTGAACATAAGGGAGGTGTTCTTCATTACCCTCATGATGTGTATTCGGGAGAGTTCTTTGATATTGGTGTACTTCGGGTTCTTGGGCTTCATACACGTTCATCAGGGAAGAAAAATGTGAACATGGGAAGGTGTTCTTCATTCCCTCATGAAGTGTATTCGGGAGAGTTCTTGAGCATTATACTAAGAGACTGACTACATCAACTCAACTACTTGGGGGAAGTGTTCTCTTGACACCTTTTGGAATGGATTGCGTCAGAATTCAGTGGTTATGAAATTTGAGAAGATTATTTATGAGTGGGATGATACGTTGCTATTCTTCTTGATGATATAACCCCGAATGGAGATCCTTGATTATCGTTCTTAAATGGAGCAGCGGATTTATGGTAATGGTGTGCTTTTCTGTGCACCTGGCTAAGGCAAGCTTGAAATAGAGCTTCGAACCGCCTAAAGGATTTTCGGTTTGGGGAAGCTGCCAAAGTCTCACTTCGTGATGGTTCTTATTTCTTTCAATTCAAGAGCCCTTGGAAGCTTTGGTGGTGGATGTTTAAGAGATGACAAATTCTATCTTCTACGACGTCGCTTCGATATCCTTATCTCGGTACTCGTATCATCATCCTCTTTAACTATATCATCTATTCTATCTTTGTATATATTTATTAAAAAACCAAATACAAAAATATAAAACCAGCAAAACAAAATACAAAAATATAAAACCAACAAAAAGAAAATAGAAAAATATAAAATCTTCAAAAAAATCCATAAAAAATCAGAAAATTTGAAAAAGACCAAAAATATGTTTTCCAAGACATGTCTTCTGGTATCGATAACATCTACGGTCTTAGAAATGTCATTCAATAATGACACGGGACCATAGATGAAGTTCGAGCAGGAGGTGTAGATATTCTTTTCTAAACATGTCACAAAATATGATGGCTTACAGTTACTTCAGACTGTAACCCGTGCTTAAAAAATGGCTTGCAGTTATTTCAGACTGTAACCCGTGCTAAAACTATGGTTTGCTATTATTTATGATAGCAACCCGCTCTTAAAAGGAAGGAAAGTGCTTCGCTTAAACGTTTTTCACAAATATCATGCACTTATCCTAAAACACTTTGAGGAAAGTATGTCGAAGGACTGCTGTTCCTACACAAATGTTTTTCCGTCTAAAATTCTTCAGAAAAATATTTGTTGTTTTCCAAAAATGGTGGTAGAATGAGTCTTTAACAACAATCGCCAGAGTTTTATTAATTGAACTCAATCAATGACTTCAAAGACTTTTAAACTTTTCAAAAAATGAGTCATTGATTGAGGGGATAATGTTTTCAAATCTATATCATCTAACTTTCATTAGATTAAATGATAATATTGAGTGATGAATGCTATGGAGGAGATTATTTGATGACATTTATGGGCCATTCTCCCATATATTGATTGATATGTTACATTGACTTTTATTAGTCGATTGATGTTTGGGTGATGTCGACCACCATATATTTGTATGTGTGTTCACTAACGTATGCGGGTATATTGGTATAAAAGAATGTTCCCGATCCGGATCCCACAATTGAAGATGATTGGATGCCGAAAGGAAAGGGTAACAATATCTTGTGTTGACAAATGAAGAAACGGAGCTTAATTGGACTTCTATGGAGAGTTGGCATAAATGCAACATAAGAGGTCTCATTGCATCAGAGATGGTTTTTTCTATGTGATTGAAGAAACGGAATTGGACCTGCAATTCAAAATGCAACATAAGAAGAAGTCTCACCAAGATATGCATTTTCTTTCCAAGCCCCTCAAAGAACAACAGAGCTTCTAACCACTTAACGAATCTTTGTGCAGGATACCATTTAAAACAATTTTTGAGTAAATTGAATTAAATTGTTTTGAAAAATGGAAAAATGTTGTTTTGAAATATATTGGACTAAATTTTGAAAAATCACCGGACTT
>OU343216.1:89512894-89560500 GCA_910596185.1 Chrysanthemum makinoi
TTACCTTAGCTTTCTAAAAAATCATAAAAAAGATAAAAAAGAATCATCCTCAACCCCACCTTCTCGTCATATATTTCTTACTAGCATTCCTATTACCATAGAGAATGATACCAATCCCCGAGGCTTACCCCATACTACACTACAACGATTAGGTTCACTGCCTATGAGGTTGAAAAACTTGCTCGAAGAAAATGAAGTTTCCTTTGACCCCGAACGCGCCTTCCGCGCGCATCAAGTTTTTGGCGCCGCTGCCGGGGAATAGAATAGCTAGTTAGATCTCTATCTCGTTTAGGTTCCCTTGCTTGATTCCTATCAAGTAAGATTTTTTCTTATTTTCATTAGCTTCCTTGTAGTCTATCCCCCTTATTTGTGTTTTTGTTCGTAAATCTCATCACTCACCATGATTCGCCGGAGAAACTTTGCATTACCCGCTCCCAATCCCAATCCCACAATGGAAAAAATAATACCACAAAACCTTCACCCGTTCACCACTTTGGAAATCACCTAGGGTATAATGAAATAAATTGGCAACATAATAGTCCTTTCTACGATTCGGATTTCGATAAGGAATTTGATGACGGAGAGGCAATTGACAACGGGGAAGTCATCGATGAAGTTAGGTTTGAGATGGAAGAAGACCCCTCCCAATGTTTTGACCCTAGGTGTAGAATTGAGGTTGATAGCCCCTTCAACATGCAATTCCCTCGTAAGATAAGATTTGAGAGTTTTGATGCTTATTTGAATTCATTCTTACCTTTCAACTTAATCTCAAGGAATCTATATAATAAAATTAAGGTGAATGAGTTAGTCTATCAAGGGAACAATGTTGTTGATGTGGTCACTCACTTGCACGTGTTTGTTGGAAGTTTTGCCTATTTGGTTGAATTCATGGTTTTAGAAAACTTAGGAGAATTCATTAATGGAATCCTCACTCAAGTGATATTTGGAAAACTATTTAAGAGAATGACTAAGTTGAATGAACGGATGGTTGATGGTTTAGTCACATTCTCTAGTGAAGTTGAGGATTTTGTCTATCAAATGCCCCGTACGCACCCTAGGTTTAAACACAAAGATATAGAGGCTTGTAATCGGATGGCTCCCATTCCGATACTTAGTAAAAGAGACAAACAATGGGGACTTAGACATACTTATGAGAAAAATGAAAGGTACTATAAAAAATGCCTAGAATTAGGAGATGATTACAAGAAAGATGAGAGAACATTAAAATGGCTTAGATACGGGCACGTAAGCGTGCATGAGACAACGTAGGAGCACGAATTCGAGTCTAGCTACAAGACTCATAAATAAAGAAAAGCGCTTCGTGGGAGGCAACCCATGATTAATTGTTTGCTTGTTTTGTTTTTTAATTTTTGTGTGTCTTATATCTTTTTCATTGTTGTTTATTCTCATGTTAGACTTTGTGAAAATGCTTTATTTTGTCTTTAACCTCGTCTTAATTACATATAAAGGTATTTTACAAAAAGATAAGTGTAGGGAAGATCACATACGTTTTTGAAGAACATGAACATGAGAATTACAACTATTGAAATTGATATATGTGTCTTTGTTAGAGTCAAATGCTTGTATCGAGTCACAATGGATGTTTTAGGAATCTTTCCCAGGGTTTTAAAGATGTAATTTTCCAGAAAAACGCACCAGACCACTTTCTGTCAGGACAACTGATGGCATCAGGATTAAAGCCTGACGACGTCGGCTATGTAGAAACAAGATTAATCGTTTTCTTTTTCTGTGCTACTTAAAAATTTTAGGAAATTCCAGTCTTAATTTTCTAGAAAATCTGCAAACATCCATTCCACAAGCATTATATCTTACTTGCTTTCCAGTGTAGTTGTGTGTCATATATAGTTTTACCGTCGATTTTACGCGAAGGCTTCGTTTGTTTTCTTATAAGTGTGCAGGTTATATTTGGCAAGAAGAAGAAACACAAACTGGATGAAGCTTTTTACTCATGCATTATTCTTGGAAAAGAATTTAACCGCAACTTCACACGTATCCTACCGAGCTAATCAGGGGAGTACTAGTTTCTTTTCCTTACTTACCTTCCTTTATCATAACTTTGATACTTTCGGGGAACATTTGGGACAATGTTCAGTTTAAGTGTAGGGAGAGAGAATAAAACGGGAAGTTAGAAACTATTCACTCACTTGATTATTTGTCTTGTCCTTGGTAATTTGTGTAATAAACTATGAGAAATATTCGTTAGGGCAATTTTAGCGCCAAATTTAATTTTTTTTATTACATTTGCGAGCTAAACTTTAGTCTTAATAAAGCGTCTCATGGATAGAATTATATGACTAGCACAAAAACCGTTTACCACTCAAATTTCACCCCAAAAATGTGAGGTTTGCCCTTAGATCTTTAGGAATAAAAACTGTTGGTCCCGTTTCACAATCGTTTAAAAACAATAAAACAACTAATTGTGAACAATGACTGAAAAGATGCAAGTAAAGATAAGTTTTAATAAGATGAACACACTGAGTAATTTTCAACGTTTATATTCTTTATTAAAACGAATCAAAAAGAATACATTACCCAAGTACTTGCGGAACAGTACTTAGGATTGAAATGACAAGTTTGGTATGACTCCTCACTAAGCTTAGGCTAAGTCTAAGCACAACTACACAGGAACCACTGAGCTATCTCAGGGACATAGTTGTATTTGGAGGAGTGAAAGATTGCTTGTGTGTGTGATTTACAATTAATGCACAAGCTTAAAATCTTTCACTCCATCTCTTATGCTATTTATACAAGTAAGTTTTTAACTCTATCCTAGAGGACAAACTGACAGTTTACAGAAGACAAAATACTGATGTATTTTGTCTCTGTTTACATTTGCTATTTAGAGTAAGTGACAAGGCTACTTTATTAGAATTGGTTGATTATGAGCCTGTTTGTAGTTAGTGATTCAGTGAAAGTTTGACTTTGGTTGATAAGGACTTCGTCTTATCTGTTTCAAACTTATCCCGCCTTGTCCCGCTCATTCTTCAGTTTTCATAGCCTTCAGTCTTCATCTTCAGTGGTAATAGTTGGTGAGGAGTTTTGGGATTCAATGAGTTACTGTCATCACTCACTGAATCCACCATCTTCTTCTTGACTCAGTCTTCACCCCTTAAGTTCCGCCTTACTGAGTGGAGAGACTTCTTCTTTATCTCTTACTGAGTATCTCGAAGATAGCTCACTGAGTGACTATGCGCTCAGTGACTTGTTAGTGTTTAAAGGACTAAACACTTAGGGTATTTTCTATTCAAATCCTAGAATCAATGGGTTTGGGTTGATACGCATACAACGCGCGTTCAGGGTCAAAGGAACTTCCTTTTCGTCGAGCAAGTTTTTCAACACCCTAGGCAGTGAACCTAATCGTTGTAGTGTAGTATTAGGGTAAGCCTCGGGGAATTGATATCGTTCTCTAGGGGAATTGGAATGCTAGTGAGAAATTACTACGCTAAGGTTGGGGTTGAGGAAGATTATTTTTTATCTTTTCATGTTTTTTAGAAAATTGAAAGGTATGAATCTCGAGGTTTGGATTTGGGGGTTGGTATTTCTACTGATTACTCTACTTATCTAATTATCTAATCTAAGGTGAGTGTAGTCTATGTCTATTGTTGTGTGCTCTTATGACGATTAAAAATGTGTTTACTTAGATGTTATTACTCCCTAGTTATCTCCTATTGATGGTTGAATTGTCACGTCCTTATTCTTAACGCGTTGTGTTTCTAAGGTCGTAGGGTATGCGTTTATCCCTAACTCTTTGAAGCTACCTAAGGTTAATGACTACGAAATCTCTAGGATTCATAAACTTAACACTAAGGTTATCTTTTGATATTTAGCCTACAATTCCACTAGTAACTATAAGCTAAGGTTCAACAAAGACTAATCAAGCATTAAAAACACAATGAATGACCTATCGCAATACTAGGTCAATCACAATTAAGATAAGAGACAACCAATCAATATTCAATAACTAGGTTTCATATTTCTAAGCAAACACACAAGTAAATTAGCCGGACATGGAGAACATGCAAGCATACACACAAACAATTGAAGACATGATTGAATTAATGAAGTAAAATACTTATCTTGTTGTAAAATAGGGTATGGAACCCTAAGATACTGCACAAGACAGCCTTTTACTCCACAAAAACTACCTCTCTAAAAACTGAAAAATTCGGATTCTATATATAGTGTTACAATGCGCCGGCGCCATGCTCTTTAATTGTGACGCCGTCGGATTGCCGCCATTAGGGTTTCATCTTGGCCACGTCAACTCTGTGATTGCGTCACCTTATGCTCGTGACGCCGTCGGCTTCAATCTCGACTGCCGTCCGGATCCAAATCTAGGCCGTCGAGTTGCGGACGCCCTACTCTTTAAACCTGAGCCGTCACTTGTAAAATAGCAATTTGCTCTCTGAGTCGTCTCAAGATGTGTCGCAACGACATCGCATTTAAGCAGTGACGCCGTCCCCTTCAATTCCAGCTTGACTGAGTGTCTCGATTCCTGACTTTGGCCATTTTCTTCGTATATTCGTGCCTTTTCGTCCGAATAAGTGTCATTCCAGCAATTTGCCTTCAAGAGACCTAAAAAATAAAAAGGAACGAAATTAAGTAGTAACGGATACAAAAGGGCTTAAATGACCCCTCAAAAGTGTACCTTTTAAATCCTTATCATGGGTATTCACTGAACCCAACAGTCTCCCCCTATTTGGATATACAAATAGCCTAAGTGTTTGATCAGTGTAAGTGAGCAAATGGCTTCTTCTTACACTGAATGTACTAATGAACATAATAAGGAACACTGAATATTTTAACAAAACATACATCGTTTATTGATCAGATTACAAGGTTCCTATCACTAATACAAAATACAAAATGATAAAGCTACTAGTGATGTCAATCAAGGTGGATTCCCAGGGCTTCTAGCTTTGGTTTCTTGGCGAGGAGTGTTGCTTTGTCAGGGTGCTCTCTTATCTTGGCATTCAGGTGCAGTGAGCAAACCTGATGTTTTCAGGAGTTTTGATTTGAGAGGCCACTGGTAGATAGCTTGCCATTGTAACCACACCTGCCTGATCAATGTCACTCCACATTTGGAATGCTGGGTTCCCATAGACATCAATAAAGAAAAGTCCTCTTTCAGGATTTTCTATAACTAAAAAATTCACAAACTTAAACCCTTCAGGTAGCTCCCTGTTGCAGTCAAAACCAGGGACCTTAGCTTCAGGCTCAGATTCAACCATTTTTCTTTTGCCTTGGGATGATTGAGGTTGAGATCCTTGAGCTTTTGCCGTATGAGCGTGTATCGCAAGCTGTGCTGGTGCATCCTGATCTTTCATAACGCTTTGCGAGGATTTCATCAGTTCCTTGACCATTGCATTTTGCTTCTTCGCGATAATAGGACCAAGCTCATCAAGTGTAGTGATCCCAAAGTCGATGAACTTCAAGGGATCATGAACCTCAAAATGCCTTTTATCATCCCCCCTGTAGACATTCATTGCTAGTGGTTTGGATCTGGGGATGATTTTCACATCGATGATTTTCTCGGTAGCCTTCTGCTTGTCATAGTCCAGTTGTAGTGATTGATCCTTTCTTGCCTGATTGCAGCAGCCTTCTTGTTCTTTTCATCTAGCCTTTTTCTCATAGCAGCCATTTCAGCATTCTGAGCATCTTTGAACTGTTGGCCTGCCTGTCCCTTTTCAAGCTTTTTAGGATCAATTCCAATCTTTTCAGCTTCTTCAGCCACTACTTGGACAAGGGCTTCTTTGCTTTTCCTTTCCTCCTCAGCCAATTTCTTACGTTTGTCTTCCTTTTCAAGGCAGGCAGTTAGGCGTGTTCTGGGAGTAAGCAGATACCTAGTGTTACCAATGACATAGGGGATCTTTTCAGGGCTCTTTGTGGTTATTATGGCTTTTCCCTTCTCCTGAAATGATGAAGAAGATGCTACCAGTGGAGGTGTGGTTGTGATTATTAGTGATGTTGTTGCTGTTGTCATTTGTTTACTGAGGTTGTTGCTGTTGGTGGGACTGATAGGAGATTGGTGTTGCTGATATGGTTGAGCTGGCTCCCCTCAGTATGAGCAGAGTCTCTTCATTAGCTTTCTCCCCTCAACTGTTGCTGTGACTTCAGTCTGTGAGAGCAAGAGTTGTTTGAGATACTGAGGGAGAGGGAGCTGTTTGACCTTTAAAGGCTTGATATATCTCTAGGGGAATAGGACTGCTTGTGAGAAATTACTACGCTAAGGTTGGGGTTGAGGAAGATTATTTTTTTATCTTTTTATGTTTTTTAGAAAATTGAAAGGTACGAATCTTGGGGTTTGGATTTGGGGGTTGGTATTTCTACCGATTACTCTACTTATCTAATTATCTAATCTAAGGTGAGTGTAGTCTATGTCTATTGTTGTGTGCTCTTAAGATTATTAAAAATGTGTTTACTTATATGTTATTACTCCCTAGTTATCTCCTATTGATGGTTGAATTGTCACGTCCTTATTCTTAACGCGTTGTGTTTCTAAGGTCGTAGGGTATGCGTTTATCCCTAACTCTTTGAAGCTACCTAAGGTTAATGACTACGAAATCTCTAGGATTCATAAACTTAACACTAAGGTTATCTTTGGATATTTAGCCTACAATTCCACTAGTAACTATAAGCTAAGGTTCAACAAAGACTAATCAAGCATTAAAAACACAACGAATGACCTATCGCAATACTAGGTCAATCACAATTAAGATAAGAGACAACCAATCAATATTCAATAACTAGGTTTCAAAGCATGTTAGGATTTAGAAAATCCAGTTGTTAAAGAGTCGGTCACCTCAAGTATATGTACTCTTTAGAAAGGTCGTAGTCGTAGTCATGTTATGTTAATAAGTAGTTAGTTTAGTAACACCGTGGAGGACGGACGGGTCTTTACCCACTGTATGCCTGATCCACAGCCCGTAGGTGGCGTTTATTGTAAGACACTATAAATACCCTCTACCTCCCAAGGTAGAGGGTTGGAGCTTCAATACCATTTTTCTTTGTTTCACATAGTTCCCAACTCTCTTCCCTTTCTCTCTCTAGAACTTTCTCTCTCTAAACATTTGTATTCGCCCCATATGGATATGGTTTGATGTGTTTGTGAAATCCTATAACTTACAATTGGTATCAAGAGCCATGGTTTGATCACTCATCTTTCATGCTCTTTGTTTTGTTGGATTTCATAAGGTTTTTGGGGTTATAAGTGTTTAGAAGAGTTTGAATCATTTGGTCAATTTCTTGTGTTAAAGTTTGAATTTTGATAGTACTTTTGTGTTTAGGATCATCATATGTGCTTAGGTTTCGAATTGGAAGGCTTGAATCATCGTGGTTGGGCTGTTTTTGATTGTTAAAGTGGTTGTTTTTGAATACTGTACTAAGCAAGTTGAGCCACGGTAAAACGTTTCTTCGAAGCGAGTTGCTTTGTCATTTGGAAGCAAGTTGCTTTGTCAATTGGAAGCGATTTGGTTTATGCGATTTGACTATTAAGCGAGTTGATTCTTTAAGCGACTTGAGTTCTAAAGCGACTTGGCTATTAAGCGAAGTTACTGGCGCTGAGTTGGTTTATGCGACTTGGTTGTTAAGAGAGTTGTCTCTGTTTGCGACTTGACTATTTAGCGAGTTGACTCTTTATTTACTTGGGTTTTAAGCGAGTTGTTTCTTTAAGCGACTTAATTTTGTCTTTTTTAAGCGAGTTGTCCGTTTAGCGAGTTGATACCAAAGCGAGTTGACTGTTTAGCTACTTGTCTATTGAGACTTGTCACTTTTTCGTGCTACATTTTTACGGTTGTTCTTTTGGTTTAGTAAAATCCCGTGAAAGAATCAATTTCCCGGTTTAATCAAAGAATAGTAAAATCCCGTAGAAATTGTAATCATGTCTAACAACGTACCTACTATCGTTTCGACTGTAAATGAGGACGCTTTAAGCATTTGGATCGATACTCGTCCACCTATGCTTGACTGAACTGATTATGACTCATGGGCTCAACGAATTAGGTTGTATTGATTGGGAAATGAAAATGGAGTTAACATTCTCAAGTCAATTGATGAAGGACCTTATCAAATCAAGACTACCAGAGATGTTCTTGAAACTGCCAGATGAATGTACAAGTGACCTTAAGATTGACGCACCAAAGACGTATGATGAGCTCAATGATAAGGAGAAGAAGAGATACGATGTCGATATCGGCTTCAAACATTATACTTCGTGGTCTTCCAAAAGACATCTACAAGCTGATCAATCACAACACCGAAGCCAAGGCAATTTGGGATAATGTCAAGATGCTTCTCTCGGGTTCTGAATTGACTAAGGAAGACAGAGAATCACAATCAGTATGATGAATTTGAGCACTTTAAGATAAAACCGTAAGAAAGTGTCTATGAATACTACGTGAGATTCCACAAGCTTGTGAATGACATGAGGAATATCAAAATGACCATGCCAAATATTCTGCTGAACTCAAAGTTTGTGAACAACATGAATCCCGAATGGCACAAATTTGTCACCTCTGTGAAGCTAACCAAAGGATTAAAGAACACCAACTATGAGCAACTGTATGCCTTCCTTCTTCAGAATGAGAGACATGCTATGTTTGAACGAATGATTCTTGAATAGTTCAAAACTAAAAGGGAGAAACAAGTTCGTCAAATGATTCAACAGCCTTTTACACCAATGTTGGAATTACCACCAAAGCTTCTCAAGTCATACCCATGGGTAATGGTAATTACAAGCTCATTCCTGATCCAGCATATAAGCCTCCAGACTCAAACACACTCATGGAAAACTTTATCAATCAACTGTCTCTCATGATTAGTCAAAATATGAATTCCACTCCACACACCAACAATAACCTCAGAACATCATCCAATCCACACAATCAAGATACTGTCAGAGATGGTAAGGTAGGTGCGTAATGTTCAAGGAAGACGGTATGAACAAGGGATGATTGGAGCAGGTTATGGTAATACTGGAGTTGGTGGAGGAAATGTGGCTTATCAGAATCGATGAAGAAATGCCAATCAAGGGCAAGCAAAGCCAATCAAATGCTACAACTGTGGTGGTGAGGGACATATTGCGAGGAACTGCACATCTCCAAAACGTCCACAGAATGCAGAATACTTCTGAGACAAGATGTTGCTTGTGCAAGCTCAGGATAATGGAGCAGCTTTGGATGAAGAGGAGTTGTTGTTTCTTGCGAAGGAATGCTAAGACATATGATGCCGATGTGGATGAGCGACCAATTCAGAAATAGGTCACAATTATCAAAATGCCTTTCAAGTTGCAGACTGTGATGCATTTGACTCTGATGTCGATGATGAACCTACTGCCCAGACAATCTTCATGGCAAGCATCTCACCTATGGTCTCACCAAAGGTCTCATCACCACAACAAGCTGATCCAAAGATTCAATCATCTCTGAGGTATTAAAACTATACGATGAAGTTGATGAGCAAGGGATGCATAACAAAGTACAATCACATGTAACCAGTGAATCAGATATGGATAATGTGGGTAATAGTAATATTGTCTCATATGATCAATATGTGATACAAAGTGAAAGTGAGATTGTACCAAGTGATGCATCTTCCGCAGTCAATGATGACTATGTCTTTGATGAATACACTGCATGTGCCCCTGATGATTCTGTTATCTTTGAACTAAATGCCTATAAAGAACGAGTTGCCATTTATGAACAACGTGCTAAGTTTGAGTTAACTACCCGTGAGCAGGAAATGGATAACCAAATGCGAAAAATTATTAGAAAAAGTAATTTTAGAGAAGAAGTGTTAAAACAAGAGTTAAACTCCTTACAAGAAAAGCTTTCTAAAATTGTTAAGCAAAAGCAAGAACTCCAGGATAATGTTAAAGTGCTTAAACAAGAATTTAATGCTAAGGAATCAAAACTTTTGAATGACTTTTCCAATCTAAAAACTTTGAAAAACAAGCTTGAAAATAAGTTGTATGTACAAGGAAACACCCTTCAGACTGCTCACATGGTCACTAAGCATAGAGTCTTAAGCGATAAGCATAGTATTCCCCTAGTAAAGGAACCCAATCCCGAATATGGTAAAATGGCTA
Source organism: Chrysanthemum makinoi (assembly GCA_910596185.1). NCBI lineage: Eukaryota > Viridiplantae > Streptophyta > Magnoliopsida > Asterales > Asteraceae > Chrysanthemum > Chrysanthemum makinoi. The sequence continues at coordinate 89,523,000 of OU343216.1, forward strand.
GAGAAGCTCAGAAGGTAATATATGATCGTAATGAAATCCTTAAGCCTAGGCAGAAACCTAGTTGCGCTGAGTGCACTGAGGAAGATAGGCAATTGGATGAAGTCTTTAGGGAGAAAATGAATAAGAAGCTAAAAGATCCTGAGTGTGAAAATCAAAACATAACGTTCAAACCCCATGATTACACTAAAGAAAATTGGATTTCCTTGAATAGATTTAAGCCTCAAACTCTATTAACCCTTGAACAAGTGTTTTGGAAAAAGGACATAGATATGCAAAAGGCTAATGCACTTGTTAAAACAAAACTCCCTTAGAAAATGCCTCCAGCTACTGTGTATCCTCCGAATACACCAATGCATTTAGTCCCTAGATCTATTCCCACTAAGAGCAAGACTTTAATCACCTGATGTTGTTTATCAACTATATGTTGATTTTGAGAAGACATGTAAGAAAAGGATCACACCCACTGGGATAACTGAAGGGGAGAGGAGTTTTGAGCAAACTAAAGAATGCTATCTAACTGAGGTCATGCCTTTCTTTAAACAATTAAAAGGTCAATTTGAGAGTCTTAAAAAGGGGATAGACTCAGATATTAAAGAAATGGAAAAGAAATTTGATGCAATGATAATTGAAGTCAATGATTATGAACGGGAACTCAAATATAATGAAATTGAAAGGAAGAATCTGTATATCTTAAATGAGAACTTAGTATTGAGTTGTGTGGCTCAAGATGTGTTTTATACTGTTACTAAGCATTCTATTACTGCTTCTCAATTTCATGAATTAACTGTTGCTTTGAAAGTTTCCCATGATCGTGTCATTGAGCTTGAATACAAAAACTTAGAACTAAATGAGAAAATTGATCAGGATGATCACGATAATTTGGTAAAACATCTTTCTAAACTAGAAGTTGATCATTTTGATTTGCAACTAAAATATCAACATCTCAAATAAAATGTCAAAACCTCAAACATCAAGACATCCTCAAATGTTCCAGAGTTTGATGCTCTTTTTGAAATAAACAAACGTGACGAACAGATTCAAGCTCACTGTAACACGATCAGAAAGTTGAAAGACCAAATTTCACAATTAAAGGGTGAAAAGAATAATGTAATGCGGCTCCCAAATGCCTCCCCCTTTAGATTCTCAGTGTTCTCAAACTTTTCATCTTCAAAACTTGGTTAATGCTTTACAAAAGGAAAATGAGAGTTTTCAAGAAGAAAATGAAAAAGTTAAACGACACTTTAAAGAGTTATATGATTCAATCAAAGTCACTCGTGACAAGAACAACGAAAAAATAACGTCTTTACAAAAGGAAGTTGAGAATCTGAGGAGTCAAGTAAAAGGGAAAATGCCACTTGTCTTTAATGAGAATGTTGCATCAAAGTCATCTGCTGACTGTAAATATACTGTAACCGTTAAATACATTCCTCCTCATCTTAGAAATAATGAACTGGTGTTTCATAACTATTTCGCTCACCTTAAGGATAGTATAGAATGTCTCCGTGATATTGTAGAAGAGGATTATATAAACAAGCCACTTGATAGTGAAATTAGGTTTGCTTGCATTCAGGCCAAACGATCTCAGGAGCTGTTAGAATGTTTAAGAGCAACATGTCCAAAATCCTTATGTGAGAAAGATAAAGCTGTGATGCCTTGTTCTATGCCTAGTGCTAAGTATGCAAACCATTCTATGCCCAGTGTTAAGAAAGTGAACTCTAAAGTGCCCTCAAGTAGTACAGATCCCTGCACTTCTAGTTCAGGAATGCAAAAGGTAGCCCAACCAACTAATGTTCCCATAATTCCTTCTATGGAGTAATCAAGTGACACAAAAGCAAGCGGGTCAAAGCATCCAAGCAATACAAAGCAAGATAGGACCTCGCAAGCTAAGAATGTGCAATGGAAGAAAGTAGAAGACCACCCTAGGAACTTTAAGTTTGAGTTGAATAAAACGAATCGTGTTGATTCTAGTATTAGCTATAAGCGCGCATCACGTAATTAATTCGAATTCTCGCTACTTTTAGCAAAACATGTAATGATGATTGCTTGATTTACGTACTAATCGTGAATATGGTTTGAATGATTTGATTAATGCCTTGTTAAATACCCTCAAGTAAATCATTAATGCCAAAAATCGAGCTAAGAAGGCTAGAAAGCAAAGGTGGAAGAAGATTAGAAAACATTGGAAACCCACAGGAAGAAAATTTAGCAATGTAGGTTATCAGTGGATACCTACTGGACACAAATTTAGTCTTAATGTATTGTGCCCTAAACTATCCAGATCAATGCCCATTAGAAAATGGATGCCCACTGGTAGAACTATTCCTTTAAGAAGTGAACATACCTTGATTAGGTCTAATGCATACACTAGCATTGCATCAATACCTGATGATTCCATTGTTTCTACTTCCGATGTGGGTGGTCCAATTAATGTTACTAACCAAATGGAACCCATTCTTGCATGGGGATCCCAATTATCCAGTTATCCATTCTTGTCTGTGGTCAACTGCAGATCGTTCAAATCGTCGTGTACTGGACTCGGATGTTCCAAGCATATGATCGAGACCGTCACGGCTCATGAACTTTGTGAGTAAATTCATCGGGACTGTTGGATTCGGGAATGATCATTTCGGTGCAATTATGGGTTATGGAGACTATGTTGTTGGTGATAGTGTAATCTCCAGGGTGTATTACATTGAAGGTCTTGGTCATAAATTATTCTCTGTCGGTCAATTCTGTGATTCTAATCTAGAAGTAGCCTTCAGAAAACATACTTGTTTTGTTAGAGAACTTGATGGTAGAGAACTTTTAAGAGGAACACGTGGTTCAAACCTATACACCATCTCTATCAAAGATATGATGAAGTCTTCTCCAATTTGCTTGTTGTCAAAGGCTTCGAAAACAAAGTCATGGTTATGGCATCGTCGTCTAAATCACCTGAACTTCGGCACCATTAATGATCTTTCCAGAAAGGACTTAGTAATAGGCTTACCTATACTAAAGAATGAAAAGGATCATCTTTGTTCAGCATGCCAATTGGGAAAAAGCAAGAAGTATGCCCACAAACCTAAACCTACAAACTCAGTTATGGAAGTTCTTCATACCATTCACATGGATTTATGTGGACCCATGAGAGTGCGAATATTTACGGAAGAAATATGTGTTAGTTGTGGTTGATGATTACTCTCGATTTACTTGGGTTAAGTTCTTAAGACAAAGGATGAAACTTCGTGATATCATCATTAAACTTATCAAACAAATGTGTGCAGTTCGACTTAACAAAACCGCCGTAGTCATCCCGTAACAATGGAACCGAAGTTTGTTAATAAAGAACTTAGCGAGTTTTATGAAAGTGTTGGAATCAGTCATCAAAGAAGTGTTCCTCGAACTCCTCAACAGAACGGTGTAGTTGAAAGACGAAATCGAACTCTTGTGGAAGCCACAAGAACAATGCTGATTTACTCAAAGGTTCTAATGTTTCTCTGGGCTGAAGCCATTGCTACTGCATGCTACACTCAAAATCGATCCCTAATTCACACATCCCATGGAAAAACTCCATATGAACTTGTCCACAATCGAAAACCTAATCTTTCATTCCTTCGTGTATTTGGTGCATTATGTTATCCAACTAATGAGGGTCAAGACTTAGGCAAACTTAAAGCTAAAGCGGACATTGGAGTATTTGTAGGATATGCACCAAGCAGAAAAGGATATCGGATCTACAACAAAAGAACCCAAAATATCATGGAAACAATACACGTTACGTTCGATGAGTTGACCGGTCAAATGGATCCAGGACAACCCAGTTCTGGACCCGCATCACAACCTTCATCAAGTAGTCCCATCAGTTCTACTCTTGTACACAATTCCTCACCAACAACTCCATATGTACCACCTTCAGAAGATGGTTTGAAGAAATTATTTGATCCAATGTTTGATGAACACTATGAGCCAATTGCTAATGATCTGTCAAATCCATCAACAGAGGATGCTCCTATCCCTGTCAACATAGATAACCCTTCAGTTTCTATGTCATTGAGTCAAGAAGCGCCTGCTGATGATCACTCGGTATCATCCTCAATACATCAAAAGTCAATCCAACATATCAATCCGATCATATAAAGGCATGGGAATTATGTGTTCATCATTTGAACTGTAACTCCGTTTCTTCATTTGTTGACTTTTCCCGACAAAACTTTAAACGGCTATAACTTTTGAACCGTAACTCCGTTTTCAGCGTTCTACCCATCAAAACGACCGTGAGAACGAGGAGAATGGCAAGCCGAAAAACTAGTTCATTCGGGTCAACCCTCGAGGCCTAAATCCGCTCTGAACAGAAGTTATTGAGGTTTTTAAGTTTTTAGACCTAAATTTCTCCGTAAAATCATGCAACAACCAACCCAAATTACAACCAAACAACATCTCTGCTAATCCTACAAACAATCATAAGACCTAACACACAATTGTCTATCATTGTGTCGTTCCATCAGTTATCTTAACACGTTCTGTTGGTTACTATATCACGGGTTCTTCTTGATTTTGTAAAATCCCGCGAAAGAATCTATTTCTCGGTTTAAATCATAGACTTGTAAAATCCCGTGTATACTACAACATCATGTCTTACTCTCTGACCCGTGATTTCGGAAGTACTTAAATTGTATGATGCTGTAGACATCAATGATAATGTGTGCTACACTGAACGGTTAAAGATGATTGAATCAATCAATGAGCATGTGAGATCTTCGTGTTCTGAGTCTAAAGAGAGAGAAATGCACCAGTCAAGGTTACAGAATACTCTTGAAATGGGTAAGGAAAGTTGCATTGAACCTTATCGACAACTTCATTCACACCTCATGTTACTTAGAATTGATGACAAATACACAATGGGAATTGTACAATCATGTATTACACTCTTCCGTCAAGAATTATCATCGATTACTGGCACATTGTTCTTGAACTTGGAACAATTAGAACAACAACTTAATAGGAAAAGGTTCAAGAATCCAGCTTCTAAAGTCTGCACTTCATGTGATCAACAAACAACTTCGTCATTCATCAAAAGGGAATACACTTCGATTATGATTATCTCGGGACTGAAATGTGCTTTAAGAATCACATTGGGATGGAAGCTAATGTGTTCAGAGAGACATTAATCCAACTCATGGATAATGTGGAGAAGTATATTGAGGAAGTTATACTGAATGATGAACATGTGGATGACTGTTGGGTGCATTTAAGAGATAGTTGTGATGAATCGAGTAATGCATCGCTTGAAAGATCGTGTTGCTAAATGCGAATGTCGAGACATCAAAGAATGATGTAACTAGTCTGCCAAGAACTCCCTGCCACACAAAACGCTGATGCGCAATCTAAAGGTGAATGAATGTCGAAAGTACAATCAAGAGATTGTAGTGTTGAGACCAAGAAGCATCGGATGATGGATCGGGCCACACGGAATATAGAGGCTCATGATGATAAGCTTGACACAACCAAGAGTTCGGTGACTCTTGTTACACATGATGTGGATGCAGATATCGGACCGTAAATTGAACAGTGTCATGTAATGAGGTACCCTTTATGCTCAATATAGTGCATCCGCTAAAGTACTTAAACAAACTCATCATGATGCTAAACATGTCTCGATAAATGTCCTGAATCAGGTGAGTCCGAGATTAAGTGTTTCAAAACAAACAATATGGTTGATAAAAAGGCTTTTGATGAACTTTCAAACAAATTCTCAAATCTTGAAAAACATTGCATTTCACTTGAAATTGCGATACAAAGTAAAGAAGAAAGTTTCCAAATTAACAAACCATGTAAAAATCCGAAACTTCCTGAATTCCGTGAACTTTTTGAAATGAACACTTTGAAAGCTCACCAAGGCAAAGACTCAACCATCAACAATTTGAAGAAACAAATTTCTGGTATGCATGTGAAAAGTAATTTGGTTACAAGTAATTCTGATGTTAATGCTATTGATGATATTCAAATGAGAAATGATGAATTAGCGGTTTGTGTGGCAAAATTACTAAAGGAAAATGAGTCTTTGAGAAAGCATCACATAGAACTAAGACTCTACAAAAGAAGCTAGAACTACATCAATGGAACAAACAAAATCTTTGATAGCAAAATTGATGATCTCAAAGCTCAACTTCGGAAAGAGTTTCGCTATTGTTGCCTTAAAAATGAGCCTAGGAAAATCAGAGGGAAAAGTGTGAACACTAAGTTTCCAAAACCATCAACCTTGGGAAACCAGCTCATCCCATTAGAAATCGGTTCGTTGTTAGGCAAATTTATCAAGGCTTATATCCGAAAGACCAAAATTTTCAAAAACACGGTTTGCCTCCCAAGTTGATGTGAAACAAGTTTTGTCAAAACCACCACTTCACCTCGAGTTTCCTAAGAATTATGCTTCTAGTTCCTCTAAACCTCAACAAGCAGCTACTTCTACTCCCAACATCTTTAGGATTGGTTCGAAAAATGTGTCAAAACCAAGCATTAAAATCTTAATTCATATGATATGAATGAATTGTGGAAGAGCTATTATTTAGAAGAAGCTAGGAAAAAGGCACAGATTCGAAAAGACAGAATTTTAGGTTCAAGACCTAGGGTGTTGAATTCTAAGAGGTTTCAAGGCACTTCTAGTAGTAGTAAATCATTACCTAGGAACACTCTACAAAAGTCTAGGGATTGGCTTGCATCTAAGAGTAGTTGTGTTTCAATTAAAACAATTCCCGTGAAAGATCACTCTAAGAACTCTAGATATTTATCTAAATCTAATCAACCTGTTTGCTCAAATTGTCTTAAATGTATCTTTAAAGCAAATCATGATAATTGTCTTTTAAAATCCCTGAATAAAGTTAATACTCATGCTAAGATACAATCCACTAAGACTATAAAGTGTGATAAGGTTCAACCTTTTAAGTCTAGGACTTTCAAGAAGTCGCCTTCGCATAAGAAGCAAAAAAAACCTAATACTTCACCTAGATGGATACCAACTGCTAAATCTTTGGAGTCTAGGAATATCGATAAGTCTTCCACTATGCATAAGTTTAACAATCCTAAACCTTGCCATAAGTGGATACCGCCCTGTAGAATGTTTTAGGATGCCGGACTTAAATGGATTCCTACCGAAAAGTCGTTTACCGATTGCACTATCAAGGTGGACCGTGAAACCCCAAAGGGTTTGGATACTAATGTCACTAACCAATATATATGCAATCAAGCTTGTAATGTTAGTGCAGTAGTCCTTACTGGCGCATAATTTCGATCCTTCAATACATGAACTGACTTAAAGTATGGATAACAAATGGATTGATATCTCATAACTCATGGGTCCAAGTAACTCAACCTTGATATTCAAATCGGCAATGACGTTTGAACACATCAGTTCAAGCCTCGTTCTCTAAAGAAAAGAAAAGTGTACGTCTCAGTGTGCTTTATCTTCAGAAGAAGAGAAATCTTCTTATTATGACCATTCTCATCAACATGCTTCATGCTTTTCCATGCTACCATCAAGTGAACGGACTACTGATAATTACTCTTATTCCACTTGCTCAATATAATGAAGATGGCGACATCATGTGCTAATTTTGCGGGGGAGAAGTGTGAATAGAATACATTTATGAAGATAATCACTTGTTTAATCAAGAATGGCATCTCTGTATACAATTCTTGAGGGGGAGAAGAAGTGTGATTTTTCTGCATGGTTGATTGATATCTGAGAATAAATGGTCAAACGGCTCCAAACTCATGTAAGAACCGAGCTTCTTCTTATCGAGTCATCTTCACATGGAGTTTTCTTTGAAGAGCTGTTGGTTAACATCTTCACACGGGCTGATTTGATTAATGACAAAGTGCTTCCAGTTGCTAGGCTGATTTCTTTGATGAAACATCTTTATGTTCTTGTTTGATTGGGAGGGATTTTAGTTAAGGAGATTTGCTACATATAAGGTAATTGGAACGCATTTGGTGAGATGAAGATGTTAACTTTCTATTCCCCATTCAGACAATCTTAAAGAAGGTCGAGTCTACAGTCGGTTCTACATTCTTTGCTACATGTTAGAAGACTAAAGACGAGTTGCATTTGATTATCTAAAGACTTCTTCTTAATCTGGGCATTTATCATATAGATTGTCGGTTTAGGGGAGAGCACTAATTGGGGGAGAGTGAAATGTCGAATTTAATCCCGAATTAGACTTGCTCATATTCTTCAGCAAGTTGATTCTCACAAAGATTAAAAGTGGTCTTCTAAAAATATTTCAAGTATTTGCCGATAAGATGTTGCCGATTCTCAAGTGTCAAAACCAGAAGTGGGGAAGGAGACACATCTAAACACAAAGCTAGTAAACTTGATGAACTTAATTCTTCTAAGTGATTGAAGATATCCCAGGAAGACAAATGTCATGACCGCAGAGAATCTCAAGATTTTACTCATCAAGGCTTTTAGTGTTATTATTCCAACTACGTGGGGAAGTGATGTAAGAGAAAGTTTCTCAGATAAAAGAGGTAACAAGTGTGTGATGATTTTGATGTTATCGCAATCATCGTGGAGAGAGAATTGTGTACATTGGGGGCGCCAAATGCTTCACTTGAGTGCTTAATCGCTGATTCGTAGATATAATCACTTATTCCGAGTTGACATCCGCAGAGATTGTCATCCACAGAGATAATCAGGACTCGCACTGCTTCTTCAATGTTATCGGTTATTCTCTCTTTGGGCATTCCGGTACTTCGGTTCTTGAGCCTATACTATCATCGTGGAGAGAAAAGTATACATCGAGGTTATTCTTTGGCTATCGGACTTAATCCGCTACTTCGATGGTATAAGTTTCTCCGTCTGGGTATATGTGTATTCGAAGTTTGTGAGCTCTAGTCTAAGAGATTGATGCATCAATTCAACTACGCGGGGAAGTTGTCTCGTGACACCTTTTGGAATGGACTGCCTTCATCAAAGTGGAAAAGGAATTTGAGAAGAGTTATTTATGCGTGGGATGAAACGCTATATTCTTCTATTGATGATATAACCTCAACGATGAATCACGATGATTATTCAAAAGGAGCAGCAAACTCGATGATAATGGTGTGCTTTGTGCACCGCTAAGGGAAGCTTGAAAGAAAGCTTTGAATCTGCTCACCTAAAGGATTTTCGGTTTGGGGGGAAGCTGCCAAAGTCTCACTTTCAGATGGTTCAATTTCTTTCTTCAATGCAAGAGCCCTGAAGCTTTGGTGGTGAAAGTTTTGGATGATGACTTATCTTCTACAACGGGGTTGCTCGATATCCTTATCCCGGTACTCGTATCATCATCTTCTTAAACTATATCATCTACTCTATCTTTGTAAATATCTATCAAAACCAAAATACAAAAATATATAACCAACAAAAAAAAACAGAAAAATATAAAACCTACAAAAAGCCTGTAAAAATCAAAAAAAATTTGAAAATACCAAAATATTGTTTTCAAAGACATGTCTTCCGTATCGATAACATTCAAGGTCTTAGAAATGTCATTCAATAAGGCACGACCATAGATGAAGTTCGAAAGGTGAGGTGTAAATATTCTTTTCTAAACATGTCAAAAACCATGGCTTGCGCTATTTGCATCAGAACTCCGCTCCAAAACCATGGTTTGCTATTATTTCGAGATAGCAACACGCTTTTAAAGAAAGGAAAAGTAAGGCTTAAACCAATTTTCCTAAATTTCGTGCACTTATCCTAAAACAAAATGAGGAAAGTATGTCAAGGATCATTTTCCTACTCAAATATTTTTCCTTCTAAGATTCTTCAGACAAATATTTGTTTTAACAAAATGGTAGTAAATGAGTTGCTTGTAAATCAATCAGTTTCAGAGTTTTTCATAAAAATTGAAAACTCAATCAATGACTTCAGCGCTTTTAAACTTTTCAGAAAATAAGTCATTGATTGAGGAGGAGAATGTTTTCAAATCTATATCATCTAACGAGCTTATCTAATTATCCTATATGCTTAATTGAAAAATGATGTTAACCTACGTTGAAGGACTAGGTGCCTAGGATATGATTGTTAGGATTAGATGATTAGAGTTTGATGAACACATAAATCCCATGCCTTTATATGAACTGATTGTTATGTTGGATTGACTGTTATTAATCGATTATTGTTTGGGTGATGTCGACCACCATATATCTGTATGTGTGTTCACTACCGTATGCATGTATATTGGTATATAAGAATGTTCCCTGTCTGGATCCCACATAATATGATGATTGGATGCCGAAAGGAAATGGTAACTATATCTTGGGTTGACAAATGAAGAAACGGAGCTTAATTTGACTTCTATGGAAAGTTGGCATGAAAAAAATGCAACGTAAGAGGTCCTCAATCGCAGATGGTTTTCTTCATCATCAAATGAAAAAATGGAGCTTAATTGGACCTCTATGAAGAGTTGGCATGACAAATGCAACGCCAGAAGTCTCATCAGATCACAGACCGGTTTTCCAAGCCCTACAACAACAACATAAGCTTCTGAACCACTTAACGTATCTTTGTACAGGATAAATAGTGAATAATACCATTTTTTCAAAATATTTGATAAAATTGTTTTGAAAATGGAAAAATATTGTTTTGAAAATAAATTGGACTAAATTTTAAATATCACCGGACTTCATTTTATCAAAACTTAAGTCACTCAATCAACGACTACGGTCATCGATTGAGGGGGAGAGTGATTTAAAATAAAATAATTTCAAACGATATTTTTTCATAAAAGTCCGGTTTGTACAAAAACAAAGTGGTGATCTAAAGATTTAATGTTATGTCATGGTATGATTTTCTTTTAAAACTTAAAGATCTTACAAAATGAAATTTTTTTTCGTTTTGTTTGATTGTGAAATTGTTTTATTTTAGTTAAAGATCTCTTAAAAACTATCATACCTGACACTAACAATCTTTAATGTCTTAAATTGATCCTTATCAGTCATTTTTCAAAATTAAATGTTGCCACGTCTTTCCCCAAAATCTTTTAAATGTTTTAAATCAATTGGGATCACAAATCTCAAAAGGTTTGAAATTTTTGATCGGGGAAGAGATCGTGATTTAAATCTCAAATCGGTTTTAAAGGGTGATTGTTTCAAAGCACTCCTTCCTTCATGTGTCAAACGATTTTGAAATACATAATGCACATGATTGTCGAGGAGCATTTAACCAAAAACCAGAAGAGTATTTAAACAAGGCCACATTTTCTCCCATGTTTTCTAAACCTTATTAAATCACTTGGGATCCAAAATCTCAAAGGGTTTGATATTTTTGGGTTTGATATTTTTGATCGGGGGAGAATTTGTGATTTAATAATGAAATTTGATAAATGATGATCGATTTGATTCAAATGTGCATGCTGCTCTCCCATATGTTCTAAACACTTTCGAATCTCGAAGCACATATTGAGGGGGAGCATTTCAAAAAGTAATTAAACTTTTAAGGTACAAAGATTTCTATGTTTCAACATAAAGTACCTTAATTGATTTTCTAAATGGTTTCTTAATGAATTTTGTGATCGTAGATGTACTTCAAATGAACTCTTTCCTCTATGTGATAAAATGATTGATGAGTGTGTAAATACTCATCATTTTTAGTCAAATCTGAACTGCAAAACGTTTAAAAATGCTCAGAAATGCATCAAAATACTGAAAATATTCCAAAATTGCATTTTATATGCTTTTGATGCAAAATGTTTAAAAACAGATGAAAACGAGCAAAGTTTGCATAATTGGCGTTTCTTCAAATTTCGAAAATGGCAAAATTAGTCCCTAGGCACTTATTTTATAAGAAAAGTCACCAAAGGTCCTTTTGGAATCATAAATTGTCATATTTAGTCCTTTGGTGGAAAATCCAAAAATATTTGAGAAATTACAATTTAACCCCTGAAAATCCAAAAATGGTCAAAATTAGTCCTTGGAAATTTCAAAAGTGTCAAAACTAGACCTTGGTCTATTAAAGTTTGGCAAGACCAACCCTTTGACTCAATCTTCATAATTTACATGTTTGGTCCCCTGAATTAGAGCTTTACATTTTTGGTCCCTATGTTATTATTTGCACAAACCAACCGGACCCTATTAATATATCCAAGCCCAAACCAAACCCCTTGGCCCAATCCTATACCCGGTCCAAATCCATGACCAACCAAACCCATGGTTTCAAAATAATACTACCACGGGTTACCCACCTCCCATCATCACCCACAAGACGCATGCCCCCAACGCCCTCCCTCCACCATCATCATCTCCTATCCTACCCTCCATCTCACACTCAAAGCCAAAGTGCATTTAATGCACTTCTACCCAAACACTCAAAACTCCAGCTGTTAAACCAAGATTTGGCGCCAAAATTACTTTAAACGGCCAAGATCATTTGCAGTCATCCAATGGTCAATTTTGTTAGTGGGATTTGTCCAGAGGAGAGAGAGATACACTTTGGGTGTATAAAAAGACCAATGGAAGCATCAAGCAGTGGAGTTAGTTTTTAGGTTTTTAGCAATGTATGTCGTTTTAACTTGTCACTTTCTTAATTAGTCTTTAGTTGTAATTTCAAACTTCTTTGTAGTAAACTCAAGTATTTTAGTGTGTAATAACTGATTTTAAGTCTCAATTCCAAGTTTCATTTCATTTCATCTTTATATGCTTACTGTTGAAAATTCCAATTTCCATTTCATAAACCCAAGCTTCCATAAGCTTGTTTATCAGTTTTAATAAGCTTATATAAGCTTTTCATAACTTTCTACAAGCCCAAAAGTCAAGTTCCAAGCATTTTGTACTCTGGTCAACAAAAGTCAAACAAAAATGATGCGAATTGGTTATTGGGTGGTGCAGGCATGGATTTGGGTTGAATATTAGTTAGTTGGGTTGGAATTGATAGGTAGTGGTTCTTGGTTCATCGGTTTTGCAAGCTATAGCAATTTTGGACCCTTGTAAGTGATTTCAAGATTCTTAGTATAATTCTCATTTGTAGTCATAATGGTTTTCATCCTGCTATTAGGAGTATTTAAGTTAATTAGACTGATTTGGATCATTATCATGTGCTAGTTAATTGTTTGGATCATATTTGAGTCATAATCAATAGTTACAAGGGTGTTTGATTTGCTATCTCTCTGCCTCAGAGGTCTATTCAAGGGTTGATTGTCAAGTAGTTCATGTTTATTAGGTGTATTTAAGTTCAATTGAGTCAACATCTTGGGTCTCGCTAGCACCGTAAGTCAACATTTCACCTTGATCCATCTCCATCAGCCATCGTTGAGATTTTGGCTTAGCGTGATCGTTAATTTGTGTTTAGAAATCATCAATATTGCTTGCATTAGATTTATAACATCATATAACACCTAGATCAGTTGATAAAATTGATCCAAAGTTAGAAAAAGTCAAAGTTCATCAATTCTTCAAAAGTCAATCTGCAAAACTGCTGGTTTCAACTACAAGGATTTTTTCCTTGATTCATTTGTGGGTCAAATTTAGTGAGGTTTGGTGTTTCAAAAACTTCAACCGTTCTCTATCTTATTAGCATTTTTGTGAATTTTACAAATATCAGATAAGCTTCAAATAAGCTCCTCTTTGGGTCTAACTCCCCTCGCCATCGTCAGAGTATGCCGAGCTTTTCTCAAAAAGTGCAAATTTTATGCATGTGAGCTCATTAGAGCTTCTCATGGCCTGATTTTTGGTTCAATTACTCACCCGTGTCTAGTCTAGATTCCAACCTTAGTTTTCAGCTTGAGCTTATTGTTAAGCTTGTGCATCACCTTAAAGTCAAGACCTAAAATCAAGCTAGCTTTTTAAAGCTCAAACATCAAATCATTGAATCTTGCTTATCAGAGTGTTTAGCTTGTTGTTTATTGTTGTATTTTGAGTATTTTAGCTTATCATAGCTTGAGTATCGGTTGGTAGCTGGTAGCTTTTTATTTATCAAGTGCTTATTTCAATAAGCACTTCCATAGCAGTTTCAAACTCATCCACATAAGCACCTATTTTTCCATTTTTCTTATATTCCTAATATTATTTTAGACTTTTCCTGAAATTTTCAGATTTTTCCAAGTTGTTTAGCTATTTTTTTTAATTTAAATTAGTTTTTAATCATTTTTAATTAGCTTTTAATACAAAAAATTAAGAAAAGCTTCAAAAAATAATTTTTCATTTTTATTAAGTTTAGATAAATATAAAAAGCCAAAAAAGTATTTTTCCATATTTTTCTTAGTTAAATTTGTATTTTTAGATAATTTAAATAGTTTTAAATAGTATTTAATTCCTAGAAAATAGAAGAATAATCATAAAAATACAAAAATAGTTTTGAAAATTCTTTTTTGTTATTTTAGACTTTTCCATTTCATAATTTTATTTTTCTAGCTTTATTTCCTAATTTCTTGTATTTTAGATAATTATTTAATAGTTAAAAATAGTTTTTAATTAATAATAATTAGATAATTAGTCATAAAAATAATTTTCCTTTTCTATAAAGTTTCTTATATCATTAGGTCTGTAAAAATGTATTTTTCATATTTTTAGGACTTTTATTTCTTAGATTTCACTTTTATTTTTGTACGCCATTTATTTTATTTTAAACGTAAGTTTTGAGTTTTAATTTTTAAACATTCATCATTTTAAATATAGTGATAGCGTTTATTTAATAGATTTTATCTTTTTAATTTCCTTTAATTTGCATTTAAGCCGCTTTTAATTTGTTGGCTTTTTGCCGTAGTTAATATCATAATCATCCTTTTTCCGCTCAAATTCCCATCACTAAACGCTTGATAATTCATCGTGATAGCTCGCCGGGACATAACGACCCTGGAGACCCTATTCTCGGATCTTCATTGATTTCGCTCCCGAAAGCCGCTTTTAAGCTTGTTACTTCCGCCATTCACAAGGGCAAGTGTGCCGTGTGATAAAGCTTGATCTGTTCCGAGCGCATCAAATAAATCTCAAGGCCACGGGGAGCCGTGTGTGTGTCTGATTATCTTCCGCTTCCAAGATTAGTTGTTTGAATACTCACTCTTTGTTTATATCATCCATATCTATCTATATATATATATCATATTTTCTTCTAAAAAATCCAAAACCAAAAACTAAAAACGATAAAACACAAAAATATTCTCCTTTTGTTTCTATATATGTATCAAAAATAAAAATACAAAAAGATTCGCGCTTTTCTTTAATAATAAACAACTTAAAAGATTACCACCAAGAAACCAAGGCAAAGGCACTACCTAACCGGGGTATGCACCATAATAAGTTCCCGGACTAAAGATTTAAAACTTGCCTTTGTGTCCTTGTGATTGGTGTACCTTTTTCAAAGAAGCCATTCATCTTAGGATTATTGGTTAAGTCAATCGTTGTTTTGCCTCGATTTTGTGTTAATTGATTTTGTTGTGATATCGACGCTTCGCAACCGTAAAAACCCATAAAGATTCTTCTCACCTGATTTTTATAAAACATCTTCATAATTCTCATTCTCATCCGAAAGATTTTCATAATTCCCATTTCTCTCCTTAACTCGAAGTTTCTTAGAGTTAACTCTAGTGTATGCGACTCGCTTTCTAGACTGGAGCCCATTTCGTGAGCTTGTCAAGATTCCAAGAAGGCTGTCAGACTTTCGCCTCCATCACCGGATCCGAGATCCCATCGCTTCTCGCACTTCTTCCGCTATCATGGCGATGAAATTTTATGTGCGAAGCTTCTCCGTGCACCCATCGACGGGTATGGAGATGCTATCACAGCTAAGCCATTGTGGCTGAAAATTTTGAGCTCAAGACCGGGTTACTGAATCTTGTAACCTCTAATCAATTTTCGGTTTTGAAATGGACGATCCTCATGCTCATATTCGATGGTTTAACAAGATTGCATCTACCATCAAGTATAAGAATGTCCCTACCGGCCGTTGCTTCTTCCGTCCCATTTTCTCGAGGGGCAAGCCCGATTTGGCTTGAAAAACAACCCCTACCAATAGAGACATGGGAACATCTGGTGAAGAAATTTGTGAATGAATTCTATCCACCTTCCAAAACCACGAGTCTAAAAAATGAAATCATCAAGTTCACTCAGAAGTTTGATGAATCCTTCAAAGGAATCGTGGGATCGCTTCAGAATTGTCGCAAATGTCCTCACCACGGCCTCCGAAGTTGATGCAACTCGATACTTTCTACAATGGAGTGAGTCAACTGATCAAGATTCTTCAATTCCTCCGGAGGAAATTTCCTAAGCAAAACTGTCAAAGAAGCTTTAGCGATCATCAAAAACAAGTCTAAAGTCCGCGACCGCACGGCAAGCCAAGTTGTTTCCCAAGTCGTTGTTGGTCCTTCTTCTTCTTCATCGCCTGCGGAGTCGGTCTTAGCACCGATGCTAAGATTGATAAACTCACTAAGCTATCCAAGCTTTGGTTCTCTCCAACCGTAAGAAAGTCTTTTTCCACAAACTTCACCTCCTCAACAAGTTAAGAAAGTGGAAGTCTCGGTTACCTCGTGGTGGCCCCCATGCTTACTATAATTGTATGGCCACCGATGGTAACCCCTTCAAGCTATGCTGTATGGATGTCTACTCAGGAGGCAATCAATATCGCGGTTCTCAGAGACCAAACCACCGCCCTAACCACTACCCCGACCTCCCGGTTTCAATCAAAACCAAAACCGAATCGAATCGTAATAGACCAAACCAAGGTTTTCAAAACCAAGGTCATTTCAATCAAAACAACGTTTTCAAAATCGTGAATCAAAATTTCCAACACCGTGGAAATTACAATAGAAACCTGTGTCGTGGTTTCAACCAAGGTATTTTCATGGCAATAATCCAGTGGAATTTTCAAAATCCGTGCCCTAATCCTAACAATAGGGCCGTAATTTTTCCTCTGCGGCAAACTCAAGCCATTGTTCCAACCGACCATCATCCGATGAGTGTTGAGACAATTCATGAAATCCCAAGAAGAAATGAATCGGTTGTTGGTTAGCCGATTGACATCAAGAAGTCTTTAATGATCGAATTCTGCGGCTTTACCTAGCAACACGACGCTAATCCGAGGGCGATGCAAAGGCTTATCACAACCCGGTGGTGCTTCTTATGATGGACCCAATGCCTCTACTACCTCTTCTTCCTCTCTCCCTCAGTGGAAAGTTAACCTGAGGCTATTAAAGGACAAGGAACTTCCTACTAATAACTAAGTACCAACAATGTCCATCCTCAAGTTCAACCCAAACCCAAGCCCGAGTTGTTTTGAACCTCCAGCTTGTTGACCCTAAATCCAAAACTTTTATTCCTTACCCCTCACGCTATTATGAGCAAAAGCTCCGCGAGAAAGCTAGTCATCAAATGGGAAAATTCTTTCAAATTTTCCAAGAGCTACACTTTGACATAAGCTTTCATGATGCCATCATGTTGATGCCCAAGTTTGCATCTACTCAAACATATGCCGAAAGCAACAAAGAAAAGCTGTTTGAAATGGCTAAGACTCCTTTGAATGAAAATTGCTCAGCAGTCTTGTTAAAGAAGCTTCCCGAGAAGCTTGGAGATCCCGAAAATTTCTTCTTCCTTGGTTTTTCCTGGATGATTGAATGCTTTGCCTTAGTCGATCTGTGCAAGCATCAATTGATGCCGTATTCAAGTGGAAGAAACTTTCTTCCGAACTTATTCCTACCCGCATGACTCTTGAGCTTGCAAGATCGACTATTCACACCTCTTGGCATCGCCGAGGATGTATTTGTCAAAGTAGGAAAGTTCCATTTTCCAAAATGATTTTGTGGTCGTTGATTTCATGCCGATCCTCGAAGTTCCCTCATTGTTGGGGGGATTTTGAGGACTTCGCCAAGGTTTCAGATGTATTTGAGCAAGAAATCACTTTATGTGTGGGTAATGAAGCCGCTACTTTTAATCGACAAACTGTACTCCTCAAATTATGATATCAATCAATTAATCGAAGCATTTAATTGATATTGCTTCGTGAGGAGTACTCTCAAGAGTTTCTTGGTTATCTTCATAATTCGCTGAGGGGAATTCCATTCCACCACATCTTCTCAACCTATCATTGCTCTAATTTTCCCCTCTCTCACCCGCTTTGAGGGAGGTGATTTCCTTCTCGAAGAGATCGATGAATTGCTATCGATGAATCAATTCACTGAATTGATGGTGTTTATGATTCAGAGGGGGATATTCTTTATCTTGAGCAATTGCTTAATGAAGATCCATTACCTTCACTCCTCCGAAGAAATCACAATTGAGGAAATCAAATCGCATAATCATCATCAAGAATTTCCCCAGGTTGAACTTAAGGACCTACCTCCTCATCTAGAGTATGCATTCTTGGAGGGTGATGATAAATTACCCACATAATGCTAAAGACTTAACCGAGGAGAGAAATCAAGCTCATAAAGGTCTTGAAGTCACGCAAGCAATTGCTTTGAAATCTCCCATTATGGTATCAACCTTAATTTTGTACTCACAAAATCTTAATGGAGGATGACTTCAAACCAGCAGTCCAACATCTGAGAAGGGTGAATCCTAAGATTCATGAGGTTATCAAACAAGAGGTTCTCAAACTTCGATGCCGGTTTGATCTACCCAATCCCGATAGTCCTGGTTAGCCTAATTCATTGCGCTCCAAAAAGGGTGGCATAACTGTTGTCACGATGAAGAAAACGAAGTTAATTCCAACTCATTGGTTACGGATGGCGGTGTGCATTGACTATCGAAAGTTAAACGGCCACCAGAAGACCATTTTCCTTACCCTTCATGGACCGATGTGAGAGATTAGCAGGAACTAATACTATTGTTTCCTTTTGATGGCTCTGTTACTTTCGATCCCCATTGATCCATTAGATCAAGAAAACCACATTCACTCGCCCATACGGGACGCTTTGCCTACGCACGCGATGCCTTTTGGCTTATGCAATGCTCCCGCACGCTCCAACGATGTATGATGGCCATTTTCCGTTTACATGATCGGGAAACTATGGAGGTGTTTATGGATGACTTCTGTCATTGGGGACTCATTTCAGACATGTCTCTCCCACTTAGACAAAATGCTTCAAAGGTGTGAAGACACCAATCTATGTCTAAACTGGGAGAAGAGCCACTTTATGGTCAAAGAGGCATAGTCCCCATAAGATTTCAAGAACGGGATTGAGGTAGATAGAGCAAAAGTTGATGTCATTAAGCAACCACTTCCTCATCCTACCAGGTATAGGAGTTTTCTGGTCATGCCGGGTTTTATCGTAGATTCATTCAAGATTTCTAAAATCGCCGCCAATGACCCATCTTCTTCTAAAAAAGATGCTCCTTTTATCTTTTCTCCTCGAGTGCATCAAGCTTTGAAACACTAAAGAAAAAGCTTACTAAGCACCCATTCTAGTTGCCCCCACCGGGATTTACCCTTGAGCTCATGTGCGATGCAAGTGATTTTGCTATCTATGCGCCTCGGGGGCAACGCAAAACCAAGCATTTTCGCCAATCCACTACGCTAGCAAAACTATGATCAAGCTCGCACCCATTACACCACTCACGTAAAAGAATTATTAGCTGCGGGTGTATGCGCTTGAAAAGTTTCGCCATACCTTATCTTGACAAATGCGTGGTGTATACGGATCACTAGGCTTCATATCTCTTTGCAAAACAAGATGCAAAGCCGAGCTTCTCCGCTGGGTTCTCCTCCTGCAAGAATTTGATATCATTATACGTGATAAAAAAGGAGCCGAGAACCCGGGTCAGCTTATCATCTCATTCCGATTAGAGAACCTTCACCAAAATGTGTTCGAGAAAAAGGAAATAAATGAAACATTTCCTCTCGAAACACTCAATGTGGTTTTTTTTCGTGGAGACTCTTCTACCCCATGGTTTGCTGACTTTGCAAATTACCATGCGGGTAACTTTGTTGTCAAAGGGATGTCGTCCCAACAGAAAAATAAATTCTTTAAGGATGTGAAACATTATTTCGGGACTAATTCCCTACTTGTTTAAAATTTGTGCGATCAAGTCATCCGGGCGGTGTGTATGGTCGTGAAGCTATTGACATTCTCAAGGCTTGCCATTATGGACCCATCGGGACATCATAGCCCAAACTACACCGCCAAGAAGGTGTTTGATTCCGGTTCTATTGGCCCACAATCTACAAGGATGCCCATGAATTTGTCAAAACCCTGCGGACGCTTGTCAACGCCACGAATATCTCACAAAGAATTGAAATGCCGCAAAACGCCATTCAAGTGTGTGAGATTTTTGACATCTGGGGCATTGACTTTATGGGGCCATTTCCTTCTTCCCGTGGTAACAAATACATACTCGCCGCTTGACTACTTATCAAAATGGTTTGAAGCTAAGGCTTTACCCACCAACGATGCCCGAGTTGTTGTGAAATTCTTGAAATCTCTTTGCTAGGTTTGAACTCCACGAGCCATCATCAGGATCGGTACGCATTTTGCAATGACCAATTTGAAAGAGTCATGCAAAAGTATGGTGTAACTCATCATCTTCTATCAAGGTACTCACCCACAAAACAAGTGGGCAAGTGGAAGTTTCTAACCGGGATAAAGAATCGAGAGGACGGTTGGTGAAAACCGCGTTTTGGTCGATAAGCTAGATGACACCTCGTTCCGGCAGCTTACAAAACACCTATCGGGTGCACTCCATACAAGCCGGTGTAAACGGAAGTTATGTCATCTACCGCTTGAGCTCGAAAGCACAAGGCATACCGGCCTTGCATGCTAATTTGATATTCAGAGAGCTGGTGATCACCGGAAAGTTCAAATGAATGAATTAAATGAACTCAATGATAAGCTTACAGAACTCTTGATCTATAAACAAAGACAAAGAAGATTCATGACTAAAAATCAAGAACCGCTGCTTTCAACGCTTAAGTGATCGAAGTCCTTCTTTTCAATTCAAGATTGAAGATTTTCTTCGGAAAGCTCAAGTCCTGGTCCGGGTCCATTTACTATCGCTAAGGTTTATCCTTATGGTACCATTGAGTTATCTCAACCAGATGGTCCTAATTTTAAAGTGAATGGTCATCGAGTGAAGCATTACTTTGAGAGGACATTCCATCCATGGTTGTCCCGATCTTCAAACTTTCCCCATGAACCAATGACGCGGATCGAAATAAGCTAGCGACTCGAATCAAAAAATAAAGAGCATGCCATATGTTTCACCCATATTTCTGACTTCTTTCTATTTTTCTACCACCAGTGTAAAGGCCCCACATGTTGTGTTTATAAGCAATTTCAAAAAAATCTTTTCTAAATAATGGCCGTAGTATTTCCCTTTCATAAATTTTTGTTTCGCATAACCGCTTCATACTTTGAATATTGAGGGCAATATCATTTCTAAGTGTGGGGGATTCTCTCGAATTTTATCATGTAATTATACCAGCCAAATTCCTCCGCTTTGGCCTTTTTTTTGGAGTAAGTGTTCTACACTTACTCAATTGGTTATCAACCGCTTTGTCTAATAAACAAAAGGATTATTAATCCAGAGCAAACGGCTCTTGGTAAAGATTTCTCAAACTGCTTATATGGCTTGCATTTGCCCAAAATTGTATGGTTCTCAACTCACCATGTCCTAAAAGTGAAGATTGCTAGCCCGCTGTTATGGCTTCGTAAAAGGCAGTGGAAAAACCATATTGGTATTCACCACCAAAGATAATTCGGATAATTTATCTAAGAGTTGGCTAGTCCGTGAGCAAAACGGCTTCGTAAAGACACATCAAACTGCTATATGGTTTATGATTTGCCAATAAATCGATGGTTGCGTACCATGGTTCTTGCTTGAATCAAAACATTTGCTACTCCGTATAATGGCTTTGGTAAAGAGATGAAACTAGTTTTTTCAAAAAGATTGCTATGACTAGCAATAGTTTAGTGTGGGGATTGATGAGTGTGTAAATACTCATCATTTTAACAAAATCAACCGCGAAACGCTTAAAATGCCGTAAATGCATCAAAATACCTAAAAATATTCCAAAATTGCATTTTATAATGCTTCGTATGCAAAATGTTTAAAATGATGAAAACGAGCAGTTTGTATAATTGGCGCTTTCAAATTCTCGACTTTCGTGAAAATGGCAAATTAGTCCCTAGGCACTTATTTTAAGAAAAGTCACCAAAGGTCCTTTGGAATCATAAATTGTCATTTAGTCCTTTGGTGGAAAATCCAAAATATTTGAGAAATTACAATTTAACCCCCCTAAAAATCCAAAAATGGTCAAAATTATCCTTGAAATTTCAAAAGTGTCAAATCTAGACCTTGGTCTATTAAAGTTTGGCAAGACCAACCCTTTGACTCAATCTTCATAATTTACATGTTTGGTCCCCTCGAATTAGAGCTTTTACATTTTTGGTCCCTATGTTATTATTTGCACAAACCAACCTGGACCTCTATTAATATATCCAAGCCCAAACTAAAACCCCTTACCCAACTGCCACCAACCTAAACCATGACCCGACCAACCCAAACCCATGGTTTCAAAATAATACCGCCTCACTAAGTTACCCACCTCCCATCATCACCCCCAGCACGATGCCCCGCAACGCCCTCCTCCAGCAATTCATCATCTCCTATCCTACCCTCCACCTCACACTAAAGCCAAAGTGCATTTAATGCACTTCTACCCAAACACTAAACCTCCAAATTAAGTAAACCGATTTGGCGCCAAAATTTCATTTTAAACGCTTCAGATCATTTGCGCCATCCAATGGCAATTTTGTTAGTGGATTTGTCTGTAGCAGGTAGATATACAAAAGACCAATGGAAGCACTGCTGTATAGTTTATTTTTTTATTAGCCATGTATGTCGTTTCATGTTTTTTAGTCTAAAATAGATTTGCAGTTGTAATTTAAAGTTCCATTGTACTCAAGTAAACTTTCAGGTATTTCAACTTGATTCAAGTATTAATTTCTGGGGCTTATGTTCAATTTCCATCATTATTGTTAACTCAAGGAAATTTCAAGTTTCAAACTTCATGGTCGAGCTTTAAGTACCATCTTCAATCTCATATAAGCTTATATGTTTATAATAGCTTCTTGTAAGCTTATAATCAAGTTTCAAGGTCTTTGAATATTGGTCAATATATCAACATACAAATGAGTGTAATGGGAAAAGTGGTTGAAGCAGATATGAAATGGGTGAATTATAGTTTATTGGGTTGGATACAATAGGTTAGAGGTCCTTGGTTTCAGAATTTATAAAGCCATTGTATAGGACATTTGTAAGTTCAAGCCTTTTCTTTGCATTAACTGCTTTAGTGTTAAAAATAGTTGTACTGCTTTAATAGTAATATTTAGGTAAATTCAGTGAAGTTTGATCATAAAATTCATCGGTTCTCAGGTTTGGATTTGTCTCAGCTTGCAAAATCGTGCTATATAGGGTGTTTGATCCTTCTATATATCCGCCTTTGACTTAATCATTGGTTAGAATCAAGTGAATAATGCTTGTTTAGTTCTTTTGAGTTCATATCAATCTTAGTTTGTGTCTGCAATATCACAAAAGTCAAACTTAAACACCTTTTTAATTCATCTTTATCAGTCTAATCGCTGTGAATTTTTAAAGCAGATCATTGATTTGTGTTTTGAAGTCATAACATTGATTGCATTATTTTAATTTATCAATATAACATCAATCTAAGTCATAATTGATCCAAAGTTCATTTTACCAAAGTTCATCAATATCTTGAAAAGTCAAAAGTGCTAAAACCTCATGGGCTCAGATAGAAGAATTTTTTCATGGCTTCGCTAGCCATTTTCAAAGGAAATTTGGTACTCTAAAAACTTCATTTGACCGGGTTACTTATTACCATTTTAGTTGAATTTTACAAATTTTTTATAAGCTTCAAACAAATTTCTTTGGGTGTAAATTAATGGGCTTCCAAACTCGCTAATACCGAGCTTTTTCTATTTGTGCAAATTTTGCATAAAGGGATCAAAAAGAGCTATCATAATCTGATTTTTGGTACAATTGATCTTAACCGTACCTTTTCTAAGTTCCAATTAGTAGTTTTCGCTTGAGCTATTTTAAGCTTGTGCCTTGGTCTAAACTTGGTACCTCAGAGCCTGATTTAGCTTATTAGTTCAAGTATCAAATCTGATCAAACCTGTGATTCAGAGGATATAAATAGTTAGGATTAGTTGTATTTTAGTTCTTGTAGCATATTTTGCCCTCGTGAAATGTTGGTAGCTTATTTGTCATTTATTTATTTGGGAGTGCTTAATATTAAGCACTTCCACATCGCTTCTAATTTCTACACACACAAGCTTTGTTTTTCTAATTTTCTCAGATTCCTTATATATTTTAGAGTTTTCCTGAAATTTTCTAGATTTTTCTAAGTTAATTTGCTATTTTTCCTAATTTAAAGTAGTTTTTTAATCATTTTTAATTAGCTTTTAATATAAAAAATTCAGAAAAGGTTCAAAAAAATAATTTTTCAATTTTCTTAAGTTTAGATAAATATAAAAAGTGAAAAAAGTAATTTTTCCAGATTTTTCATAGTTTATTTGGTAATTTTTAGTAATAATTAGTTTTAATAGTTTAAAATTCCTATAAAATAGAAAAATAATCAGAAAAATACAAAAATAGTTTTGAAAATTCTAGTTTGTTATTTCAGACTTTTCCAATTCATAATTTTATTTTCCTAGCTTTATTTCCTAATTTCTTATATTTTAATTAATTATTTAATAGTTAAAAATAGTTTTAATTAATAATAATTAGATAATTAGTCATAAAAATAATTTTCTTTTTCTAATAGTTTTCTTTTATCATTAGGTTTGTAAAAACTTCATTTTCATATTTTAGGCTTAATATTGCTTTAGTTTCACTTTTATTTCAGGACGTCATGATTTTCTTTCAGCTTTTATAAAAACATAAAACAAAACATCATTTTAAATATAGTGATAGCGTCTATTTAATAGATTTTATCTTTTTAATTTCCTTTAATTTGCATTTAAGCCGCTGTAATTTGTTGGCTTCTCCCGTAGTTATAATCCTATTCAAATCCTTTTCCCGCTCAAACTCGGGACACTAAACGCCTGATAATCCATCAGATAGCTCACTGACATAACGACCCGGAGACTCTATACTCCTCGTGATCTTCATTGCATTCGTATTAAGCAGCCTTTTAAGTCGTTACGGTCCTACCATTCACAAGTGCTCCAGTTTGTGTGATTTAGCTGAACGCTTACAGATCAATGATTTCCAAATATCCTAGCACATATTGAGGGATAAATTTACTAAAAGAAAATCAAATGGCTTTTTTCATAGAAATTGTGATCAAGAATTTATTTCAAAAGAACTCTTGCCTCCATGTGCTAAAACAATTTATAAAATCATATGCACATGTTGAGGGGGAGCATTTCTAAAAAGATCAAACAATTAAGGTACAAAATGCTTTGATATTATATCACAAGTACCTTGATTGATTTTCCAAAATGATTTTTCAATTGGTTTCGAGAAGGAATGATCAATACCAAAAGACCGACCAATTTACTTTATGCATGGTGTTATAAGGATGGTTAGGTTAGGTACTGCTCCTTACCTATCCCGCCGAAATGAGGGATCTACCTGTGGACAATCCAATAGATAGTGTAGAAGTCCTTAGGTATGATGATAAAAAGGAGAAAAAGTGAGATTTGGGAAGAGTGCGGATCGAGACGGGGTAGCTAGTAATCGAATAAAACCCAACAAGGTTCTAGTTATGAAGTCTCGGTAGGCACTGAAGGGGTTGAAGAATTGTAGGACCTTAAATATCTTAACCTTATCACACGAATACCATGTTACGCGTAGAACACGTTAACCACAAACACAAACTATGCGTAAAGATGAAGAAGAAAATATTAAGAAGATGGTGACTTGATGTAATGAAACCATGTATGTGTAGAGAGAAAGATGAACACAAGATGTTGTATATTCCAAAGAAAACACACACACACACTCAAGCACACCCCTCAAATGAGACTTTGAGGGGTTTATATAGTACAAGCACTAGATGCCCTAAAAGGCTTTCCGTGGGCCTCGTGGATGGGCTTGGATTGGATTGGGTTAAATGAACTTATTCAAGGCTAGCTTAACTAAACTAATACCCATTTAGCTCAGCCCGATCCACGAGCTCGTTGACTATTCTATCACGATATCTAACACACGTTACAAAGTTCCTAAACGTGAATGACCATCACTTCTAATAAAAACAATTAAGGCTAACAATCTCCCCCTAAGGGGTGGTCATTCAAAAGATGCTCCACTTGATTAGGTCTTTACTTTTCTCGAGCTTGAACTTTGTGTGTAGATATAGAATAGTATTAATTTTTGTTCCTTCATGCTTTGTGATAAGTTAATGTGGTATAGAGCCATTTGTCAACTTCGTTGGTTTGGTGTCTCCACGTCTTTCTCCACCATGCTCACACTACTATTTGACTTTGATGTTTCATAGTTGTGAAGTTCTTTAGTCTGTAAACTTTGTAGATTCTTTGACATTGACGAAGAATCATCTTTAACTTTGTGTAGCCTTTGATTTTGATGAGAACTTCATTTGTGATGTGGTTGGTATGAGCATGTGGAGAATCTGTACGATCAATCCGCTCCGGAGCTTCCATAAGAAGAAAACATAAAAACATGTTAGTAATAAGCGGATTCCAGCACTTACAAGTTTGAATTTCGAGGGTGTTAACAAAGATAGTGTGAAAACACAACTCTAATTCTCACAAAGGCCGCTCCTGAACTGGAGTCCCACAAGTGAGATAACGCGATGTACCAAAGTACACCTACAGCTCGATGAGTTGCCGAGGTACAATCAAGCATCACCCCACGACTGTAGACCGTTTGAGACACACTAAGCGTAATCCACGGAGTTACCGGTGACCTCGTCAGGCCGTGGTCTTGATGTTGACCGGCAGAGTTTCCATTCAATCATGAAGATCACAGATGTGAAACTTTCATAAATGTTCTCGCAGATTGCTAAGATCTGCGTAGGACTCTAGAATATATCACTTGTGTCCTTATTGATGAACAACAAGTTTATGTCATGTCAAGTGTTCCTATGAGATCTTTTGATGAATCTCGTGGCTCTAGACTCATTTAGTGCATTTTGGTTTTCCTGAGCGGAGACTAGGGAGAGGGTCTCCTTCTTCAATACCAACGATCTCTAAGAGAAAGTCGATAGATTATGTAGGGTTCCCATTGAGAATGAAACAAATCCTTTTAAGAGGAATTGAGTGGCTAGAAGGTTTAGTGCAAGGCGCACTGGGTCCATGACGCCTTTGTCTTCAATACCAGTCATCTAGTGACAACCAAGAGCATATGAATTGAACCCAGTTTCTGCCCTAAGGTTGATTATGGAGGGCTATTTCTTTTCACCCTTTTCATTACATTTCTTTTAATTCTTCAACCCCTTCTTTCTCCTTTCTCACATTACTCCTTTTTCAATCATTCCTAAGGACTTCTAATACTATCTATTTGTGATGTCCTTGGGTAGATCCCTCCGGCTCTGGCGGATCATAGGACGGATTTACCTATCCTTAGTCACCTTATAACTCCATGAATGTCCCATGTTACCATAAAACCATTTTTCTTGAAAATCTCTCAGAGTGTTTATGATAGAAAACATGTTTGAAACACTCCGTGAGTTTTATATTTTCGTAAACACTCCCCCTTCACATGTGCTTATAAGTTTTGACATAAATCTGCACATAGAGGGTAGAGTTCGCACTTTTGAATTGATCGGCTCATGATAGACAATTCCACGAGACACTAAGCATTGCTTAGTTAAAGAGTTTCATTGTCAGCTTTTAGGTGACAACTAGCTCTAATAACTAACTTGAAGTTGTAAACACTCCTTGAAAAGGAGGTTAGACCCATGAAAGTGCATATCTATCACAAGTTTCTCGAGATGGTACATTTACTGACTTTGATTCCTCATCAATTCATTGGTTCCGACCGAAGTCGAGCTCATTTTTTGAGATTCAAACAACGATCATTAAACTTTTTGATCACATTTTAATCACGCTTCTCCCCCTCAAAAATAGCATATTCATGATATTTTTGATATCAACGGATTAAACAACATTTATAAAATCTTTTGGAAGACGAAACGGATTTGTTTAAGCATGAATTTGGAACATTTTTGTTTTATAATCCCCCTTTAATAAAGCATAATCAATTAAAGGGTTTTAGAGGAGTTATCTTGAGCACAAAATATTTTGAAAGATTTTGAAAATCTTTTGAACAATCTTGAAAAGGTGCTCAAGATGATGATGATTTCTCACCGCTTTTGTAGTAATCACTGCATTAACACTTTGATTTTTCTTTGAAAACACGAAGTTTTGATTTAAAATAATCAAAAGTCATCATTTTAGTCCGGTTTCGACAAGTATACGAAGCCATTTTTTAAGAAATTTTGAGAAACGACATGTTTTAGAAAACAATTAAAGAACTCTCGCTCAAGCATCTGTACATGCCCGTATCATTGTTGAATGACATTTCTAGAAACGCATGTAATATCGATTTACGAGACATGGTGAGAAGAATATTTTTGATTTTTGATTTTATATTGTTTTTGTATTTTTGAAAGTTTTATATTTTTATATTTTGCTTTTGTTGGTTTTTCAAATTTTGTATTTTGTTTTTCAAAAATATTTACAAATAAGCTTTTGGAAAATCATTTTCAAGAAGATTCGAGAAGACGCTCTAACTCCTCGGGGTTAGCCTTGATTCCAATTTGTCGAACTAAATCGTCAAACCTTTCTTTTGGAAGGGCTTTAGTAAATAGATCGGCGAGTTGGTAATCACTTCATGAAAATAATTCAACAGTCCTTCTTCCACATGTTCTTTTATGAAGTGATAGCGACTCTATATGCTTAGTCTTTGAGTGATGAACAGATTGCATGATATGGCTATGGCACTTTTCGAGTCACAATACATAGGTATTTTATCAAAAGTAAAGCCATAATCTGTGAGTTGTGTTCTCATCCATAGAACTTGAGCACAACACGCAGATAGAGACACATACTCAGCTTCACGTTGAAAGTGCAAAGGCAATCTTGTTTCTTTGAAGACCACCTTACTAACTTTTCACCCAAAAATTGTGCTCCTCCAGATGTACTTTTTGTCGTAACTTGATCACCTGGTGGTCCGCAGACTAAAAGGCAATAGATCAATCCGATTCCTTCGATACCAAAGACCCATGTGAATGGATGTCTTCAGTATCGAAAGATCCTTTTAACCTCTTTGAGGTGTAGCTGTAGGCTTTGCCTCAAACCGTATAATAAGCAAACAAAGAAATGAATATCTGGTCGACTAGCAAGAGGTACATGAGAGAACCAATCATGTTCGATATTTCTTCTGGATCAATAGGTTTCGCAAACAAATCGGCTCCAATTTTTGGTGAAGTTACCATTGGTGTTCCAACAGAGTCACAATTATCCATACCATGATTTTTCAAAATCTCTATTGTATATTTAGCTTGATTTATAAAAATTCCACATGGGGATTGATGAATTTGTAAACCAAGAAAAAATTTTAGTTCCCCATCATGGACATTTCAAATTTGCTTTTCATGAGATTTTCAAAATGTTTTGAAAGATTCGGATTAGTGGACCCAAAATGATGTCGCCCACGTAAATCAACAATCAAAATGTCATTGTTGCATTTTTGTGTAAACAAGGTAGGATCAACTGTTCCTTTGGTGAAATTGTTTTGGATAAGGAAAGAGGACAGTTCGTCATACCACGCTCTGAGCTTGTTTAATCCATAGATTGCCTTTTGAGTTTGTAGACGAGTCGGATGTTCCATGTCTATGAAGCCTTCGGCCGACTCACGACACTTCTTCTTCAGAGTTCCATTCAAGAACGCGGTCTTAATGTCCATCTGATAAACCGTGATGTTTTGTGAGCGGCATAGGCTAAGAATATCCCGACCGCTTCAAGTCTAGCTACCGCTAATGACTCTTCAAAGTCTATCCCTTCCTCTTGTTTGTATCCTTTGGCCACAAGACGAGCTTTGCTAATAATAATACCATCTCTTCATCCCTTTTGTTCTTCCATAACCATTTGAGATCAATGACTCAAATGTCAATTGGTCTTGGAACCATATCCCAAGAGTCATGTGTAGACGGTATGGAGAAGTTCCTCCCGCATTGCTTCTATCCATGGTTCTCGCCATTGCCTCAATGTTCTTTGGCTCTATATTGCTAATTGAGCAAAGGTAAATGCATAAGTCGCAATCGTGGCAAGTTGGCGTCTCGTCTAAATTGGCCTTGAAGGTTCACCAATAACTTGTTCAATCGGATGGTCTTTAGTCCACTTCGTGAGTAGAAGGATACCTTGATTATACGAAAGGCGAGTTAGATGGTTCTCGTAGCTTGAAGATGATTCAGATTCCGTAGCAAACGGTTTTCAAATAAGTCTTCATCTAACGCTGCATCGCTTCGTTTTGTGTAGGTTCTTGAAATGATATGTTTTGGTTTTGCTCATCAACCGCTGGTAGAACGGTGCAATCGAGTAGATGTAGATGATGTTGATGGAGTTGGTGCATTGGTTTCGACCGTTGTAGATGCATCTTCCGTTGGTGGTAGATGATGTTGCTGGGTGCAAATGAATGATGGTTTGATGCATTTGTCGAAGTTCCACCATAGTATTCATCGAACATTAACTCAAGGAAATTCTCCCATTCTTGTTCATGAGGTTTGTCAAACGAAGTTGATTGAGCTCTTGAGGTACGAGTCCCGAACCGATGTGTCCGTAAGTCCGCGGTTTAGTGCGGTTCTAGAGCTTAGTCTCTCGAAGCCATTTGTGAATGTTCATCAAAATTCACATTCATCGTCTCCATGATCCTCCTAGTTCTTCTATTATACACTCAATGCCCTCGAAGTTATCTCAATATCCAATGAAGATTCCAATATCACCTTTGCTTTTAGTTTTCCAAGATCTTCTCTCATTTGTCGGATAGCACAAAGCCAAACACGCGGAAAGTAAGAGATATCGGTTTTCTCGTTGTTCACTAGCTCATATGGGGTTTTATTGAATCTTGGATGGATTAGGGATCGGTTCGAGTGAAACAAGCAAGGCAACAAAGATCACCCATAGAAATAACGATGCACTAGAATAGATTAGCATTGTGCGAGCAACTTCCACAAGAGTTCTATTTCTTCTTTCAACTACCCCATTCTGCTGTGGAGTTCTAACAACTGATGTCCGATGTGTAATTCCAACATCTTCAAAATAAGCTCTTAACTCCCGATTAGTGAATTTCGTGTCGTATCCTGCTCTACAACCCCATCGGATTTGAAGAAGTACTTGAATTCGCCGTAAAGGTGATGATGAGGCCTGGTGCTTCGTCTTTTGATCTCAGAAACCTAACCCATGTATATCTTGAATAATCATCGATTTATAACAAGAATATACTATTTCCCATTAATGCTTTCAACTCTCATTGGGCCACATAAGTCCATGTGCAACATATGCAACTTTGCTTCCTAACTAGGTACGGATTTGGGTTTATATGATGCTCTTTTGCTTTTTCCTTGTTCGCATGATGGACATAAGTGATCCTTGGTGTATTTGAACTTTGGAAGTCCGTTGACGATGTTGTCTTTGGCAAGTTTGTTGATGGTGTCGAAATTGAGATGGGATAATCGCCTCTGCGCACAACCGTGACTTTGTTCCGTATGCTCGTGTCATAAGACATATTGGTTATGAAGAGGCCATTTGTTTATGTCGATAGCATACAAGTTTGTATCACGATTCCCGCTAAGAGATTAGTGCCAACCAAGTTTCTAACGAAGCAAGCATTTTTCCTAAAAGCAACCTCTAAATCGATCACGTAATCCGCCCGACCAAAACAAATTGTGTCCCAACCCTTCGACATAGTAAACCCGATTAATCAAATAATTTCCAAAAGGTAGATCTCCATAACCCATGATAGCTGCTACATGATCATTTCCCAAACGCACGCCTCCCATGAATTTCAGATGAAATTGATCACAGCCAGATTCCCTGCTATGTGCTTGGAGCAACCCGAGTCGACGATCCAAAGACATATTTCGATAACCCGCCAATAACAGAAGAAGAAGATTTTGGAAACCGCTTTGATTTTGGTTCCTTTGGGTTAGAGGTAAAATCCTCGACACACTCATAGAAGTTTTCTATCGGGAAAGGTGTTCTTCACTCATTCCACCATTCTGGAGTGTGAAAGTTCTACCCGTAGGTTTCCAAATGTCATCCCTAAAGTAAACGCTATGCTTCCTATCAATAGTGTAAAGCCTAAGTCTTGCAACTAGTCTTCCTACTCGTTTAGCATAAGTTCTTTTAGGAACATTCTTCTTAACAAAGTATAATCTCATTCTTAGAACACAATCATCATGAACATTAGTTAAAGATTTCTTGCAAGTTAAACAAACAGATTCAAACGATTCATTAAACTTAGCAGAGTTCATAGGTTCATTACATTCAGATGAAATGTCTTTCTTATTACAAAGCGGTAAATTCCTAGGGTGTTCTTCTACTTTCTTCTCTTTATTCAAGCTACTACTCTAGAGGCATGCAGACTCTATTGTTCCTTGTATTGCTCTTAGGCTTTAGTCTGCTCCTAGAGGTGCTTCCTAGTCCTGTAGAAGGTAAGGCACACTCATTAGATTCACATTTTATCTAGAGAAGTGGATTCAGCTTTCCTAGTCTCTTTAGAGTGCTTTTCTAAACTTATGTCGCTTGTTCCATATGTTTTAGATGTGGAGGCAGACGCATTAGTGGTACTCATCTTAAAAAGGCCAGTAGCTAAAACTTTTGGTTTCTCAATAACCGCTTTTCCTTTATCAACATTTTGTTTAGGCAAGTGTGGAGGACCGGTTTTGATAAATCATTTTTCTCATTGACTTGGAGGAGGCATAGAAACAGACATTTTGGTTTGAAACCGTTTGGGAACATTTGCTTTCTCCTCAGCCAATGGTTTTGTAATCTTAGTATCCACTGCCTTTCCTTTTTGACATTCCAATTGAGCCCTCAAAAGATCATTTTTCGCTTTCATGTCATTGTAGGCACGCCATACACAGCTTTGTCATACTTGCATTCCTCGCTCGATCAAGTTGTTTAAAATATGAGACATTTTCTTTTCAAGTTTTTCAAGAGCTTTTTCATATTTTGAAACAATTTGGAGGTCTCGATCGAGTCTTTCATGATCTTCAAAGTAATATGTTTGCAAAATAATGGACATAATATCAAGAGTCGAACATCTTCAAGAGAGAATCATTCAGATTTTCCAAAACTTTGATGTGTTCAACACTTTCATTAGCTTGCTTTACTGTGGATTTATGGTCCTTGACAAAGTCAATGCTTTCTTAAAAATGCTTGTTCAAAATGAATTACCCTTGAGTTGATGTTATTCAGCCGAGGGGCAATTTGAGTTTCAAAAATTTTTTATTTTCATTATCAAAACTAGAAAACCGTATGTTTGTTGTAATATTGGTTTTAGTTTTAAAAGGTTCTTGAAGATCCGCAATTCTAGTTTTCACATTTTCTAAAATACTTCTCGCATCACTTGTGTTAAAAGGATTGTTTGAAGACATTTGTTCAATGTTCGAAGAGAATTTGAGACAACAACCGTTTTGAAACCGGTGTTGACTCTTTGTTTGAAACACATGGTGTGATGGAAAACTTTGACTTTTCTTTTTGATTAACAAAAGTAATTCCATTAATTTTGTTCCATTTGTTATAATCAATTGGTTTGATTTCCGGATGTTTTTGTTTCATTTTTGATCTACTCTCCTTAGATAGTTTCTAACGCTTCAAGAGAATCACAACAATTATGGGTTCATGCAAAGTTTTCCATTGTTTAACACATTCCGAGGTTTCTCGAGCTTTCTTGAGGAACGGAGAATGGTCGTACAAGTGCCATTTTATGAATAGTATGAAACGCGGATTTACTTGATTAGAAAGCATCTTGTTTGTTTTAGTGAATGACCCGCTGTAAGAAGCAAATTATCCAAAGATTTGATTTTCTCATTTTTATCAAGAATTTCATCAAGAAGAGAATCTTCTCGTTTTGAAAAATCAGCAATCAACCGCTTCTTCTCTTTTTCAAGATCGAAACGCTGTTTTTGTTTAGAAAGATGGTTATTTAGATCAGAAATTTCCTTGTTTAAAGATTTTATTTTCAAGTTCAAATTCACATCAAGTGTGTCATACTTGATTTGCAATTGTTTTTCTTTAAAACGAATTTCGATAACCAATTTCTAATTCCGACTTTTGTTTTTATGAAATTCAAAGGCTTTTATGCTCTCCTTGTAACTCTCAAGCTCAGTGGTCAATTTAGCATTCGGCCTTAACTTCATTGACCTTTTTAACTTTCTCATTTCAATGCCACGCTTATTGATTAATGATTCAAAATAAGCACGTGTTTCCTCATCAGCTCAAGATTTTGTGCCACACACCTCCACTAGGATCCACATCCGGTTTCAGAGTTAGTATTGCTACAACTCGATTGTCCATGTATGTATCATAAGTAGGTGCCTGGCCATGCATGCCGTTCGTCATGAGTAAACACATCAAATATGACATTGTTATAGCATGGATCAATGATTGGTACCTCGATATTGCATTGGCGCCATAGACGTGAGGTGCGCCGAGTCGTTGTCGTATTAGTCTCCTCAAGATTTGCCATGAAGATGCAGTTTGCATTGATTTTTTCTAGGTCTTCCAAATCATCCATAATAGCCATAAAGTCATGTTCCTCAAAGACTCAATTGAAGTCTAGATTGTTCCTTTTGTACCAACATGATAGCTTTCTGAAGATACGCAAGATCCTTCTTTTCGGCTTAGTTGACAATTCCTGCCATGTGACCCACTCCTGACAGCTATAACACTTAACCCGATACCTCGATTCACATTTCCATAATTCCCAACGACCGGAGTCAACATTCCCATTCTGATACCCACGCCTATTCCCAACATTCTCATCCATCCGATTTAAACATTCGACCCAACTGATTACCCCCGATACGGAACCGCCTCGATACCCATGCGAAATCCAAGAGCATATCCTCGCTGATTCCCAATAACTCCAACCATTTGTCCTTGATGACCCATATTCAAACCCAAGTGCAATTTTCCTGTTACGAGTGTTTGATGAAATCCTTTGGTTGTTGTTAGTTGGTGTGGAATAGCGACTTCTGAATGCTTTACCCAAAATGCAAATGCGTGACAAAGCTTCTTCTTGTTCAATTTCAAGATCGCGACCTTGTTCTGGTATTGTGGATACCGTTGTTGTTGAATGACTTGTTGTTCCGTGGATAGAATTGTTGTTGAAGAATAGCAGCTTGTTGTTGTGGAATGTATTGCTGCAAGTTGTTGTTAGTGGAAGATGATGAAGCTTGTTGTTGTGTATTCACTGAGGGTTGAGTCTTTGCAATGAGTGCCAATGGATCATGATTCTTTGCCAATCTTTCTTTTCTGACTTCATTCACTTCATTTTGGTTTTGTTTCGTAAAATCGCTGAGTTGATCAAAGTTCACTTGATGTAAGTCTTTTGTTTGGTTGACAATAGTGACATATCGCCCCCATTCTTCTCGAAGATTGTTCAAGAACTTGATGTTGCTCACGATAGTTCTTGGTGTCAACTTGTTTCTGATAAGCTCATTCATTAAAGTGCAAAACCTTCCATAGTAGGATTCAATGGATTCTCCTGGAGTAGATGTAAACTTCTCCCATGCAGCTAGCAACTTGTTCTCCAGTCTTGTTGACCAATTTCGCTCCATGACAAAGCCGCCTAACACGCTCCCACATATCGAAAAGCAGCTTCACAACCACTATAGCAAAGAAAGATGTCTCTGGTAAACCCAATTGACAATATGAATTGCCATGTCATCTGCCGACTTGTTTCATCCTCTTTAGTGTATTCTCGATTCTTTTGAGTACGAAAGATGGTGGATCGAGGTGTTGCATCGTGATCCCAGGACATGGACTTGTCGAGGCTTGAAGGGTCCATTCTGAATGGATTGAATCATCAATTTTCCATTAGGTTTGGTCTTGATGTAGCGAAGCATACGACTTGTCCATTGAAGATAACCACCTTTTTCCAACATAGGAGGACTTTTCGCACCGCTGCATGAATGTCTTGTTGAGTTGCCATTGATGAAGGTATGATATGATAAAGTTGATGTAGGATCGATTCAACGATAAAGGAGTTGTGTTTGATGAAGATTAAGCTCGGTTGTTGTAGTGAAAATTTGCTCTAAAAACTTAAAACCTCAATAACTTCAGTTCGAGCCTTTTAGGACTTGAAGGTTTAGTTCATTCGGGCGCTTCATTCCCTGCTCAC
Source organism: Chrysanthemum makinoi (assembly GCA_910596185.1). NCBI lineage: Eukaryota > Viridiplantae > Streptophyta > Magnoliopsida > Asterales > Asteraceae > Chrysanthemum > Chrysanthemum makinoi. Next base: position 89,559,276 of record OU343216.1, read on the forward strand.
GGGTCGCTGATGGGTAGAACAAAACGAGTTACGGTTCAAAAGTTATAGCCGCTGAAGTTTTGCTCAAAATCTTACCGTAAAACCGCTATTAAGCCGAGAAATTAGTGCTTATGCGAGATTGCTTATTCGTAGGGATTCTTATGCGTAAACAAAGATCTTACGCCAGAACCTTTAGGCTTAAGCATAAGCTTATGCGCAAAACGTAAATGCTTAGTCAGAAAAACCTTACGCTGTAAGTGTTAGCTTATGCGTAGAGTGTTACTCGTAGTTTTAAGTTATGCTTATGCGTAAACGTAGGTTTAAAACCAAAAATCCTTTACACTATCACAGCGTAAAAGATATCCACAAGTCAAAGTGTTCCACAAACTTATCCAAGTGAGAAGCAATCGAGTAACCGCTTGTTGCATGAAGATTCTTCACCAAAAAGTTATGCATAAAAAACTAGGGTTTTGACTTTCTTACGCCGTAAAGAGGGTTTTGACCAAGAGATGCTTACGCTGCAAAAAAACAAATCCCGCTTTGCAAAAACACAATTTTTCACCAAAACACGCTTCCAATCAATTCTTTTGCACAAACTTCTTCCAAAAACACTTAAAGATCAATAAAGTCTACAACTTCAAGCTTAATAACAATAATTTAAAAAATCAAAAACTTATGACAAAGAGGTCTTGCTTTATGAAAAAAAAACGAACCTTTTGAAAAAGCTTTAACCAAAAAACGAACACACACAAACACTCCTAAACCATTGTTAGGCTTATTGATACCAATTGTAGGACTTTAAATATCTCAACCTTATCACATCTAATGTTACGCCAGAGAAACAATAACCACAAACACAAACTATGTGAAAAGATGAAGAAGAAAAGATTAAGAAGATGGTGACTTGATGTAATGAAACCGTGTATGTGTAGAGAGAAAGATGAACACAAGATGTTGTATATTCCAAAGAAAACACACACACACACACACACACACACACTCAAGCACACCCCTCAAATGAGACTTTGAGGGGTTTATATAGTACAAGCACTAGATGCCCTAAAAGGCTTTCCATGGGCCTCATGGCTTGGATTGGATTGGGTTTAATGAACTTATTCAAGGCTAGCTTAACTAAACTAATACCCATTTAGCTTAGCCCAATCCACGAGCCCGCTGACTATTCTATCACGATATCTAACACACGCTAAAAGTTCCTAAACGAATGACCATCACTTCTAATAAAAAC